>JARQSV010000641.1:81154-94407 GCA_030142285.1 Calameuta idolon
GCGGAGATCGCGGAACTTTCGAGCCATTGAGTTTACGGGATTCCTTGAATCGAGTTTTTTGGATTTTGATATTTTTTTCAATTTTGGTTTATACGGGTCAAATTCATTGGCACTCGGTTCTATAGGAAAGTATTGAAAATTTATTAAAATATCCAAGAAAAGGGAAAACGATATCGAAGTCACGTCCATTCGTTCGCGAAAATATTAATAACCGTACGTGACGTTTCGAAACACAAATGACACGTTTCAGAAAATACGAAATTCAATACGAAATGGTATCAGAAAATATTTCCAAGGACGTCTTCAATATCTTCAGGATACCGTTAATCGGTGTACTCCATGCTTGATTGATCACGCCAGACGGAGAATAGCGGAATTAAAAAAAGAAAAGAAAAAAGAAAGAAAGATCATCCCCAGAGCAACTTGGAGATTCTGGACTCTCCGCACCCCGCTGCCCCTGGAGTCTCGTCCGAGAGGCGTCATTGTGTGCTTTCCAGGATTTCGAGAAAAAAAAAGCAGAGCCCTCGGACGTCGGACAGACTCAGGAAGCTTCGCTAAGGTTGTAGGTCGTAGGTTGTAGGTGACAGACGGACGACGTTCTTAATTTCGTCGGACGTTAGCGGCAGAGCCCCGACCCGACGGTACGCGCAAAAACGACGGAAGTCATAAAACGGATAACGGATTATACGAGCTCTGCTCCGGAAGGCATATGTACACCTAATACATATATACATGTGCACATGATACATAAGGGAGTACACGTATGCACATAGCGACGCGTACACACGTCCTCTTATATAATCTCAAGTAACAAATAAGAAACTAAAGGTAACGCGTTTACACGCTGCACGTCCAATCGATTTTCATTGGCTACTTTGACGACTCTTTTTCTTCTGCAACTCCAGAAGGTAAAGCCGGAACGAGGAAGAAGAGGCTGATCGATACTGCAGGAAGGTTCAATAAGGTTGTCAACGTAGTGTGCAAATCGTGCATGTAGATAGAATATACCTACACATAGGTATACGGACCGTCGGAAAGCATCGACTGGCACAAATATGATAAAAGGCGCTGGCGTCGTTCGGTGCAAAATGGCGGCCACTCGTATGTACGAGAGCATCGTCAGAGGTGAGGCTGGTAGTCGTGAGGACGTCTGAGAGAGAAACAGGGGACGAAGGCAGCAGCTGGACCCAGTAGGAGTAACAAAGTTGGCCAAGTCGAAGAGCAAAAGGGGTTGAATAGTGATTTAAGGGTTGAATTGGTATGGATGAAATGAAGGATCGAGTTGGTGGGTTCGGGGGGTGGGGGTAGTTGATATGCGTAGTTGGCTACACTGATGATTCAAAAAGGGGGGTGTCGAGGGTGGAGGAGAAGAAGAGAACGAGGTAGTGGTGGACCGGACATGGCGAGGGGGATGAAGATGAAGAGGGAGGGAGATAAAGGTATAGACGGTATCAAAAGGCAGCTTATCTATCGGTTCTATGGACGGGAGTGGGGTGGAGGATGATTCTTCTCTGTTCTACGGTTCGGTAACAAAAACCAATCGGCCTGACAAAGTTAGAGTTCGATTGGGAGCACGAGCTGCTGTGGCACCGTTGCTGCGGTACAAACGTCCTTCCATTTTCTTTTACCGGGTAACGTTCTATGTATAGAGCTCGAATAGAATAGCCGACGCAGATCGATCTGATAGAGCACGGTTACAGTTGTGAAAGAACCCTTAATGCTGGTACTGTGCCTAGTGGAGTCGCTGCTGAGGATTGGAGCAGAGATATGAGTAGGGAGATGATCAATCCTAGGGTTTTGGACGATACCGAAGTAATGGCGCTAGATCGCAGCGGCGAGTCCGGAAGGACCGGAAGTAGGACTCTGTGATCATCGCCTCCGTCGGAAATGCGAATCCCGTCTTGGCCGAGCTGAACGTGATCAGGAACGTGTAGCTTGGGGGGGACAGAGGTTCTCAGAACCAGGTCGCTCATCAGATATGGCCTAGCACAGTCCAGGTATCCGTGCAACCTCAGCGTAGGTACATACCGACCCCCGATGTCTCCTGGTGGCCTGGTGGGTGATGGTAGGTTTCAGAGGTCTCGTACAAGGGACAGAACAATGACTACAGTGCAGAGCTTCGCGATAGATTAAAAAAAGGAAACCATCCAAATACCCTTTTCCCTATCAGCCTCTATTCATTCAGTTGGAAGGAGTTAGGTTGATTAAATTAATTGTATTTTCTGCTCAGCGATCCTCTTAGAATTAATCATGTCAAAATTTATATTTTCGAGGGATACCTTGCGATCGTTCAATTTTTTATTCAATAAATATATTATAAATGGCTGTTTAACTTTTGCTGAGGAAACCCTGAGGAAATTCTTCATGCGAATAGTCACTCTAAATTATATCGCCAATAGCGATGAGGACTATTAGTCACTGATTAGAATAGCCACAGGTAGAAAAATCCACCTAATCTCTAAAACGAAGGACTTTACCCGTTTTAAAGGTCTAATGACTCACTCGGAAGGGATGCAACTGAGAGCAAAGTAGTTCTGGGTATTTGGGTTAAGGGGTTAAGAATGGAATTCGCTTATCGTTCCTTTCTAAGGGTTGTAAAGTTCGGCCTTACATTTGGTTAGTCGTATTGCAGATTACAGGTGCATTTAAAGAAAGTCGAGCCCGACGAATCCTTCAGGGCGACCTGAATTCTTCGCCGGGATAAGAACGTATATAAGGGATGCATACAAACAAAAAAGGCAAGTAAGAGAGAGAGAGAGAGAGAGAGAGAGAAGAAGAGGAGCAGAGGAGGAAGAAATAAAAAGATGTCTTCTTATTCTCCGGACTATCGGAGAATTGCGAGTCTCGCATTCTGAGAATACCGCAGGACGCCTGGCGCGATAGGGACGGAGAGGGGATGCGAAATCTGATTGCCAATACATTCCATACTCCTGCGAATTTCAAACCAATTTCCTCGCTCTATTGCCAATCACAAAGGGTCCCCGAAATTCTTGCTTGCCAACCGGAACGAGAGACACTCTCGCAATTCTTCTTCCTATTCTTCCACGATGTCCATTCTCGGTCGAGCCGCGCCGAAAGGAGAGTCCATCCCACGTTTTCTGCCTCCTTTCGATCCTTAACGAAACTAGACCACCTTCTATCGTCCTGGGTCAAAGGTTAATTTTGCATCGTATCAAAGGACTATTCAAATATTGGCTGTGCAGTCAAATCGTATCCTCGATATCATTGTTGCCCGTAACGAGGTCAGCTCTCGGTTCAACGATGATTACACGGACAAGTCATGAAGCTGAAGAAAAATGATCACGTTCCCCAGATCGAAGTCACTGATAGGATCAATCAATTCCAATATTTCTTTTGGCGACCCTGCTGCAGCCTAGGTACGCGTATTATCAATTTGATAATCAGCACTCGCTGGCAGGATCAGGAATGATTTCACGGCCCATCGAGAGTATCCCTGGTCTTTTGGGAAGCATCCAAAACCAGACCAAGTAATTCCGAAATAGGATCCAACCTGGCTAATCAGGACAGTCGTGATTGATCCTCCTTGGTGGCCCCCGCGACGTTCACTCAACAACTTTGGTAAAGCTTCCCTCGCGATGCAGGTACAAAAAAGAAATATCCAATCCACGTACAGGTGAGACCGTATTCAATCTTCCTTCGCCTCCCGACCCATCAGCGTCCTTATCATTTTATCGGGCAGGTGCGCACACAGGCGAGATCGAAAGAGACTTTTTTACTCTCGCAATACCCTGGACCCGGGGCAGGAAAGAGGGAGTCCACACCAGTTCATTTCGGAGCCCGTTCAAGCGCCCAGTGCATTCCGTTAGGCCGTTTCGCTTATAATTGGCGGCATGAATGGATTCGCCTGGCATGGAAATGCGCATTGTGCGTGCCTCTCGGTCCACGCGTACCAACCCACACACTAGAAAATCCACGTGCCTACACTGGACCCACGCACGACGCAGACAGGTCGTCTCTCCGTGCAGGCGAACAGGGCGAATTCGATTTGAGGATGCGACTGGTCATTAGCGAGTCCAGCTGTGTGTGTGCAGGAACATTCGTTCACCGTGTGTTGCCTTCACACGTGTGAACCGACCCTTACGCTTTCAGGATCCGTTCGCACATATCATCCATCCCATCGACCAATAGACGCCTGCTCTTCGTTTACATCATTTTACATAACGAATACACGGTACAGTACGTAACACAATTTTTCTATCGCATCTTTTCGCTCCCGCCTGCCACACCTACCAACGTAACGCGTACCCTACCTGCGTGGAACCACTGTATTCCTCTCTAGGGATTTTTTTTTATTCGACGGTTAATCGTCAAAATCGCTCCAGGCAGCCATCCTCGCGGAGCCAAAGAAACCACGACGAGTGGAGCTTTATCCTCGCGCGCAGTCGAGCTTAATGCGCAAACCCCCAGGGCCGGAGGGGCGCCGGAATTTTCCTGATAAAACACACAGGGAACAAGTTTCACGAAGTTCCTTCCGATAGGTGGATCGGTAGTACCACCCTAGTAGGCATTAACTCGGACAAAGGAACTAGACGAAGTACCTACAACAGCCTAGTAGGCACATCCGCACGAACAACCCAGGCCTTACGATACTATTCTTCAACTTTGAGTAACGACTCTCGATACCCTCCAAAAAAAAAAAATAAAAAAAAAATTCATTTCCCTAATTCTACCACAGACAGCGACACAGGCGTGCGTTTGATTTTTCAAAAAAAAAAAAAAAAAAATACTACAGGTACCCGCGAGCACAGTTTTAAATGACAGCGATCGTTTCACGTCTTTTCACGAAAAGCCTCGATGGAAAATCTTCCAGGTACTTACCAACCGTTTTATATTCGTAAATCCCGTTACGTCTTATTTTCTCAGCCGCCATACCCAAGCGTCATTTTTTTTTTCAATAGAAATCCAAAGCACCCTGACAATTTCGACCGAAAATACCATAGCCCGTAGAGCACAGTTCTCCGGGTACCTGCTACCCATTACTGCCATATACACGGTTAAATGGGTATTTAAATAATCTAAGCCGGTCTTGGGTGACTGCTAAGAGGAGTGGTGCTTGGGCTCAGGATTATTGCCGAACGGTTATGGCATTAAACGAAGACATTGGATGTCGGATTGGTAGACATATATGTGTATGCTATATAGTGCCATAATGCACAGTACACACTACTTTCGGTATAGAAAATAGCGATGGTCCGGTCGAGAGCGAAGGAATGTGAATGGGAGCTTTAGGTCGCTAAGCCGTAGCTTCCGCCTTTTCCTCGACTCTTCCGGTCGCTCCATCTCGTGGCAAAGTCCATCCCTTTGGATATCCTGGCCGTTTTCCCCATTTTTCTCCATCCCCCCTGCACGCCTCTCCACGCCCCACCTAAAATCGTTCAACCACTACAGATCCGACTTGTCTTCTCCGTTCGCGAAGGAGTGAATGACGCAAGAGCTTGGATAGTCGGCGCGACGTTAAAGGCCGGAGGAACTTTATGGCGGAGATCAAATGAACCCTGAATCCTTTTAAGGGGTGAAGTGTTACGAGCGAATTGATCTATTGACTGCGGCAATTTGGGCTGCGCGCGAATCGGACGATTGCACGTACCATGATACACGCACCTTATCAAATGGATAGAAGGATAATAAATTGTAGGCGAGTGTAGGCAAAGTGGCCGCGATCTCTGATCGATAAGCAACGATGGAAAAAGCTTCGAGTGTGTTTGAGTTTCTGTATTGTTAAAGCTCGGCGTGGCGGTAGCTTGCGGAGTTTGTTCGATAAATGCGGCGTTATATCGATTTCATTAGGCACGTCATTACGTAAGGATACGAAGGTAAAGCGAATGACGAGGTCACGCAAGCTCATTGGCGAATCATCGGTTTGAGCGATCGCGATTTCGAGAGAGGGGATGGACATTAGATTTTCTCGTGTTTTCTATACTTGCCGTGAGTGGGAGAGAGACGCGACTATAGGCAGTCAAGGGAGTGCGAGAGAGACGGACGTAACGCTCGCTCGACTTCTTCATTTCTCTCTCGTGCGATTTGCTTCTTAAGATTGGATTTGCCGTGACTGTGACTTTTAATTGATATCATTTACAATGGAATGATATTACCTTGTCTATTGTTATGTCTCCTATTGTATTCATTAGTTATCGATTGGCTGTGGGAATTTTTATTTTCTCTTTACGTGGTTATTTTATTTACTCTTTGAATAGAAGCGAATTGTCACTGGGATACGCAAGAGCGTGTTCGGTTGTGCACTTCTCTCTCTCTCTCGCTCTCTCTCTCTCTCTCGCTCTCTCTCCTTTTTATTCCACTTGACAGGATCTGCACAAGAAGTTCATGGCCGTCCGTCAATTCGTCCTGGAGGAATTTCTTGCAAGGTGGCATAACGTCCATTATTTCTCCAGAGACGCTTGAGGTATCCTGAAGGAAGAGGGCAGCAGCACTCCCGGTCCATCGGCCTATCCGCCTTTTACTTTTACGACGGGCTTTATTGTTTTTCGCGCCTTCTTCAGGAAAAATCCATCCCGTGCTCGGGGATCGGTCGTCGCGGAGCGTCGGCGTCGGCGTCGCGAGTCGAACGACCGTGGAGACTAATCGGCGATTATCTTTTATGCTTGCTGCCTCATACTTTTACGAGTAAAGCTTCTCCTCGACTATTTATTGCTTCTTTTTATTCACCCCCTTTATTCCTCCAGCTCTTCTTCCTTCTCGCTCTTTCCCTCTTCCTCTCTCTTTCTTCCTATTCAAGGACGAGTAAAAAAGAAATTTGTGTTCATCCCTATCGGGGGGTCAGCGTGTCACGTGCTCCGGAGGGATGCTGCGAGAGGAATTTCGCGACGTAGTCTCTCGTGGAGGGGGGGTGTAAAGATAAATAGAAATAAGAGAAAAAGAAAAGAAAGATAAGGGCCAAGCAACTTCGCCTTTACGATCCGCGTAAATAAAGCGAAGCCGAAATTCAATTTATCCTTTGATTCTCCTTGAGATCGAACCACCACGATTTTGTCCCTTTTTCTTTTTCCTTTTTCCCGGTAACGGCGGATCTGGGTCGTCTAGCTTTTGGGAGTCGATGGAAAGATTTTTTCCGTGGGATTTGGTAAATCCACTAAAAATGTAAAGAGAAAAATTCCCGTGTGTCCCTTTTGCACGGCCGAGCGATTTCTTCTCCTTTCAAAGGGAAAGAAAAGTAATAGACGAGATAAAGTCAAAGTGAAATCAGAGTGTATCCTGGAGAGACCAGTCGAAGATCATCGGCGAGATCGGAGTTCAGAGTTCAACGACCGTAAATACACACAGGTCCAACAATGCTCTGGCAGCGTTATCGCGTATATCGGGAAACAATTGATCCGGTTAAAAAAATCACGATTCGTTTACATCACGAGTCTAAATAAGGGAGGCAAGAAAAAGAAGAAGAAAAAAAATCCCTACTAGACGATAGGGAGACTCTTCGATACTTGCAGCGTGAATGGACCCTTATCAATCCAGTGGGAGAGAGAGAGAGAGAGAGAGATAGTAGACTGTCGAACGATAAAGGATCGATAACTATATGCTTTCTGATGACGCGATACCCAACGGGACGATCAGTCCATTTTGCTACCGTCAATGTCTCCTATGATATTTCATTATGTAATCCCTAGGGACCCTGGAGAATTCCCTAGGCACTGATCGCAGGGCTGCATCGGGTAGAGGCCAGTAACAGACTCATGTACCAGAAGAGACTCTTTTTCGTTTCTCTCTCGTGCGGTGGCAGCTATGAATTCTGGCAAAGTTTTATCCCCTTGTCGGTTGGCTGACTCATCGTCCTGTTCCCTATATCGGCATTCATCACCCTCGCATTGTCCGACCAGGATATATGAATATCATTAGTGCAGTATGACGCCGTGACGAATCGATCGGTAACGTCGAGAGCTACTAGACCCCAGTCGATAAGATACGAGCCAATAATAATGGGGCTATGGTTTCCTTATTTTTTCTATTCTCTTCGATACATCAATCTTCTAATATCGTTTCTCTCTCTCGCTCTCGCGCGCGCGCTTGTAACATTTATGGCTTGTAAATTCTCCATGGGAATGACGCAACACTGGCGACCCTTGACCCCATTACACCCTCACGGTTAGTTCTTGATCCACGAGGAGTAAAGTGGCTGCCGAGTAAAAGTAAGCGAATTCAATAGACACGAGGCTACTTTCAGAGTAAAGTAAAGCCCTGCTTACACTGTAAAGAAGTGACTCTACCTGTGCTGCCGTTAGTGGGATTAGCCGCAGATAAGGCACTTCGAATACAAGCAGGGTGAGCGAGCGCCACAGGGTGAGTCGCTCACTCTGAGCGCGGAACGAGGAAAACTAGGGAAAAAGCCATTGTTGGGGGATGCTTTTAAAAGGTACAGTCTTGCTGACCGTGCTGCGCCTCTTGACTGGGTTAATGCGCGTTCTGTGTTTGGCATTGGCACGATTTTCAAAAAGGAGATAAATCATTCGCGCAGTTCTTAGCGTGTCTAGTGATTTTATCGGTTCGATTGGCAGCACTGCGACGGGGCTGTAATTTCACGTGTGTGCGTTAAGCGTCAGTCTGACGCACCTGTAGGACAGTGACATTTCCTTTTTTTTTTCCTGTCATCGCTACGTGTCCACCCTTGCAATAAACGGCCATGTTCTCTGTCAACAGGAACATCAGGGTGGGAAAGGAGGACGAAGAAAATCCCTAGAATACCTATAGACTCGCTTGATCGAATACAGATCTCCGGCCCTATGTGAAAATGGAGTAACAAAACTGTTGATTGCCTTTCTTCTCCGGAGGGAGGAAAATACTAGAGTGGTACAGCACACGGACGACCATCCCTTCGCCAGCCTCTCGCGTCCCTTGGGATGACTGAAGAAAAATTTTTTTTTTCTCATTTTGATCTTGCCCACAGGAACGGAGCGCGCGCGAATTCGAATTCTCTCTGCGAGCATTCTTATTGTTTTTCTTTTACATGGCAGCGCTCGAGTGAAACCGAAATTTCGATTTTCAATGGGGAAAATACGAAAACGCCAAGTTTAGGTTGGCAGCTATGGAAATAGTAACAATAACGACAGTCCCGATATTCGTACAATAATTGGTTCGAACATTCCTCAAATCTATAAACTACCCCTGGGGCTGGATTGTCTCTGGTCAGTCGATACGTCCCGTGTTAATAATTCTAGTAATTTTACTATTATTGTTTCAAAGCCTGTTTCCCGATTTATTCCCCCTTTCTTTTTTTTTACATTTTCTTCCACTTTCACCAGTCCTCGCACTTTCTCCATGAATCTTTACGCAGAACCATAAGCACCGATTCATTAGCCGTCTAGAGTCCCGGAATCCAAAGAGTCTCCAGCGCATTTGAAATTCTAGTACTTTTTCACAGCCCCATCTCGTTCCTTCTTACGACGTTGGCATTTATGATTACGGCGGTCCTTTGTTTCTGTACCGGTAACAAAGCGAAATCCCCCATAAACTGCAAACAATGTCAACCCTCTCTCTCTTAGACGCTCCATTGTAAACTGACACTGGCGACGAGTACGCGAGACCCACTTCCATCAAGACATCGGATTTAGGGTCGGTTCACACGAGTCAAAGTCCAAGCGATTTACTAGGTGCTCCAAAAGTTTGATTCACAATAAAAAAAAAAAAATAAAGTAGAGACACCTACGTAAACCCAAATCCCCATTGTCCTGACAGACACCCGCATCGATCATTAGCCTCCCTTTAATTTTCACTTTCCAAATATGCATCGCCGCGTACGAAACTGCAACGGGATATCGAGCAAACGATGCACCGGATGCACCCCGTAAGTTCTATACGAAACCGAGTGTCATCGGCGCGAATGGATTATTAACGCGAAACGCGGAGAAACCGAGTCGAGAAACAATTTCGCGTGGGAACGATTGAAAATCGATACGATTTTTGCATTTATCTGTGTATTGTCATGGATTCGTAATTTAATCGATCACGTGAGAAAGTAAGTCATTTAAATCGCACTTTAAAATATTCGGATCTGTCTATATATAGTCACAGGTACTCCCAGGCATACATATATATATATATACATATATATATATGACTGCCAAACGAAAGGATCGGGCGGATTTATCTGTACGTCAGGATACAGGTTGGTATCCCTGTTGGTATCCAGAATGAAAGGGGATAGTGTCGAGCAAGAACGAAAACATTGCACTCGGCCAGGCAACAAGCCCGGGTTCGTTGTAATTAGTTTCTGCAGTGAGTTGAAGCTGGCTCAGCACACAGGGCTACTATTGCGGCTCCGTTGATGGCGAGGAGCAAATAGGACGCAATAAACACGCTACTATATCATTCGCTCAACCCTTTATGCCAGAGCGCACCACGTTCCAGGGGGAATCACAGGGAATCCCTAGGGTTGTTACTTCCTCTATACAATCCCCTCCCTTCCACCCTCTTGCTCCTTCAATAGAAAGACCGCAGTTTAACACTATCCTGAATTTTATGATAAATGAAAGAAAAAAAAAAGAGCCACCCTGTATATGACGGACGCGTATGTTAGAAAAAATTACTTAATGGCGGATTACGAGAATCAGGGGGACCGAGAACGTTTCCGAGAAAATGTAACTTTTTTTTTCTTCTTTCACGCTGGTACCACTGACGCGTCTCTTTGGTAATTCCCACGGAATTCGCGTTCGCGCAGACGAGAGAACTCGATGACAGCACGGATTCCAGGCCACTTCGACGAAGTGTTACTCGACGCTGTCAGGCAGCCAGGCGCCCGATTGGTTAGATAAACGGGAACATTGTCTGGTACCATTGGCAGCACTGCTCCTAGGAATATATTCGCGTAGGAATCGTTGCCCAATGATATACGTATGTATATGTATATACACAGTGGACTGACTGTTGCTGGTAACAGCTGTTTGCATTTGGACGGTCTGTTGACTCTCGTCTTTCGTCCTTTCGAGGAGTCGCAGCATCCCGCTGCACTCGAGACGACGTTAATGAATTTACTGGACCACGTGAGAAGAGTATATATATAAAAAAAAAAAAAAAAAAAAAAATAAGCCTCCTGATAGTCCTTCGTTCTCCGTATCCAGGACTTCGTTCTCCGAAAATCGCACGAAAGGATCGGATATAAAGCAGTGCCAAGAATAAGGAACGATATTACGCGCATTCGCAGGGGGATTAAAAAAAGAAAAGAAAAAAAAAAAAATTCCCTAGCGGAATACCGAGAAGTGTTTTGCACGAGATTATTACATGGGGAGAACGAGGAATGAAATCGAGTTGCGATCCGGCTTATCTTGATAGCGCGATTCAGCTTAATTAATCCCAGCCAGCGAAGCTCTCTCGAAATCATCACTTAATTACCGAACAACAGGATTATCTTACGTGTCATAATTAACGCGACGCCGTTCGGATTACCGAGAAGTGATTGCATGCCCGCGGCTGTTCCGCGGCTCGTCGCACGATTCTCCCACGAGATTTCTTCCACTTGCATTTTTACATGTCTAAAGTGCATCGTCGGATGCACCAGTAGTGACGTCACTCGACCATTTCAATTGCTCAAGCTTTACCTACACACCTGACTATACCTATAGCGACGTAACACTTGCGCAGCTTCTCATCAAATTTCACCGATCCCAGGGACAAATGATTTATCTTCCGGTTGCATCACGCGACTCCGGATAACCCGACGTGCCTCCTCCCACACCCTTCGGACGATATCCACCCCTAATCAGAGTGCATCCCGGTCATTAATCTTTAAGGCGAAGAATGTAAAGCGAAAAGCGTCCAGCGCGAACCCGAACGACGAAAAGAAACGATAAAAAGATCAATTGCGTCGATCAAATATTTTCAAAGCAGTCGGGTGTAACACTGCATTTCCGTCTGGTAACTTTTTCAGTCCTCGAAAAATCCCTAGTTCCTATGAAAAATCCGCATCTTTTTTTTTTGCCGTTTAAAAAATAATCATTCCGACCCAGAACGACGGACTCGTGACTTTCGGACACGCGCACGTAGTCGCAGCCAACGTGAACTCCTCGAAATCCCTGCGGTAACGCGCGATCAAATATTTGCCCGATTAATAGCTAATTTTTCATCACGTGACTCCCCGATCCCCCCCACCCGGTCACGTGACACGATGCAAAGATAGAAAGGTCAAAGATCGAAAGCCAAAACTTGTCGGCAGTCGTTTCGTTCGACCTGTCATATTACGTCACCGAAGCCACCAACCTCCGACATAACTTCCTTCTTGCGTATCAGTCGTACCAAAAATAAAAAAATAAATAACCACCATCCCGACCCACCCCGCGCCACTTGTATCAGATCGATCGATCGATCCCTCCTATACATATATATGTATACACGCGCCGGCTTGAATTTTGTCGAACATCACGGATCGACTAATGTGCCACGGGCTGTCGAGCAGGTGCAGAGACAATGGCGGACGGGATGAACGCAGCTGCGAGTAATGCGTGATAAATCGTACCGTGTACGTCAGGCTCACCCATTGCGCAATTGTTGACATTACACACGGTCATCGAGCATCGCCGATGACGGAAGCTTCGAAATCGATACGAAATACGTGCAATCGCGCGCGGCCTATAAATATCGCAGGTAACTTTCGGCTGCCTCGAAAATGAAATTCCAATGAGAAATATTAATATATTTGGGAACAACCGTTCTGGATTTGAGCGACTGACGTCACTGGATTTATCAATAAGTCACTGGATAACATATACATATGATGCATATACGGAGTATCGGATGTGTCTACTCCGAATGTATCGCAGCCACACATGCGGTTACCAGCCAGTGAATTTTTTAACTTCCGATAATCGATAATCGGCCGAGGTGCCTGAATGGCGCTTGGATGGTGGATCCTTGCCGAGATAGGCGCCAATGGAGGAAGACTTTACCCGGATAATAATAACGGGACTCGATTGCGTCAGATCGAAAGGGCTAAGTGGCGACGATCGAGCAAGGCGCGATTACAAGTCGCTAATATCGAGGCTTCGTTAACGCGTTAATATTGCTCGGGTTCGATGGGCCGCGGATCAACGATCAATCACTCGATTATACATTTAAAAGAGGCTCCGGCGCGCGCGATAAATCAGCCACCAGAGATTTCATTTGATCTCGTATACTTTTTATGGGCGGACTCGTTGCCTAAGTAATTATTTGCTTTCTTTTTTTTTTTTAATGACAGATTATTTCCAAAAATATAACGTCCGGACTTTGATTCCCAGCCGGCAATAAGGATGTTC
>JARQSV010000641.1:94507-143437 GCA_030142285.1 Calameuta idolon
CGGGTCTTTTTCATTTCGGAATTTCTTCAATCCAGTAAAATCGAAGGCTTCGGTCGGCGGCGTTTCGGGACATTTTTTTTTTAATCCAAAAATAAAACACTAAATTTTATCATGGACTTGGAATTAAAATTTGAGGATTCAGGTAAAAACTTACGATTCCTCGATTGGTCCTTGACGCAACGACACTATCGGTTATCCGACACCATAATAAGTCAATCCCTTTGGATATACATACCTGCAAAAAAAAAAAAAATAAAATCAGACGTCACATTAATGTCGAACATTTTTAATATTCCACGAGTGGATAACGTATTAATTAAACAATTAATTAATTACTGAGACGAGAGAATCAAGACAAGAAGGAATCATCTTGCTCACTCAGGAATCTCTGTACTGCGGGCCGGAGGGTTGGCAGCCACCCCTGATATCAGTGCCACCCCCACCACCTTCCTTTGGTATCTCAACTCATCCCTTATTCTTAATTCTTCCCCTCCACCCCCCCCCCCCCTCCCTCCCTCCCCAATTCAGTCGACGTCCTCGCTTTGCGCGCATATTGAAATATAATTAGTCTTCGTTTAATAAATTAAAGTTCTTCGCGCGGAAGAAATTCCTTGCCTAAGGTCCGAAGCTCTTTTCGTGGTTGCGCGCAGCATGCTCGACGGTCCTGACCGTTTCCTCTCGCTGCCGACGTTTACCCCTGACAGCACCCCTCCTGCCACCCCTCCTGCACTTTGCTACCCACCGGGATCGTTTGCAGCATTCGTAATTGCTATCTTGCGGCAAGGATAGACAGACGTAGTAGGTAGTAGACTTTACGAGCTGCTCCAGGTTGGTACCCATGCGGTAGGTACCAACCTAAAATCCAGTACCGTAATGCCGCTACCCTATTGTGCACAACAAATTACCCTCTGGTATCGGCAGCGACGTTGCGCAGCGCAGCGGGAAAACGTTGCGGCTTCTGGTGCGACGAAGGATCCGCGCCGCTTGCGTAATTAACTGCATTAACGATGACAAGGCTGACGCTCAACCGGCGGTTGGCTGCTTGAGTTTCCTTTTGCCGCGAACTTTCGAAACATTTATGCTTGTCATTTTTATCAAATCCTCTCTCTCTCTCTCTCTCTCTCACACACACTTCAACTCACGCCTGTGAATCTCGAATTATTCAAACAAGACAAAGCATGAGCAATTGCATATGGATCGCGCGTGAATTATGGGATAAATTTATGGACGATTGTTCGGTGGCTTCACGGGTCAAATGTTTATCGCGCGCATAATAACGCAGCTACTGTTTTACGGACCGGTATAAAACTCAGGTTCGCCATTCTTGGAAGTAGCAGTAGCGGCAACTTCAGTGCGCTTCGTGCGGATTAGCATAGGCCGAGAGTCGCGTACAAAGTGAAGGAATTGCGAGAAGCGCGACGTTAAGTTTATCGAGGGACGCGCGGTAAGAAAATTATAGTCTCGTTAACGAGAGCGAGGAGTGTCGTGTGTTAATTAAAAAAAGATAATGAGGAACGAGTGATAACGGACGAGCATCGACAAAGCGGCATTGTGCGACGTCACATCCGGTGATCCGGGAAACGAGTGTGCTCGCTATCATTTCGCGATGAACCTTTATCGCACTGTATACATCCTGCATATGGAGATGAAGTCAGTCACCGGATGATTTAATAGAAAATTATATGTAAAATAATATCGTACGATTTATCTTACGTTTCCACGAGACTCGCGATGATTTATACGCTGATGAAAAATATATTTTTAAATCGCCGCGGGTCGAGGTCAGCCACCCCTCTTACTGTCTGACGAGTAATGGAGCGGCAGGTTGTTGCTGCTGCTGCTGTTGCTGCTGCTGTTGCCGTTGTTGCTGTTACCGCTGCTGCTGCTGCTGCTGTTACTGCTGCTGCTGTTGTTGCTGCTGTTGCCGTTGTTGCTGTTGCCGCTGTTGCTGCTGCTGCTGCTGCTGCTGCTGTTGTTGCTGCTGTTGTTGCTGCTGTTGTTGCTGCTGTTGCCGTTGTTGCTGTTGCCGCTGTTGCTGCTGCTGCTGTTGTTGCTGCTGTGGTTGCTGCTGTTGTTGCTGCTGTTGCCGTCTGTTGCTGTTGCCGCTGTTGCTGTTGCTGCTGCTGTTGCTGCTGCCGCTGGTTCGATCGCTCTCCAGTCTCTCGTGACGATAAAAAAGTTGTGCACCTCTAGAGTCCCTCTATTATTTAATGGACAATCGAGTCTTTGACTCCGACCAACGTTGCCTACTGGACAAGCTACCTGGCAACTGTACCCACTACGTGTGTATCTATGTAGAGTATAGACACGTGACGTAAAAATAATTCGCTTCCGATTTATACGAGAAGAAGGTAAGGAGTCAAGAAGGAGGATCGTCAGATTAAAATCGGAGAAGAATTCTGTAAGAGTAGATGCTGCAGCAATGACGTCGCTTAGGATATCAAATTGCAACGTCGAGGAAGCTGCGACGAGAGATTGGAAGATGAAAGTAAAAATGTAACTTTGCCTGGTGGACAGGTTGACTGTTTCGTAATAAAAATAGAATTATGACGGATGACGGAGTCGAGAGAAGTGACGTAGGTGAAGGAGGACTGGTAACTATTAATAAGTTCCCCCTTTTCGTTTTGACGTGCAGTAAATATATGTGTACGATAACGTACGTAGTTGGTCGGATACCCCGTTGATGGTGAATCTACTGTTTCGGTTGTGGTATCAGTTAATTATTTTCTACTTTGATACCGACTAATTATACGACGGAAACTAGATAGTCACCGGTGGAACAAGGGAGAAGGAGATTGACCGGAAGCGACTATTACTGTCCGGATTCGCTGGCACCCCCCCCTTTCCACCACTGTTTCGTGAACGTCCCTTGTAATGTCTCTGGTAGGGTGACGGGTGGGGTCGGTGGGTCAGGACCGGCGAGTGTGGTCTCGTTACCTAAGTAAACGTAATCCTGATAAAATTCAGTCTGGTTCAAAGGAGCATTGCGAGGGCGCCACTCTCGCGGCTGGCTCTTTGTAGTTTAATTAAGGTAAAACTTCGTAGGTGTATATCTGGCCGGTAACACCTTGTCCAGGTACAACCTCAAAGGTTTATTAGCATATGGGTGCCTGGTTCGATCTATGGACAATTAGCAGAGCAGGTGCGCGATGTACTTATGGGGGCTGCACGATAGTCAAGGTGGAGCAGAGGCCTGGGATCGATGGGCCAGAGGTACTTCCGGGATTGATGTTGAGAACAGGAAGTGACGTTGACGATACCGGAAGTAAAACGAAGAATACGTCGAGTCGACGACTACGAAGGCTTATTGCGCGATTCCCATAATTGAACTGGCATAAGTGCTCTTTTTTATATGGCCAGGAAATGATAGAGAGGATTATGGCTATCCCGGGGGAGAGAACGGGCTGGTAGGACCTGGGAAATAAGAGATGGTTGAAGAAAATGGCGAGAGAAGCAGAATGGGAAGATGGCAGAATTGTAGAGGCTTCCATGAACCTTCGGCCCTCCTACCTCCCCCTCGCCATCCTGTGCGAGAAACAGCGAAGCGGACCGAGAGCCGAGTCAGCAACCTTCCGAACCTTCCGAACCTTCAGCCAGCTACTACTTTTCTCGGCTCCCTTCAAACTCCACGGCTGCCTCCTCTGACGCTTCCAACTTCCTGGCCCGACTATCTACTTCTCTCACACCGGTTCACTCACTTCCCGCAATCATCCCTCGCGCGCCAGTGGTTCGCCGTTCTCGTGATGCGTCAGCCCGAAGTCTTCCGTGAACTTTGAACCCGGAGGATCCCAGGCCGACTTGAAGCGGAGAACCACGTGGGATAGGTTGCTCTGACAGGAGTGTAACGACGAGGAGTAATATTTTGTTTGAAGGTTATACCAGGGACCTGGGGCAAACAGTTGGTCTTTCTCGCCGGAAATTAAAACCCCTGCTTCCGTCAACCACCCCCTCGCGGTTTATGATGCATCCCTTAAAACTCACTCCCGGAATAAATTTATATTTTAAGATAAGTTGCTCAATTTATTTCCAAAGGTACATATTATTCATTCGCATCCTTTTCCTCATCGATCACCTTCCCGCTTTGAGTACACACGGGTCCTCCTTGCCGGATCCAAGGATCCACGCGTGACATGGATCACGGCCACGGGAAACCACCTAAAATCCTGCAAGGGACCTGATCCATATAGAAACTCCTACAGGAAGTGGAGAATAGATCAGTGGCAGCGCCATCGATCTAGAGTCGAGCGAAATCAAGCGACCGAGTTCCTCTAGCGTCGACCCAGGAAACTAAGAGCGACGGGGGTTTCCCCTTTTTTCTCCCTCGCAGCTGGATCCTCCGGAGGAGGATCCGATAAGGAACTATCGCGGTCACTCGCCAAACCGAAATTAAGGTTTAATAGCGTTCGCAACGCGTTCGTAAAGGCGATCACGTCGACCTCAAGTCGAAGCCGTCGCTTCGTTGCGATTCGGATGCAAAGCGAGCTACAGTTTCTCTCGGCGGCCACGGACGTTGCTGCGCTCCCGTTGCTGTCCAATTGCTGCTCAGTCCCGCCGCTACAGAACCCCCCCCCCCCTCCCCACCTTCGCCTATGACGTTAGGTATAGTGCGATACTGATGCCAGCTAGAGGGAATCGGTAGGGGGATGGCTCTCCACTTCCACGGGGATTCCGAGGGGCGCACTAGTTGGTATCCCAGGTTGCTTGCTCGGGTCGATACCAGGATGGTTCGGTCTACCTTCGCAAGGGGCCAGACGGAGAGCTGCTCTCGGCCCAGCCGTGCGCGCGCGAGAGAAGGAGAGAGCAAGATTAAAGGTTTAAAAATAAGGCAAAACAAAGTACTCGCTACCGAAACAAGTAAATACTCTCTGTGGGAGCTGCCAGCGTGGCCTGGTCTTTCATCAACTCGGCCGTCCCAGGTTAATCAGCGTTTTACAAGGCCATCGCGTCGGTAGCCTCTATCGGCGTTTAACGTATCCACTGCGAACATCCCTCTCTACCCTTGCTAACCAAAGGGATCCCTACCCCTTGATAAATACTCTACCCGCTCCAGGTACTTTTACCAGTGCAAATCCTCGATATGCGCCATACACGAACACACTGTGTCCGTTTGGTCTGGTACACGTTCGTCAAAGGGATCATTCATCGGCCTCAGCCAGTACGCAGTTCAGCAGCCAGAGCCAGGCTATCCGTTCCATCTTTCACCCCGTGACTTTCCCCAGCGTCCTTTTACACCGCGCGATTATTATTTCGTCCTACGGACGCGCCGAGAATCAAGAAGATAAAGTGTCTGCGCTACTCAACGTACTTTTCAGTCTCCCGTAACGCGAGAAATCGCGTCGAGCGATGCTGAAAAAATTCACTTTTTTTTTCTTCTTCTCTTTATCGCGTACGAAGAAAATCTTATCTCCTTCCAGCTCTACGCCGAGCAACATTCAAACGTGCAGCTTCAATAATATGAAATCTTTTACGTGTCTCTCCAGACAGACACGCGTCTACGAATTTGACACACGATACGCAAGTACGATTAGAAATGCACAATGAAGAGTAGCAGCACGTATGTACGTGCGCTCGTCACACGTGTGAATCTAGCTGACGGACAGGTATGGAAATGCACGTACGGTACAGCAAGCGGCCATTCCGCACGTTGGCTGCTGTCCGTTTTAATTTCAAGTCATTTAATCAATGCGCTCCGTCGGCATTGAATCAAAACGGCCTCGTACCGCCGACCATCCCGTGCTGGACCAGTGCTTGTCCAGTGTTATTCACGCACGTGCGCGAATACGTGCGACGAGTCTGTACGCAGCTTCCGATTTCATTTTTTTACCTCAGTTTCAGTATTCCTGCTGCGCCTACCCCCCCCCTTCCCGTCCCTTCGCTGCCCCCTGCGCAATAAATTAATCAGCCAGAGTGACGAGGGACAGGCCCCATACACCGTCTATTGAGTCTGATAGCGCTTCAAGTACCGAGAGACGTGCAATTTCATTCACTCTTTTTTCTTTTTATTATCATCAAGATCAATCGATTCCTCTGATTTCCACGTACAACGAATCGCACGAAAACGAGGATGAGAGACTTTTTCGCGAAATTTATAAAAATCCTGAAATAACAAAAATTTCATCCCAAGGAGGTGCCAGGGGGTTCAGGGATTCTCTGACAAGGCAAGTATACAGTTATGCTACACCCTCTTTCAAAACTATGCCTATTAATATCTTGAACGTAGATTGCATTGACCGCACTATGCATACAGGGGATGAAGAAAATATATATGACACATGCACACACGTGTATACATATATATATACAGAGAGCAGTACAAGGAGGGTTGGGAAGTAGGGTTGGTGCTGATCAACCGTGAAGCATCGATAGTCGGCAATGCCAGGATGGTTCGATACTAACGGAGTAAGAGGGTAGAGAGCACAGGAAGTCGAGGGTCCAGGGTATCCTACAGGAATTGGGGGAGGTCGGGGGGGAGGGGGAGACAAACTCGGATCACGACCCTCTAGCTGCCGTAATGAAGCCCGCACGATTCAACCTCCCCTCTCTCCCCACCCAACCCAGTTACCTATGGGAGAGACTCCTTTACTCCACTGCCGCACTACGACCCCCCCCCTATTGCCAAGGTTCTCCGCCACGAGCTCCCATAATGCAAAGTTACGATCGATATTGCTTACGCGGCATCGATACTTCGTTTCGTTTCCTTATGGCTGTCAGATTTGTTATCGGTATCATTTATAAAAAATGTTCTAATTGTCGATAATCGATCGAACGCATCCAGAGCGCTTATACAGCTTCAGGCTATTTACCAAGGGGCAATTATTTCTGATCCCAGACAACGTGTGACCATTCCCCTTCATTTTCTTTCGTATACCTTTCTAATTTATAGGACGTTTCTATACTGTCCCTCTGGAACGATCCCCCCCCCTTACTTTTTCTTCCTTATCCCTTGGTCGGTTGGCTAATCTGATACGGGGATCAGAAATGACTGGTTGGCTCGGTCAACGTGCATTGACCAACGTGCGAGTGCAACTGCGATGCAATCGAGCGTGAACCTTTACGTGAACCAGTCGTCCGTGACCCCCCCTCTCACTCTGTCTCTCTCTCTCGCACACAAACACACGGACACTCTCTCCTCCTCTCTCTCGAAGCTCTTTGTAACCCCTGTGGACATGTATACGATGTATCCAGTGGATTTCAGTGCAACGAGTAACTAACCGTAGAATCCAATGCACACGAGATTCATTGCTTTTCATTTAATCGTGAGAAAAGTCAAGGTGATAATTTCTTTTTTTTTTTTTTTTTTTTTTCAAAATTTACCACGGACTAAAATATATATTGATACGTACCCACTGACACACTGGGCTATGTTGGATCAACTGCAGAGCAAAGAGAAAAAAGTTTGATCGGTCATTAATTGATGGTCCAGCTTCCCGGAGATTCGTCTCAAGGCAGCGACCACTTGATTCATCTGAAATCCTTACTCGTAGGTGACTGAACGTCTTGCATTGGACAGGCGGATTCTCGGTGGCTTCCTGACTCTTGTATACTATATATATAGGGAGTAGAGCTGCTAGGGAGGGAGAGAGAGGGGAGGGGGGGGGGGAGGAGGAGAGGGATTGCGCCATTACGCGTCTCGGACAATCAGTGCGAGACAAATGAGAGGAGTATTAATGCGGGACCAGGAGTAGAAGAGGTTCGGAGGGTTAGGACGACTAGAGTAAGGATGCGGGAGGAGGAAGCTGAATACCGTAGAAAAAAAGTTCTTCGGGTCATTTGCATCTGTGGTACAGTGACGAGGGAGATGAGATAAAGAAAATAAATCAGACGCACACCGAAGTGACTTTCAATTGCCATGAACAGAGTTCGTTTGTAAGGGAGAGAAAAGAGAGAGAGAGAGAGAGAATCCACAGAATGTCCACCGATCTTCCATCCTTCTCTTATTCTTTTTCACGGTATTTTTTTTTTCTTTTTTCAATCTTTCTTCACACTTTTCTTTTTCCCCGCAGACTCGTCACTCCGAAGCGTTCACGTAAAACGACGTCTCCCTTGCGTTCACTCGAAGGATTTTCAGCCGACTAATTGCATCCTGTCTAACGTTTCTCATTAGACGGCAACTCGACTCTCACAAAGAAAGCGAAGTCGCGAAGAAGAAGAAAAAAAGAAAAAAGAAAACAAAAAAAAGAAAATAGATTCCGTTGTCGTTCGACGACAAGTAAAGGCAACGTAACTAAATCAAACACAATCGACTTGACATCCAGACAGAAAATCATTTAAACGTCGATAAGGAAGAATTGATTCGAGCATGAGGCTTTTTCTTTTTTTTTCAATGGTTAACACGGCAAATAAGAAAATAAAAAAATAAGAAAAAAAAAAAGAGAGAAACCCACAGGTATTTCCCATTGCTCGTGTCTGGAATATTTAGAGGGTTTGAAATAGGGGCGTCGGGGGATGAAGCTGAAGTAGCTTTCTTGGCGACTACATCATGAAGTACAGAAGGGGGAAGCTGCTCCCGCGTATCGCGACTCTTCTCAAAAGCCCAGGCTACTAATTTATTAATGGAGTTTTGATTTCGAGCGAGGGAAGGTTTGCTGACTGGCTTCAAGTTCCTACCCCCACCCCACCCCCCCGAGGGAACTTCTACATCTTCAATTAACACTCTTTTGTTCGTGGCTGCTGGTTCGGGGGGGGGGGGGGGGGGGGGGGGGGGGGGTGGGGGGGTGGGATTGCGTCTGTGGCTGCGGCTCTTCTCGTTGGGGGATGAAAACGTCAGGAGTACAATTGGCTTTGATCCACGTACCTAAAGCCAAAGAGCGGCCCGGCAGCTTTCGGGGTTGGCAGCGGAGCCCGGACTCAATCCCGCTAAGGGATGATAGCGACGGCGCTGCTAACTAACCGAGGGTAGCGATATCGGGGGGGATGATGTGGCGGATGCCGGATGGCCTGAGTCTCAAACGCGTAACGGACAAAGTTAGTTTCACTTCCGGTGCGGCCTGCGGCCTAAGAAATCACAGCACGCCACCCTTTGCTGTATACAGGTATACCAGATATATCTATATGGTATCAATACCTTGGAAATTAATAGCTGCACGCTAGGGTTACCGGAGGGTAGGAGAAAAAAAAAAAGAGAGCGGCACACGTCAGTATACCGACACGCGAGCCACCCTTAGATTCAATCAATTGTTCTTAGGTTTGCTGAGCGAGAAGAACAACCCTCGGCTAAAATTAATCCTGATACATTTTTTCGCAGGGTGGGTCGGTACTCCCGTTCACTGCATTACCGACAGGCAGGCGCTGCCCTCCTGCGGCCGATTTTTTAATTAAAATCTGTACAGGGATCGTCAACGATGTCCTCTTGGACCTCTCGGTGTCCATAGGTATACTCAATTGACTAAACTTCTGGTGTTCGATAAATCGGAGATCGACTGCATACCGAATAATATTGATTCGGGTGGCGCGGGCGATTCTGGATCTATTTGATCCGCAGGGCAAAGGGGGTGGAAACTGATGTAGGGTGGTTTTTGTTTTGGTAACACGGTTTTACCTTGAGCCGAATCCAATGCTCGTGGCCGGACACGCACTCGGTAAATCGAAACCCTTTTAATCACGACGGAGTGGTCAGCTGTTCGATTTGGTCAACGGGGGCTGCTTTCCCGGGATCCCCTTTATATTTATTAGAGAGCACGAGCTGTTAATCTATCTGACCCTTTTTCGAGAAACAACCCCAGCGAGTCCGTGTCCTCGGAATATCGATGCGCCGATATAAATTAAACGCGACGCGACGATATTTCAGCTGAGCTTCCGCAGCCACCCCTTCGACTTTTGCCATAATCGTCCGTGCAAATGCGCATGGGGCTGCAGGGTCCTTCCCTTGCGAAGGATCCTTGCGCAGGGTCCTTCCCTTGCGAAGGATCCTTGTGCAGGGTCCTTTCCTTGCGAAGGATCCTCGTGCAGGGTCCTTTCTTGCGAAGGATCCTGCGAAACTGGACCACCCGGAATTACAGACACGACGCGTGCGCGGGAGTCGTTCGCGCGAAAGATCTTCTCCTCGCGGCTGGGATAAAGAAAACTAGGGACGGTCAGAATATATCGATAAGGGATGAATTGGTGAAAGAAAAGGGAAAGCGTCATTAGCATTCGAGACGCGCGAGCAAATAGGCGTAACTGCATTCGAAGGAGATGAAAAGGAAGTTCCTTGATCTTTTATTCTTCATGGACCACCGATTTTCAACCCTGCAGCATCCCTCGTCACTCTCCTCAAGAATTACGTCTTGTCTTTCTCCTCGAAATGATATTTCCAATTTTTATCCTCGTTACGGTCAAAATTCAATTTTTCTTAACTACAGATGTCATTTTTCAAATTTCCACCATGAGAATATTAAATCAGGGCAAATATTCATTTTCTATCAGGTCGCAGTACCGGTTAGCGATCGACGCAGCTTCGCGCCTACAAAGTCTGTAAAATATCGAGCGTGTCAAAGTCTCACGGTTGTGCGAATGTGTTTACGTCCCAGTTTCGGATGTGCTTTCTTTTTTTCTTTTTTCTTTTTTCTTGGCTCCATCCCTTCGATCCGCAACGCGGAGGACGAGCGGCCGCTGCCCGGCGTGTGACGTGGGCCGACCCCGCTAAAAACCAGGTTTAATCTAGTAATGCGAGGAAGCTCCGAAATCGGGACCGACTTCATCCCTTTTCTCGACGTGCCTTTGCGATAAAAAGTAACTCTCCGAGGGGGTGCGAACGAGCAAAAGCGCCAACGAAGGAAAGAGAGGGGATGAAAAAAATTTACTACCCCGCCGCTCCAGGAGGAGAACCAGAAGTTTCGAATTCCATTTGCCGTCTCGCCGTCCGTTCTACCTTATCTCACCCTTCGCTACGGTGAATCGGAGAAAGGACTTTCTCTCTTTCTCCCTTTCAGCCACTCTTCTCCCTTCGTTCGTTTACCTTACCGTCTCAGTTATCGCCTGTGTCTTCTTCCTCCGATTCTCCGTATAACGGAAATGTTAACGTAACCACCACCCCCCCTCCCTCCCCCCTCCCATGTTCCGAACCGATTCTCTTTTCCTCGTTTTTTTTTTTCTTCCATTCTCTTCGCGACTGTCTCTACAAGCAATTGTCTTATCTCTGGGCAGTTCATCGGTGCTGGCAGGGGGTGGCGCCGAAAGAGTGGGGGGAGAAAGGGGGTGGTGGTGCAAAACCCCTACGAGACTGATAGGCCTCCGGTTACGTGGCTAAGGGGAAATTGGCTCGTTCCAACTTTCCCCGGGGTCTTGTTGACCCAGTTTTACCGAAAGAGTGACAGCGAGAAAGGGTGAAATTGGCAGAGCGAGAGAGAGAGAGAGGGGCGAAGGGCGAGAGAAAGAACTTAAGAAAAACGTACGGAGACGCAAGGAACCTGCGTAAATTTAAATTTAACGCCTCGACTGTTGTAAAACTAAGCCTCGTTTCTCGCTTCTCTTATTTGTATTTCTTTTTATTCCTTCTCTCCTTCGTATCGTCAATTCTTTCTTTCTTTTTTTTGGCTCAAGCAAGAACGGCTCCACCATCGTTTTCCTCGGGGCGTAAAATACACTTGGGAGGGAAGAAGGTGCCGCGTGGTTTTTCCGAGCGTTTCGTGAAAATTGGCAAAGCCAAGTCGACTCCGCGTGACTGTTTTCTCACTTATTTCTGGAAAATTAGTCTTTATGTCTTAATTCGGTAAAAAGCACCCTTAGCGCGAAACGAGAGCGACCTTAAGAGAGAGCGAAAACGCACCGGCGGGGGCCGCTAGAGAACGAGGCTGAAAGGGACGCTTGGCGCGACGTAACGGACACACAAGAATATTTAGGCCCAACAAGCGTCGTAACGCTAAATTGACGTCACTGATCAAAAAGTTCCGCGACGTCCGTCCAGGCCGAATTACTTTAATTAGCCACATTCTCGGCGCAATTAAGAACGTTTCCCAACCTCCTCAAGCTTTTCAGGCCGTGGTCCATTTTTTCGTACAACTGTGAAATCGATTACGAGATTTCGAATGATCTTCGATCAAGTTATCGTTATTACCAACTTACAAAGTTTCATTGACATTTATTCCCTTTCACGTATTGGATCGATCGAACTATATGAACGTGCTATGACGGAAGGGTGTAAAAGTATCCTTAACGGCGACTTTGCTCCTCAGATTATTAGCATTAAGGGTTGTTCCTGTAACTGCGTAAGGGTTGCAGCAGCTACGGGACTACAGCGCGGAACCGTAACGAGGATCATTTTGACGTAGGATAATCTGACGAGGATTTCGAACCAACCACTTTTCCCCAGCCCCCCTCCCCACCCCCCCTCCTCGTTTCGGTCTCACTTATCAAGGCGGAGGATCATCCCTTAAATAATTACAGGCTGTCCAGCTTCAGTGTAAAGTGCGTGAGAGGGTCGCGTATCGAGTATTACTTCCCAGTTAACTAACCCTCCGCACCCCAAAAAACTGCCAACGATAACTTTTGCCATAGCTGGCGTTTTCCTCGTGTGTGCGTGTGTGTGTGTGTGTGTGTGTGTGTGTGTGCGTTACCCGGTTCGTTGCTCCACAGGAAATTTACGGTGTGCGGGGTTGGCTAGACTGATAAAACGCACGTAGTAACTGTCGAGTGCGATAAAGGTTCCTGGGATGTAGCGGAAGGCGTAGGGGGAGCCACGGTATTTCTGACCGGAAGTAGCCACTCTTGAGATATCCCATCGAGAAAAACTGAAATAATCATTTTCTTTCTCAAGTTGGTAATTTCGGTAGCCGGACGTACCGATCATCGAAATTAGTATACCCAAAGAAATCACGTATAGCGTGACTCGCCATTCCTTAAAATCGATATCGACGACGTGACGTGGGTCTCAGCAACGTTTTCGAAAATTTAAAGAAATTCCAAAGGGGCGTCTCTATCCATCTGGTACAAGCGCGGCGAAAAGTTCGTTAATCCACGTTGCCGGTTAGTCTGGTGCTTAATTGCGCCGTGGCAGAAGTGGGGGGGGGGGGGAGAGGATGGAGTGGGTTGCCCGGAAGGGGTGCCGGATTAAGGGAGTTTACCGGGAGGTTATAATCTCTGGTAAAATATGAATAACACCGGCCAATTTCTCAGGTTTATCTAAGAAGGTAAGCGTCTCGGTATCCCTATCCTCGCAGGTTAACGCACCCTTGCCAAAGGAGGGTTGAATAAATTTACTAAGAGTCTAGAGAGCAAGATCTTTCTCCTTTTCTTTTTCTTTTACGATCTCCGGCCGATTCCCGCGCACGAGGAATATGTTTGGCATCCATCGTCTCCGGGAGGGTCAAGGTGCTCCATTAAAATCTTGACTGCAAGGGGTTGATATATGACCCAGGTGGGGGACGCGTGCCTCGTGCACATTTGTCAGAAGGTTTTCCTAGATGGGTTGCAAGGGGTCGTTACCCTGTCTAATATACTCGTCGTTCGACCCCCCTCCCCCCCCCCTTCTCCCCCTCCTCCCCCGATTCACCTGAGATCAAACATACAGAACGTATAGATATAGCACCAAGGAAGGCTCGAGGCCAAGAATCCAATAGTGCAGGAATCCCTTGTATCCACGCTTTAAGAGGTTAGTACGGTATATTTTAAGGGTAGCCGAATGGCACGCATTCCCATTGCCATTTGTCGGGGGGAGGGGGAACGGAGGGGAGGGGGAGAATAAGGGTTGGTTAAGCGTCGTCTGGACAAGATCCTTGCCGGATATTGATACAGTCACGTCTCGATTACGGTTGGATATCGGGTTCACGTATACTGCCTGGTCAGGATAGTTCCTGGACGTAACTGGATAGGGGGTTGGTGGTGGCAGCCATGGTCCGGTAGGCAGAGGTTGGCACCAAGTCAGACAGAGGTAGTGGCGGTCTGGTCGATGATACAGTTAGTCAGCCAGTTCAGCCGGGAACGTAGCCACCCCCTGCGACCCCCTAGGACTCTCAGAAGCAATAGAACGCAAGAAATATGAGCTTCTTGTGGTAATAATGCAGAAAGTACAAGGGGCCATCTTGGCCTAGGGGTGCAAGATAGGGGTTGCGAGGTCTGCCTACGCCAGACGCGTATGTATATGTATGGGGGAGTGGAGGAGAAAATACCGGGAACCAAGACGAATGCGTTCGGTAAAATGGAACAGCAGGTAGCACTGTATTCTAGAGCGTAGAGCAATTTCTGGCTGGACCGGCGAATCGCTGGCGAATCTAGCGCGATCAATTGTGCCTTGGGAACTTGGAAAATGCCATTGTACCAGGCAGTAGGAAACTTTGAAATTATACATTAGAAAGTTCGAAGCGGAAGGAAGGAAGGAAGGAAGGAAGGAAGGAAGGAAGGATAGGAGACTCCCCTGAGCCACTGAATATAGTAGGACGAATCTATAGGCAATACGGATCCGGTAATGGCGTATCTAGAACAGTCCAAGTCTACACGGGTAAAGATATTGTTACGGGGAGCAATTTAATTCAATGTTGATTCTGATTTAATTAACCCAGCCCGTCTTGACTTCGTCCTGTGCGATGCTGTACAGTTACAACGGTAATATCAGTTCCGATATACGTGTACACGAGCCGTTCGAATAAATCATCGTTTCCCCCCCCCCCCCCCCCCCCCCCGGACTTACGATAGTTCGTGCTCTTCGCCCGTAGCAGCGAGTCAAGGAAACTTTCTAGACGAGTTTGCCCTTCGACCTCTATAAAATCAGATCCCCGAGTCATCGAAAGATTCAGTCGACTGAGGAGCCACACTTGATGACTGCGTCTACGTATCTACTTGTGTGTCGGGAGCGATTCGCTCGTTCTGCTCTCTTGGCGTGTACTGCATTTTAATAGGTGCACGACCGACTGTGCACGTATAAGCAAAGGAGCAAACGTAATTGCCACTTAAACCGCAGCTTAGTTCTCAAGCTGTATCAACATCGTTCTGCCTTCTATCTGGCCCCTCTGACTATTTATACTAGGATATTTTTAGCTCCCGCTGGTCAGCTGACTACTGCTGAATTTACCTGCTACGACCAGTGCTGTAATAGTTATAGGATTCGAGCAACGTCAGATTCGACTGGAAGTGCAAGGAGAATTCGAAAAAGAACAAAAGAACGGTTTACCATAGGAGCTTTCGTAGCTGCATCCGAGACCTTTGGATTATTCAATTCGGCAATGAAGGATCGGAGGACGTAGTCGAAATTGGCATCTGGCAGAGATACTGGCTGATATTTCGGAGGAGAAATGATTTTCACAGTGAATTCACGTGTGACGGTACGTCAGGTGGGAAGACATTTTGATAGCGAAATGCCACGAGGATTTGGTTAACCTTTTCAAAGCGGTTCTATGGGGGATGATATGGGGTATGGGCTGAGAATAAGTGAGGGAGCAGCCAAAGACGAGTCTAAAGAGGGTGCTGGAGTAAAGGAGGGAGAGAGAGAGAGAGAGAGAGAGGAGAGCTGTGCTTTTTCCCAGAGATAAAGGTCACCGTAACGCCCGGCGAGGAACTGGCAAACGAATAAAACTAACGGCCATTAATCAGGCCTTAGTTGTCTCGGGCGTAGAAATAAGGCCGCGCGCGAAATAAAGATCTCTTTTTCAGCCGCTTTAAATCATGAGTTTATTTCGCCGGGAATCTTTGGGGAAGGGTGGGGTTGGAGGGAAGGGGGGTGGCGTAGAGGGAGAGAGAGGACGGCACAGTCCCTGTACGTACAAGTGTATATATATATATATATATATAGGAGGTGCGGCAGTGAGAGAAAAAGGATGGAGAGTGCAAGGGTGGAGGGAGAAGAACGAGAGGAAAAATGTCTCGGCAGGATTCAGGTGGCGAAGTAAATAGAGAGAAAGTGCTACTGGTCGATCGTGCTGAAAATATGTATGGGAGATCTCTTCCGCGAGGCGACCTTTGACACGGTCCTAAGATTGACACTTGCTGCGATTCGACCGGAAGCGCGTGGTCGTAGGTGGCCGCGTCTGCTCACGTTTAGCCAGGACCTGGCAGAGCTTTAGGTTTATCGGAGTATCGAGAATAAAGTGAACGGAGCTTTACTTGCGCGTCATTGGGGATCAATGTGTATCGACAGATTTCGGTCCATTACCTCTGAACTTTGATACTCTTGGGGATTCTGTTTCAGGATCGCTTCTGTATGAGAGAGAGAGAGAGAAGCAAGGAGAAAGAGAGCACAGCGATTTCTGGACTCCGTTATAGATTTATTAACGAAAGATTGCCCCGTGGCAGGATTTGTCCGTTTGACCTGAGTGAATTAAGTTCGGTATTGATGGATGAAGTATCGGGTAGGTCGGGGTAAGTTTTCTTATTTTTTTTCTTTTTTTTCTTCATTCATTGTACAGGACACGATTGTTCGGAAGACGAGTGATCAGTCAAACTTTATTGTCCGATCGAGCGACTCTGACGTCCCGTGTGAATTTTCATCGCGAAAATCGCATCAGGACGAATCGGTGGTAAATTCGAGTCTGGGTAAAGTTTGGTCGTTTCAAGAAAACAGCGGGGTGGCTGAACGTGTCCGAGGGTTGGGATAAGAAGGGGGTGGGTGGTACCGGTGTCCTACACTCGAATGGCTACAGCGACAGGGACAGAACAATTAGTCACAATCAACCTTAGTTATGACTTATTTGTGCCGCGGGCACAAATTACTTAAGTTCGGTCAGTTTCTGCGAGTTGGACAGCCCTGCTTTGCTCCACGTTTACAGCGGTTACCGGTTATCTCGTTCAGCTACGAGGTACTTTGGAGCTGACTTCGGTCCATAGATTTTCATTAGGCGACGTCATCCTCGGCGGAGGGTGAGTTTCTTCGGGCCGACACTAAAGTCCCACTAGGCAGCGACGACGGGGCGAGGGTGAGTATAAATAATTTGTCGAATTCCTGAGAGCCTCGGAAGGTCTTCGGATAATGGAAGAAAGTGTGATAGGAGAATGGTGGAAGGGGGTTGTGGCTCGAGGAAGCACAAGGGTGGATGCGATACAATGGCAACGGGGGATGGATAAGATTAAAAAGAACAAACTACCCTTTCATTGTACTTGAACTAGTAGCGACAGTTTCGTGGGTGGAACCGAGCAAAAATGAAAAACTACCCGCATGTTACGGAGCCGAGCTGGTTGAACTCGAAGTCGACGGGCGAGTCAAGGGACTCGAGTTGACTCGAGTCACGAAAAGCTCACCGTGTGCACGAAGCATTAGAGGTAATTGTTCCAGGAGTCACGTCAATCCACCACCTGGTATAGGGTACCCTGCACCCTGCACCCTGTAGCCTGCATCCCTGAACCACCCTGAACCAGGACGTGGAGGAAAGTCCATCGCGCGAGAGTTCCTACACAATAGGTTGCTTCCTTGCTTCGATCTTCCGGTTCCACCGTGCACTCTTTTATCTCGAGTTTATATCTCCAAGGTTTCCAGTCCACGAGAGAGAACACTCTCTGGAGCATCTGCGGATGCTGCAAGAGACAAAGAGGGACAGCCGCTGGGTCTCCGTATCCTTTGCTTGGAATCTTTCTGCGCTTTATTGGATGCGTGACGGCAAGCACTGAGCTTTCTTATATTTCCGGTACGTGTCCTGTCGCTAGCGGGAAGCTTTACGATCTTTCCGGCTATCTAGGACCTCCTACTGTGGCAAATCTCTCTCTCTTTCTCTCTCTCTCTCTTTCCCTCACGCCGAGTATAATTCTCATGGAATTCCTTCGAGTGAAAGCACCAGGAGGCTCGGCCCGTTTTGCAGAGTCATGTATACTGTCGTTAAGGATTCTTATGGTTTTTCCCATGCTTTTATGATCGAGCATCGACGGAACGACGTAAAACGATATCATCACCAGCAGGAAAGTATAGAAATATTGCGAGGAGATAACTTGTAAATAATCGGAACCTTTTCGTTCCGTCGTCGTATCTGGGGGCGAAAAATAACATTGTTCTAAAGCGGCCCGAGATCCCATTGGCTGCTCGACAGAGGAGAGACACGTATCTTGCAGGCTGGTAAACTGGACCAAGCTGGGCCAAGACGACACACGTGGCAGGAGACTAGTCCGAAATCTTTAGCAGGATTCCTATGCTCTTCTTCGTCCTTCCTTTCAGGTTTTATTAAGGTGCCGCCGAGCGAGAGAACGCGAGGTCCGGCAGTCGTCGCCGACCAGCAGCGACCTTCCGACTTTGTCCGCTTCCCCTCGTTCCCCAAAGAGCGTTTTCTTTTTCTCTTTTCCCATGCCGTTATCCCTGAATCGGCCAGTCCGATTTCAGCTCCACGGCAATACGGAAAATGTGGTGAACTTGGACATGGAATATTCTGCAGTCCGAGGAAGCCTCGGTATGAGAAGAAGCACCTCGAGCAAGATGAATGAACCGACTTTACAAAAGAAGCAAAAGACAAATAAAAGTGCAACGAGAAGAATCAATGTGTCGAAATCGAGCGCAGTGCAACGTACCGTAGCTGCGTGCCGTCGTATACACGCAGCCCCACGATCCTTGAACCGCTTTTTTTTTCGGACTGTCCGATATCGAAGTTCCGAGCGTGAGTTTCGTGTTCCGGGCGCAGTGCCGTAAGCAGAAGCCCCCATAAAGCATTATTAATGCAAGCCAATCCCGTCGCGGCGTGGAACGAATTGCCTCTATAAAATGTAATTCTCAAACTTCTTTCGTGGCTAAATTTTTCAATAGGAAACCAGACATTCGCTGAAACTTGACATAAAGAGTACATCCGGTCTCCAAGTTCGATCATCCAACGCAGGATATGTATATTGGAAGGTCCACGTGCTTCCTTCAATGGGTCCATTCAGAAATTCGTAAAATGAATTTTCACATTTTTTTCGAAATAAAGAAGTAATCTCGGAAAATCATGAGAAATTGCATGAAGACTCATTTACGTGGAGAGAGGCAAGAGAGAGAGAGAGAGAGAGAGAGAGAGAGTTTGGTCCTGGGCATGTCGACTGTATATAACGCGACATGAAATCAATACTGCTGACTCGTTCATAGAGGAGAGAGTAAGGGAGTTCCCGAAATATATATATATATATAGAGAGAGAGAGAGAGAGAGAGAGAGAGGGAGAGAAAGAGAGGTTGATATAGGCAGCCAGTGAATGCAGAAAGGGACAAATGTAAATAAATTTAAATTAGAAGAGATTGAGGGAGGGGCTAGAGGATAGGTGGTGGAAAGGTGGCTGAGGATAAAGAGAGAGAGAGAGAGAGCGAGAGAGGAGAGACTGATGCTAAACCCGTCAAGCGGATTACCGGGGCCCGGAGTTTCCGTAGGAAATTCGCTTTAATCAGCAGTTGAAAATCCGTCGGTACGTCGCCGTTAAAGTTAACGTTAAAACGTTAACACTACGCTCCTTCGCCAGCAACTATTATAGACGCCGTCCTACCAGCGTGGAGCTCAAATGGACCAATTAGGCAGCACAGCCGTCACGAGATCCTTCCGATCGATTGGTATTTTTACATTTAAGGTTAAAACAATATTTTTATAATTTTGTAACAGCAAAATTATCTATGCATTCTATTACCGACTGATCACAGTCTGTGATAAAACAGATCGACAGTGATGCAAAGGGACAAAGACAGACTCATCGATGACTCCAATAATCATCGATCGATACCTGTTTCCAATTTGGCTTTCCTGCCAATCGCATGCGTGATTATGGCAAATTATTCATAATCGAATTGTCGACACGAGACCCGTTGAATCAGACCGATACCTTCGAGGTATACTGCATCTTGATAAGGTCCGCTGCACCAGGGACGGAGGAGGACGTTAATGAAACTTTCTTTTGAACCAGAAGAGAAGCGCAATGCTCTCTCGTTTCGTATCCAGTTTCAATTATCAGTTTGAAACCAAGTCCTGGTTAATCAGAGTGACTTTCCTAGAAAGGAGGTTCTTTGCATGTCGATAGGCCACGATTGGATCGCAGAGAGTATAAAGGCAAGAGAGAGAGAGAGAGAGAGAGAGAGAGAAGAGGAGTAAAGGGAGAAAAGGTAATAACGAGTATAAAGAAAGGAAAACGTGAAGCACAGTAGAAAGATCGTCGACGGTATTCGAGGAAATCCGAACAAGGGTTGAAGAAGGCAACCCCTGAAAAAAATTACCATTTTTTTTTTTTTTTCTTATTACAACGATTTCTTCAACAGTCGACAATGGCCGAGAAAATATTCGCGGATTCTGCAAGGTTCGCCGATTCCACGGACTCAATCGTCTCGGTCGCCGATTTCCTTCTGTGCGATGTAACCGAGGTACCGTCTATCGGTCTGTTCGCCCGTCCGAGGGGATGAAATAGGTACGGACTGATAACGCTTCCTCGTACTCGTAGCCCCCCCCACTGTTAGGGGCTGCGATGAAACGCGACAGCGCGCGCCTCAGCGTGTTCCATCAAACACGATTATGGCAGGGTGTCGTTTTTTACGAGTCGGCAAACAGGATCTCTTGCACCGACCGAGAGGCTCATCCCCTTTTCATCCCCTTTTCATCCCTGGGCATCACCGGGAGCCCCCATTTCCTCCCAGCAGCCCCGACTACTTGCTGACGCGATAATAAATTCTCCTCGTACGTCTCGCGCGGCCCCATTTGCTCACCACCCTTTGGATTCGCCGACCGCCCAAACGGAATTTAGCCGACCCGGATCGACGACCCACCGATCGCGCAACGCACCCCGACCAGCGTCGTCGCTGGTCCCCCCCCCCCACCCTTTACCAGGAAACCCCGTTGCCAAACTCGCGTCAATTATCAGCCCGGTATTTCCCAGCGGAAATGGGGCCAAATTCCAAAAAATCAATAACAACCAGCAACACACTGAACCATCCCTCTTCGTCGCTTGGAGAACTAGGTGAAGTTCAGAGGTTGCGGCCGATGAAAGAAAAAGATCTAAGAACGATATACGGTAACGGGATAAACGGGCGGGGTGGTAAATAATAATCCAGCGATATCAGGATCGAGTTTGGCGTCGTTTTTACATTCCTTTGGCTCGAGTGAATGGGGGAGGGAGGGGGGATGGCGCGGGGGTTGTCGAAACGTTTCGCGAACGTCTCTTTTAAAGGGTCGAGATAGGGCGGGCGTCTATATCGGATTTCCATTTAGTCTGAAAGCTGCCGATGTCAATGCCGCGAGGGTTCCATCCTGCTTTTTTTCCTTCTTTGGGAGAAAAAGAAAGAATGTAAGAACGACCCAAGGAAAAGGGTGCAGTCGTACAGTGGAGAGGAGGAGAGCCGAAGGTTGGCTGCGGGAGAGAGAAAGTCTTCAGGCATTAGAATACCTTTCCCTTTGTGTGTGAGAGAGAGAGAGAGAGTCAACTAGGGAGTGAAAGAGCGCGGTGCCTGAGAGAGACCAAGGGTGCGGCGCACTAAGGGCTGCTGCACGGCAGAACGAGCCTCTTTTTCTCTCTCGCGTAGAATCGGTGCCTCGAGTAAGAAAAAGAAGAAAGAAAAGCACGTCGGAAGCAGCGAAAGTGAAAATAACAAGAGCGAACTCTTTGCGTGCACATACGGCAGGAGCATCAGGGGGTAATTCACCCCGCGTGAACCTGCACTGCCTACCTGATTGCAGTTACCTGCATGCAGCCCATAGGAAAGAAGGGTTCTATTCCAGAACAACCCTTACACCCGGTATATCATTCAGGTCAGTTACACATCGGCATGGTCACACGCGTGAACGAAGTCACAAGAAGACTATGAAGATACTCAGGGTTCTTGGCTCGTTAGGTACTCAGTGACAAGCAAACTTGGCGACTGTGGCGACTGTGGCGACTGTGGCGACTGTACGAATGAACCGATGGTGCGAGGAGGAATTATGCGAAACGTATCGGGTCGAAGAAGCTTCATGGGAGAGGGACGAAGGGTCGAGGGTCGATAGGAAGCAGAGAATAAAAGAATACAACACGAAAGGGAAGAAACTCCGATACACGTGCTCGGGGATATCGTGGGTGTGAGTGTGATAATTTTAAGAGAGAATTCTTTGCTGGCGACAGGAAGTGGATGACTCTGATTCGAGACAGGAATAAGTAACGGGATTTTACCTTTGAAACGTAATTTAGATAGCCAGAGTCGGTGCGGGTGTCGCAGGCTGGGACCAAAGGGGGTCCAAAGGGGGTCCAAAGGGGGTCCAAAGGGGGTCCAAGCATTTATTCCGCTTAAGACTATTTGCGAAAACTCATTTCTGAAACTGCTTGCTCGCTCAAGCAGAAAAGTGCCGCGAAGCGGAAGTGAGCTAGTATAGGTAGGAGCTACTTTATATATGTCTAACGTGCCCTCTTCTGCCGCTGTTCACCATTTCCCTGCTAGACTCCTCGTCTTCTTTCTTTTTATTCTTTCGGTCGCGCGCTACGGTTCCATATCGGACGCTTTTGCACTTACTAGGATAATGGCTAGGACCGAGTCGTAGTGGGGCTGGCTAAGGCATCGGGAGGAGGAAGAGGGACGCGGGGGAACTTCCTGGCTCGGTCCATGACCGATCTATTCTCCTCTCTGGGGATCAAGTCGCTACTTACAGTTTCAGGCTAAGAACCGGATACGGTATCGAGTAGTTAAATTAGCCTGGGTCACAGTTGCCGTGTCGTCCTGGCGGGATGCACAGTTTTTAAAATTGATAAGCGTCTGGATGAATAGGCAAATTACAGGTACGTCAGTCCGTGACGATGATAAAATTCACTTACGTTTGGATGAGCAGTCGGGCGGGACCAAAGTGTAAATTACGAGACGTTCCTCGTGGTTTTGACTTACCTGAAACAGAAAAGGAATAAAAAACGGTTGTAGTTTAATGCCCCGAAGAATTTCTCTAAGACATTCAAAGCACATTTCAGCAGGGAGCTTTAACTCTTGCTTGGGAATGCAGTATGTATATATTTACAAAGCCGGCAATTAAACCGAGAGAATTTAAGGGTGGAAATTATTTTTCTAAGGATTGTTGCATTAGCGTTTCGAGGATCGGCGCGCGGCGTAAACGGCGACGTAATGAGTTCTGTGCTTTCGAGTCGGGACGCTTATTATTTGCACATTTTTACTACGGGGGTTTCTCGTGCTCCGGGAGCCGAAGGCCGCCTCGGCTGCGTCGGCTACGTCGTCGGCCAAGGGCGGAGGGAAATTCTAATTAAAAAATTAACTTTAATTACGAGCCGCCGTCGAGAGGTGGCGGTACGCAAGCACTAGAAGCGTCAGGCTGAAACTCAAATGCGTTTTAATCACCGTGTACCCGGCTTTACCCTCGTCCCCGCTGCACCCTTCACAGAACTACCCCTTTACGTAACCGTGGCCACTCGACCGTTCGCTGGCCAACCAAAACGAAGAAAATTCGACGCTTAATTACCGCTCGGAACAATTTTTTCAACGACCGACAGAGGGGGCGGGGAGGGGGGGGGGGGGGTGAGAGCTCCGTGAATTCAACAGGATTTTCCCCTCCTACATTTTAAGGGAAGATTTCACGAAAACTAACCTCGATAAAATAAAATCCTGCCAAGGCACATCGCGAGGGTTGAACTCGAGCTAGATTCGAGGCGACTAACGGCCAACCCCAATTTCGCGTATACAGTCTTGCCGGGACAAAAGTTCAGCCCGACAGGGCCGATAAAAGCAACCCTCTCCGCGAGCTGCGACGACTGCAACCCCCTCGTCAGGCTGAACGCGCACGTTAGGTTAATCAGGGTGGAGTGAAATTTTAAAAAATATCATCACCAAGTCGAATCCGCGTTCAGGTGATCGCAGATTCAGCAGGTGGAAGAGGGGGGTGGGTTCGGTTCGATTTTGGGAGGGCGGGGTGGGTGGGGGGGTTGTTTACGAGCGGGTCGCCTGCACGAGTGCTCGAGGTAGAAAACAAAAGGGATGGTTGCACCCTTGCACAGTGACGGAATTTCAAGGGCGCACTTGACACCGTAACCTCCCCTTCACCAATCTCCTGTAACCCAATCTTCAGCTATCCCCGAAACATCGATCTGTTGGTAACAGGGTTAACTACCCTTAGACGACGCCACGTAGGTACAGACCCACACATACAGATATACTCCGACACCCTTAAAGGTAATTCCACTACAGGGTGGCTGGGGAGAAGAATAAATGAAAAAAAAAAAAAAAAAAAAAAGAAGAAATCTTAGACGCTAAAAGGCAGACAGGGGTGACACTTTCCCTGTGATCGAAATGAGATTGGAAAACCAGGTGGGGTTGTTCCAGGTTCTCGATCTTTTCTACCCTCGTGAAAGCGGTACCCGCTTCCTTTGTCTCGAATCGGCCCTCATTTAAATACTAAATTCCAGCACGAGGTTATCCCCGGGGTTGATTCGACCTCGGGGCGCGAGTTAATTGACAATTTCGAGAGCGTCGAGGTTTTCGAAATGGCGCATAACCAATCTACCCGTCTTCCTTACCTGAACGGCCTGACGCAGGTTTTTTACTGTGAATATCCGTATACGAATGATAGAGCGAGAGAGAGAGAGAGAGAGAGAGAGAACACGATGGCATTGTACGGATCATGAACGTCCCCTAATGATTACGGGGATCGGAAACTGATTAAGGGTGGAGGAGTTAAGACCAGGAGGGATGCAGGGAACAGTCAGCAGGTCCACTCATTGTCGAGAACGGGGGCTATTCATTTGCCGCATTATCTGCTCGGATCACGTGCGGTTGATACTCATCTATAATTTGGCTATTGCACACAGAATCATCCCCCTTTCCATTCCACCCAGTGCGGCCGAGTGAAAGTAGGAGAAAGGCGATACCACGTCGCTGCCGCCCTTTCATTTCGCGTTTCGCCATTGAAATTGAAAGAAAATATTACCCTATTGAGCGTACTGGATATTCCCTTTCTCTCTCTCTCTCCAGGCTTTCTTTTTCGTGCGAACGCAACCAGCCCTGCATTGATAATCTAGATTGGATCCAACTGAATAAGATGAAAATCGCATACACATACGTAACGCACGCACACGTAAAAGTAAAGGAGCTAAATCGTTTGCGAAAATGTGCAAGTAGAACCGGCCTTAAAATGACTGTGGATTTGACCGTAGGGGATGATCCGGAGATGTAGGGGGTGCAAGCACAGTGATAGAAGGTAAGAGAGTCTCTCTCTCTCTCTCTCTCTCTCTCTCTCTTTCTCTCTTTCTCTATACTCCTGGAATACATATAGGCGTATCCACGTGTTCGTCTCCGTATATGGCAAATACATGTAGGGCATAGGGTCACGAGCGCACATTTATCCTGGACTTAGCCAGCCTCGCCCATAATCCTTGGAGGCATTGAGTCGACCCTGGCAAAAAGCGTTCCCAGATCGGGCACAATGAAAGGGGAAGTTTAGGCTATCCCGCTAAGACTATAGTATGGTGAGGGGCGAGGGACGAGGGGCGACGGGGGGGGGGGGGGGGTGCGCTCTCTAGTTGGAAAACAGGCTGACCCCTTTTCTGGTGTGGGACATATGCGAGCACTGGGGGCTGGGGGCCCCCCTCGAGTAATTGTCGTGGTTTATCAAAACGATACCGCCGCCAATGCCGAATTAGAGGCGGTCGGCTGGTCGACTGATAAGCTACGGCCATTGGTCGGATTCTCTCTGATTCGAGAGAGAGAGAGAGAGAGAGAGAAGTAGGAAGAGGAAACAAAAAAAATTCCTCATCTTTTTTGCTTTATTTTTTTTTTCATTTCCGTAAAAGAATGGAGGAGGTGTACTTCCGGTATCGGTCTATCGTCGTGCCAAGGACATGTGAAATTGGACGTACGTGTTCGGCATATGTGCAGGGGTGGTTTTAATTCTTCATCGATTAATTCAAGGTGAATTTGTAAAATGGTCTTTTTGTTTTATAAATGTTTCTCTTTTCTTTTCCAATCCTCGATATTCGTCGTACAGGTTCGTTTGTGTCGTCTAGGCTTTTTCGTAGACTCATACGGATTGCGAGGTACAAGGAAAGTATTACGCATCGAGCCTGCGGCAGTTCACCCTTTTGACTTTAAGGGTGACTTTCAAAGAAGGGAGTGTGTCTCGTGAAATTCCATGGAAACGGCATAGCGACAGTTTCCATAGTGCGACGCAGTTACTCTGATATTTTCGATTCGAGAATTCCTGAAATACAACAACGATTGCCCGAAGCGTTTTAGGGGTTGAATATTACATATCCGAGCACACGGGGGTGTGTACGACAAATCGTAAAAATATCCCTGCCGGCGTCGGGCGGACTGAAAAAACATAAAAGAAAATAATCCAGAACGGCAGAAAATGGGGATTGGGAAGATCCTCATGGAGATAAGTCATGATTCTAATCTGCTCGAATGTCGTTCTTTAATTCTCCTTCCACCTCCCTCCCTACCCTCCCTGGTTCGATCAATTTATTTAATTTCAAATTGGTACAACTGCCGATCGCACGCTTCGATAACTCACCCGATCGATTATCAGCTATCGATAGGGAGCTGCGTTCGGAGGGGGTCCCTCCTCCACGAGAAGAGAATTAGAGAAACAGATGGAAAAAAGCTTCATGGATTCCCAAGGGATTTTACGAGATGAATCTTTAACTCTCCTGAAAATTGACATATCTGCCATTTGCCAATCGATACGAGAGAAGGAAAAATAAAAAGGACCAGATTCCGAGATAAAAATGAGAACGTGATCGTCGGGCTTACAAATAGGTCAGTTGCCACTTTTTCCATTGTCATCTGGACCACTCAGCATCCAGCATATTTGAAAAACAGTTTACGACACATCCGTTATCGTCCTGGAGCTATTCCGATCACGTAGGATCTGCTATTTATTACATCTTGAGGGGGAGCAGCGGGCGGGACAGGGGGGGGGGGAGGGGGCCGCGTTCTGGTTTTACCCACCTAAATCATTGCATCCCCTTATTGAATGGAATCCAGAGATGCATGGCTTATCGGCATCCGCGAACAGGGGGAGATAAACTTTCCAATATCCACGAATAGAGGCGAAACGTATATCAGTTAGGGTTGAAGAAACAAGGACGCCTTGAGCAGGAGTGATAAAAGTGACAGGAACCCTTATCGCATCGGATTCGAGACAAATGCGATCTAGGAGTCGAACTGCGGTTAGTCGGTACAAAAAATTCTTCCGTGCCTGAAATGGAAGAGACTTACAATTAAAGAAGATTCTTTTTTTTTTTTTTTGGAAATTTTTCATTCGGTCCAAACGAAGACACGTTAGATACGCTCCTGGGTCTGAAATAATTGAGTCCAATTGGAGGCGGTTACTGGGCAGCGACGCGACCCTCTCGAACCTTCAGCAATGAGATGCTGGTCTTAAAATAGGACTTGGCCAGTATGTAGGTCCTCGCTTATGGAGAGCTTGGTATACGACAAGTGGATCTTTTTCGGACGTTGGACACACGAACGTACGTCAAACAGACTTTATACGGTGTCACTTGGACAGTACAGTGTCCGTAGAGTTAGGTACAGTGTGTGCCAAGAGTCGCGAGAAGTCCAACTCACATGTGGATGAACGTTATCGGCATGGCTAAAGAGACACGCGGAACGCATAACGTTACAAGGAAATTTACGTTGCACAGAGAAAGAAAGCGAGAGAGAGGGAGATGAATCTGTGTATACAGCATCCTGACAACAGCATAAGGATAAATTAATCTGGTATAACAATCAACCCTCCAGACACCCTCGAGATCCTCGACATCCTTCGTACAGTCTTATACAGGGATGCTTGGATTCTTCGACGTCCCATGTAAAAACATCTATACTCGAATTTCCAGCACGAGGAGAGAGAGAGGAGAGCAGACGAAGGGGGAGGAAGGGGGAATGGACCACGATCCTTCACGAGTTTGAAAATTCTCCGTGTAAGATAAAACCGGCGCGATATGACGGGGCTGGTTAATTAACGAATTTTTGGGTAATTAGGAGAGGCTCGGATGCCTCGCGGTCCTTTTAGTGCAGCATCGCCAAGTTACAATCTACGAACACGTACACTTTTAAATTCTCTCACTAGAGTCCCCAGAGAGAGAGAGAGAGAGAGAGAGAGACAGCGTCAGGCGTGTACCTTTCTCTCGAGTTTCTTCGTTTTTCTCCGTCCCCCCCCTCCCAGGTCCCCGCGACCCCTCCCCCCGCACCAAACCTCAAGCGCACAGCCTCCCTCATCTCGATGTCTCATCTCAGCCGCCACAGACGAAGACACTGAATAATATTTTCCCGACGCTTTTAGCCCTCGTTACTCGCCGAGATTTCGAATCTCGGAGCATCCATCATCGAGTCGACTGCGGCGAATGCAGAGACGCAGCCAATGACAGTGAAGAAACAATGACGTCTACGTGACTGTCGGACGCACGTGCCGCGGCCACGCTGGACCGAAAGAGATATTTTCGAGCGTGGGACATTTGATTCTTCGCGACTTCGTTTCCCGTCGGGCATGAGGCTCTGCTCGTGGTCCTCAAGACGGCAAAGGACATTTTAAATTTGCCGCCCTTTAATCTCCCGCTCGAACTAACCAAGAAGACAGTCGCAGCACGTGGGACGCCCATTCGCGTGCACAGTAGCAACGCGGTCGGTAAAACAGAAACAATGGTGAAAAAGAGCGAGTCGTTATTTCGCGAGCGAAGAGGAAGGAAGAGTTTTCCGAGAACAGCAGGCAGATGCTGCAGCCGTAAATTCGTGCGTAACGCGCGTGGACGCACGTGGCGCACGCACATCCAGATAATGAATCCCCTGCGGGTTGCGATCCGCGATAAGGCCTCTCGTGGGCACGTGGCGGCGGCACCGACGCCCAGCGTCGTGCCCGATGCCCGACGTCGCACAGGGCGACAGGGAATCTCTGTCGTCCTGTCACATTTATTGACCCTCTCGTCGAGACTCTAATGCGATTTAAATCGACCTTCTGCCAGATTGATTTTTCAATTAATCCATCTCTCATAGCCTGCTATCGATTGGGATTTAATTAGGGCTCTTATCTGACCAATCGAGGATCTACGTCTACCTGCATCTCTTATCGGAGTGACGCGTAATGGAAAAAATGCCGAATCGAATTATCGAGCCGCGCGTACCTGCAGCCCATCTATTCCTGGCAAAGTTTCCTTCTCTCGAAAACTAAACTGTTTCTAAGGTCACGTTTAGCCTAATCGGAGCTCCCGAGGCACTTTCGCAATCAGGAGACTCCTGGTTCTTCACACTTGCCCCCTTTTGCCACTGGCTTTAATTCGCCAAGAACGCGACCTCCCACGCACACGTAGACGCACTAAGATATCCGGCTGATATCTGGCACAGCGTGACTTTATAATTTCCCGTTCCGTGCTTTCCAATGTGCCCCACAGCACGATCTCCAATTTAGATTAGTCTCGTCCTACCGCGTGCGAATCTCTGTCTGTTTTATTTCGACCCCCACCCGGCGCCCCTCTCGCTCGCGCACACACACACCGGTACACAGATTACAACCCCTGCGTCCACCATTTTACTATTCTACCCCTGTGCTCTCTGCGGCACAATACGACTCTTCCCGCTTCGCTCCGCAAGCTCGAGAATCTTTAGCCAGACTTGCAAAAGCACCGGTGCTAAAGTCTCCTGTTAATTCTATGAAAAAACACGTCCCGCGTACGAGTGCAAGTGCGCGCGCACGAGTGTCTCGCAGCACGAGAGAGAAAAGGAGAGAAGACAAATTCCCAGCACATTTAATCCGCTCGAGGGACGGACACGAGTTTAACGTCCAGAGAACGGAAGACGAAATTATGTGAAAGCTTTGCTTCCCCGTCATAATATCCTTTCTACCCTGCTTCGACTTTCTCCCATTTTCCTGCCGATCTTCAGCCAAATTCTCATCCCGTCGCAGAGTCGGTCATTTCGGACCGATGTAAGTGCATCTTCTCGCTCGTAGGTGCGCGCGAGGTGGTGCACGGCAGCACGCGTGTTCACGATGCATACCGGAGAGACCAAAGAGACCAGATAGATCGGATAGGCCAAAGAGACCAAAGAGACCCAAGAGACAGGCTCCGGGTTATTTTCAAACAGCCTTTGGATTAGCCGGTTATTGTCTGGCACCATTCCCCGAGGCGAAATCACCAGGTGTCACGAGGATGACGGACACGTCGGCTTCCACCTTGACAACCGATGACGTTAATGCGCCTACCTGACCTGCGACAATGCGTCATTTATCTCGCTACCGAACTTTCTTCCCCCCTTCGGTATCCATATACGCACATTGTGCACGTAAAATTACCGCTAGTGAATTTAAAATTTCCGAACTTTTTCTCCGTCGCTTCCCAAGTCACAATCCCGACCCCACGCAACGTCCCTTTTCCCCAATTGATATTAAGATCTCGTCGCGCTTCGCCAGCGACCGTCCTGCCATCTCACGGGCGAGGCTCAACATCTCCGTAATCAGATTGTCCCGGAAGCGAACGCGATATTCCCTTGGCGAATAGTTCGCGACGATGCCGACCGTTCACGCGACACCACGAGGAATCTCGCGTCTCTGGACATTGACTGTGAGACTGACCATCCGCCAGATGGCGGAAGATTCGAACGCGATTTTCTAAATTCATCCGAGAGTGAACGCGTTTCTCTTGAGAACTTTTCTTCAATTTATCTTTTCTCTTTCGTTCGCTCTCTTTGTCGGCCATTCTCTATGCCTTTCTTCATCTCCCTCTTAAGCTCTCTCTCTCCTCTCCATGGGGTTACCATGCGGATAAGGACGGCACTTAAATCCCATTAAAATAGTCCAGAGTCGATTTGGGATGCTGTAAAAAATTAACCCTGGACCAAGAGACAGTCCAGTGTGCTTATCGGTGAATGATACAGTTTCGCCTGTTGGCTACATATGCATACATATAGATTAAACCAAGTATCCACGTCTGGGGAGATTTTTGAGGAATCATTCAAATTCGAAATTCCACCTACTTTACGTCACTCGTGAGAAACAGTGACTGGATTGTTTGGATCATCTCGGCTACTTTGGACGAGATGATAAAACGGTTAATGATCATAGAAATTTAAGGTCCACGCCCCAGCCTCAATGATATGATGAACTTTATGATGCTTTCGGGATGCTCGGACGAGGCCGTGGAGCGAAATGGAAACGATCAGAGATAAGAGAGTTTAACAACAAGGATGATTCTCGTTAGGATTTTAACGAGGAATATTAATCCAATGCTTAATTAAAGATCCCCCCCTTAAACCGAATATCATACAATAATAAGGATTGTAGACGAAAATATATTTTAAATCCTCTTAAAATTCTTTTGAAAGATAGAGAGAGAGAAAAGAAGGGGAGAAAAAGTGTGTGTGTGTGAGAGAGAGAGAAAGAGAAAGCCCGCATTTACACAAAAGAGCCACAAAAGTGGAAACGTTGACACACGAGAATTGCCCACAGTCTATGAGAAAACGAGTGTTTCGGTTCACAGTGAAAAGTCGAGAAGAAAAATGAATAAATAAATGAAAACAATCTGAAATAAGACAAAAAGTAAAAAGGGACTAAGCGGAAAAAAAAATCCTGCCTCAGAAAATATGATTCGTTCCAACCGACATATGCCGTAAGGTTAGGACACGAAAGATTTCGTCAGCTATAGACACACAAGAGCAGCAACCCCTATAGAAAATAGAAGCCAGAGGGTTTGAGGAGGAAGGGAGGTAAGTCGGAGGGGGATTTTCGATATATTTCAAGATGCGTTATCATTCATCCACGTCCCGTCAAACTACGCAAGGGTAGATGAAAATATGGATAAGAGCTAAGCCCATTGATTCTTGGGCAGGACCCGGTGATCCTTGGTTAAAAAAGAAAAAGAGTCCTACGGTCGCTCAAGATCCACGAAACAGGACCTACCGAGGTAGGAGGGACGAAAGGATGCAATAGCGCAGTCAGCAGTCGGTCAGGAGTGTCCTGGTGAACGCAGTCGGGAGTGTCCTCTCTCTCTCTCCTCTCGTTACAAGCGAGTGACAGGAAAGAGGAGGACCGAACATTCCTTGAGGAATTCCGTGAGGGCCACACCCGGTACGAGACAGGCACTCCCGGATTTTCCCTCCTTTTCCTGGGGTCCTCGTGGTCAACTGGTACAGAGTAAGAAGAAGAGGAATATCGCCACGTGTTTTTATCTTCCCTTTTACTTTCTTTCCTTTTTTTACGACTTTCCCTTTTTATTCTCTCTCTCTCTCTCTCTCTCACTTTCACTCTCTCCCTCCATCTCGCTCTGACTCTCTTTTTCTTGTCGCCCAAAGGATTCGCCGAGGAGATGCCAGGAAGAGAACTCCTGCCGCCGCCGAAGGCAGATTCGACGCAGTCGGTCCATTTGCTTCCGCAGTGGCAGCGGTCGCCATGGAAACTCACTCGGCAGCCTCAACCCTCGCGTCGGCCACCACCAACCACTCACCGTCCCTCCGCCGGCTTTGCCCTCTTTCCCTGGAATCTCATCCTATCCCCTTTCCAAAGTCGCATACCCATACGCGTCGCCCTCAGCGAGATTCTCCTTTACCTGGTCGTGGTGGTGTTGGGGTGACGTCCGTGGGAGCGGCGGGGGAGAGGAGGGGGGTCGTCAGTAGGCTAAAGGGTTAATGGCTCCCTTGCCAGGAGCGTGACTAAGAATGAGGAAAACCAACGTCGCGACTTCGAGATCAGCAATGAAAATTGGCTGTTCGTATTCCCTGGATGTTCGGTGACCAAGGTAGCGTCGGGACGTCGCGACGCTCTCATTGGCTACGCGAGGACGGAGTAGGTAGGGGTCGGTACCAGGGGTAGGCACGTTTCCAGCAATCCTCGTTCACATCGAATATTCAATTTACGGTTATTGTTAGCGCCATCCTCTTATTTTCTTAAAGTTGGCTCTGGGTGCGCACGTTGGCAGGGTTGCCATGGGAACGACGTTACGCGATTTTTCGTCAATTTCAAAAAATATTTCCACTCGGTGCCAACCAGGGTAAAGCATCCTTCGTCAGGGTAGCCAAATATGTACGCATAGTGTAGCGCGCGGAAAAAGCTACCCCTGTCGATTTTTCCATAACCTTCAGGCCACGCTCGAAAAGTCCCCGAAGCCTTTCGGTAGTGAGCGACCCATCGTCTCGAAGAGGTTCCAGCGACTTTTGAGACGACCTATAGTCCCCCGTATCGATCCGAGGGCATTATTGCATCTGAGCCGACGACCTCAAATCCACCCACCTGTCCGTAGAGAGGAGTATTCATATTTCATCGCGAGAGGCAATATACGTGCATTTTCACTGGGTCACCCCGACCCTCCCACCTAGTCCTGATACACAAAAGTAACGCGTGGGTACTTGGAGCAACCCTTTTCTCCCCAGCCCACCTCACGAGGACACCGACCCTCCTCTCACGGAAACAACGTTTCACTTTGAATTCTACGCTTGCACCGTAAGCCGCAGCCCTATTCAAAGTATTAGAAAAGCTTCTAACGCAAAGTTGAGTCGGTCCATAGCGCACACCTAGGAACGACATCCGGAACATGAATGAAGCTGCAGAGTGGCTGTGAATTTGCCTTTAGGGTGAGTGCGCGCGCCTGCATTATTTATAATACTGCAGCAAAGCTTCACGCGAGAAGAGGAATTCTACCCTTGGCGCCGAAGTAACAGTTTCCAGAACCTTCGGGAAGAATGCTGAGGAAATGAACCGACTTGGAGTCCCATACTGGATACGGCACTCCAGCATCCCTCTGGTAGGCGAATCTCACGGAGGATCAGACGAGGTTAACTTGGCACAGAGGACTAACCACATTCGAGGGAAGATCGGTGACGCGACATTCTCCTCGACGGGGTTGAAGCTGTTAAAAGGTCACGCGAAAGCTTAGGACGAAGCTTCGAATGGGAACAACCTCGGCTAGAGAATGAGGACTCTGGAAGGTGGCCGCGCGTCGTTTAAGAAATCGGAAGAATCGGGACTCGTTTAAGGAAGTCGGACAGGGATGTTGGGATAGGGATCAATAGGTCCACCCTAGTGGCACACAAAGGTCAAAGCCTGATGGGGCGCGCACAGGGCGAATAGAAGCTGACTACGGAAGAGTAAAGGTCCCAGGGCCGTAAACCAAATTCTGGAGGAGATTCGCTAATCCAGGGTTGCACACTCGGTCATTATTTGGTGTCGCCTGATCCCGTTTACCCTGGAGGTGGGCTCGGCTGGGTTCGGCCGGCTCGGTAAAGCAGGATTGGGTTCCGGCCAAAGGGTGGACCCGTGCTTAGCCCGCACCACACGGTATTTATCCTACGATATATCAACCCCTTCCAGAGCACGGTTAAATCCCTACAGTATCGCGCGTTAGGATTGCATAACGTTCTTCGTCCTGGCGATCCTTTCAGAGGATGAAGGGTGGCTCCGACATGGTTTCTTTCTTTTTTTTCTTCTTCAGGACCCGTCAGCCTCGCGAATGAGCCAGCGATGGGTATCGATCCTTGTTCGGTTCGGCGCGTAACTCTCGACGCGTAGCGAGTTATACAATATATCTGGCTGAGCGGTACAAAGTTCGAGAAACCAACCCTTAATCGTGTATACATATATAGAGAGAAAGGGGGGGTTTGGTAGATCGCGGAGAATCGCGAAGGAGGTAAAAGAAAAAGAGGAAAGCAGTAGGTAGCGTAGAGAGGAGAGGAGAGGAGAGGAGAGAAGGTGCGTGCGGGCGAACGAGCTTGCTCGTGAAAATAGCGATACCGTTATTTATGTATCGGAGGGTTAGGAAAAAGGGACCGCCTCATCTTCCACCAGCCGGGCGTGTGTACCGTCTTACGGTTAGACGCAGCGGGAGCTTCCTCGAGAATTCGAGGATTTTACACGCATCCCACCCCTTATATTCCCCAAGGACTTAGAGCCAAGGGTAGTTCTGGCGGTGGCGATGGTGCACGTGGATCGCGAGGGATGCATCTTTTAAAAGATTTCACACGAGGACCACGTGACGTGCGGTCTTGATAGCTTTTCGGACATTTATTGAAAATTACCTACACCGATTCCCCTACAATATTAAGGTGATCCGCCCCTATTTATCTTCAACCCCTATGAAACTCTGAAAAATCCAGTCGCAGGTAGACTGCGATAAACTTCGCCAAGGGTTGAATGTACTACCGATGATTTTCATGGGGGGCTGTGCGCGCATCATCCCCCCCCTTCCACCCTAAACCAAAAGGGGAAGTTTCTACTTATACCGTCTAGCGAATCTTTTCCACCCTTGAATCGAGGATAGCGGAGCGAGAGGCCAGAGGACTGCTGAGTGGTTGCTTTCCTTGCGGCTTTGTTCGGCCCAAGGAAGACCAGTGATTAGAGGTGATTTCATTTTTCCACTGGTCTCCCTCTCCCTCCCTTCGATCCGCCGCATCCCTCTCTCATTATTATAAAGTCACTAACGAACCAAGGAGGCACCCTCGGCTACCCTTCAATCTTTATTTTACCACCCCCTCCACCCTTGGCCAACGGACCAAATCAATTCCCACCCCACGTCGAGCCTGCAATCGCAAACACGAGATTGAGCCACTTACTGCTCCAAGGAGTAATGGCTGCGAGTTACTCGCAAGGTGCTCTTTAAAAATTTTTCAGATAAATTATCAGGCAACTGCCGCTTTAGCGGGAACCAATAGGACTCGCTCGTCAATAGTATTGCTCTCTATAGTCGATCAATTAATTAATTGAAAAGCTTCGAAGGAACCTTGCACGACTTTTGTTTGGTATTATTGACTATCGGGCTGCCGCGGCTCGTATCCATTGCTCCGACGACGGGGGTTGAATTCAAAGTTCGAATCCCTGGACTGTTGGAGCCGAGCCATTCATTAGCGAGTAAAACTTTTAATGCCTACTTTCGCGCACGGTTCCCTTCGAGTCTCGTTTCAGTTAAGGAAAAGTCTAGGCCTTTGGCCTTTGGCAAAAACCCACGCGTCAGCCCCTATTTCAACAGGATTTCACCTTGTCGGGAGTAGCCCGAAGAAAAATAATTGCTACCGCGAGTCACGTAAGGGGATGCTTGTGGCAGAGAAAAGTAAGCTCGACAATGAATGCCCAATAAAATAATGAATTTCAGGAAACAGGTACTTACGTAAGGCGCCCAATCAATATGTAAATCCAATACAAATTAACGCTCCTGCTAAAGACCCTCCCCCCCGTTCTCACACTCCGAACTCTAATTAACTGTCCGTAAATATGTCAATCGATTAGCGAAATTCCGCAGTCCTCGTCACGAGCCCAAAATATAATTTTCCCAAAAACTTTCATTAAAAAATTTATTAAACCTCCAAAGTCCTGCCGGTTATGTCCACCCTCGTTGCTGTCTCTCACCCTTACACTGTTAAAAGGAGAAAACCAATATCCTTAAATTGAACAGAATGTAAAAAAAAAAAGAACGACAGAGCCTCGATAGTTCGTTCGCGTCGATTGGCAAAATAAAGTCAAGCCCCTCCGAGTGAACGACGTGCCCTGGGAGAATGGCGAGATATTGTTTTAGGGCTGCTGTCCGAGCATCAGCTAGAAATGTACAGGGGATGACTGGACGCGTTTCAGCTCATAGCTTCTGCATCGTTTTACAGCTCCAGTGAATTTGGGGGGGGGGAATGAACGCGAGGGGTCGGGAACAGGGATATTCAACCGACACGTCCCTGTGTGAGTGTAAACGAGGAAGGTAAAATGGCCGCGGGGGACTGGGGGGAGGGAAGAGGGGCGGGTGGGGCGAGGGGGTAGATAGGGGTGATACGATGGAAGTAAATTGGCCTCGGTGCGATTTCGAATTCGGAATTTCGGCGACCGGTATAGGAAAAGGAAACTGCAAACTACCCTGGAGGAAGCCGTGGCCCAATTAGAACGATTTACGGTATAACCTGGAAACCGGAGTTTCTCGTAAATTTCACTTCGGGTCGGTACTTCAAAAGGTATAGCCCGCCCGGAAGTTCCGAACCGATAAACATTTTAATATCAAAGCACCGAGTCGAGAATGGCAATAAAACACTCCTTGATTTATTAAACGGAGACTCTTGCGCGTCGAGGCGCGACGAACGGAGAAGACGAGACGAAGAGAGAAACTGAAGACACGAGAATCGCAACAGGCAGCTGGTACCGTGTGTCGAAGGGTCCGTGCAACGTCGGAAACTTTTATTATCGAATGAACAATAAATATAGATTTGAGAAGAGACCCGGGGAACAATCTCGAGCGCGTAATCCAAGACCAGGTATTAAAAATAATTTATAACTCAAAAAGAAAAAAGGATCAAGACATCCCAAAATCTTGAAGCGACAATCCGTCACCCAAGCATCCCTTCGACTCGTCCGTTAACCATAACGTTACGCAACACCGAGTAGTTTCCTAAATTCGCATGAGTCTCAGTTACCTTCTGGTCCAATTTGAAGAAAGAAAAAAAAACACACAATCATAATAATTCTCCCTCGAAAAAATCCCAGAGAAACGAATACTTTTGACGCTTCGTCGTCGCGCGTCCCACGTCGTTATAATACACCGAGACACGCGCTTTCTATCGGATAAAATCAGGGTCGTCGGGTCTTGTAATTAATCAGCCATTCATTAAACTCGTGACTCCACACATAGCTCGATAGCGCGTCGGCGTCGATATAGCGCCGCTGTGCCGTAAGGGTTGCTGCGCTGTCAGCGGCGATAGCCAGTCCGAGTATGCACGCACAAAGAGACGAGAGAGTTACTCGTCGAGGGTTTTGCCAAGAGGGTGGCGGTGGTGGTGGTGGTGATGGTGGTGGCGGTGGTGGTGGTGGCGGTGGTGGTGGTGATGATGTAGCAGGGGCTGCGGTGGCTATACATTACGAGCTTTAGTAGGGTTTAGCCTGACGTTGCCCATGTTCCGTGTCGCGGTCACTATTCCAGCCTATCCTGTCATGTGTGGAATAGTGCGTGAGGAGGGCAGGGGAGGGAGGAGAGTTCCACTGGGATAAAGAGAGAGACGCGTGTGTACCTACGTATGTGACACTGCACGCACATGATCAGTGGTGCTTGTGCGCGAGAGTGCGTGTCGGTGCGTAAGCGTAACCTACGTCATGTAGATACAGTTATATGGTACACGTATGTAGGCATGTGGTGAGAATATATATATATATATACATATGGAAGGTAGCATGGGAAGCTAGGCTCGGCCTGGCCGAGTCATGTAGTCTCCGTGACACCCGACCTCGTCGACCTCGATAATGTCTATCAGCTCCATCACGTACTTCAGCCACCAGCGCAGACGTTCGGGACAGCTTCTACTCTCACAATCATTCAGATTATAACTCATTCAATCATGCGCAGCATCCGCGTCGATACCAGCAGAGTCTTTCGTCTCTTTCTTTTTTCTCTCTCTCGAATTCATCAAACGATTGATTCAACCAGACGCCGTCGTGAATCCAAATGAGGAGCTAAAGACGAGCGAGACGTTGTTTGGTGAAAATTGGTATTTTACGAATACACGAGATGCGGGTATCTCTTGTTTTATCGGAGAGATGACAATTTTACAAAGTTTCGTCGGGTCAGTTATTTACGTACTTTTCTGGTTCCAGGTGAAAAGGATTGATAGGGGGAACGCGTAAGCGAGAAAGAGAGAGACAGATCACGGGAATTGGTAGAAATTAGAAAATCAATCCCCAGGACATTAATCGACCTTCTACGGGATTTGCTGGTAGAGCTGCTCGATGAAGGTACCCTAGACCAGGTGCAGACTGGATCATCGTCCACGTCGTCATCAGAGCACAGAGCCAGATGAGAACTCGAGAATCCAATGGACGTTTGATTGGACCTGAGAATTCGGGACGCGTCACGAGGTCCCGAGCGCCAGCAGCCAGTGGTCCAAAGTTGCAAGATGGATCTGGAGGGAGCGAGGAAGGAAGACGAAAGAGGGACAACGGAGACCAGAGGCATCGTTCGGTGCGCAATGATGAAGAGTCGTGCAGGGAGGCGGCCGAGGAAGAGTCTAGGTGCCGCGTGTGTCCACGTCCACCCAGAGACCCTGCACCATCGAATGCCGCGTTCCTTACACTTTTTTCACGCTTTTAACAAATTAAAGCAGAGAAAGAAAAAGAACACGTTAAAAATCCCACGAGATACGTAGGTAGGTAGTCGACAGATGAAAACATGGGTCCAGACTGTCGAGGAGAGAACAGATGAGGTTGTGTATGGGGAGAAAAAGCGAGAAGAAGAAATAAAGAGAATAATGAAAGAGAGAGAGAGAGAGAGGGGGGAGCGGGAGAGCGCGACGAGAGATACTCAGTGAATATGTGGAAAGAGGAAAAGTTGAGAGATGGAGAGAGAATATGAGGTATTAAAAGAGAGAGAGAGAAAAAAAAAAGAACGGAGGCATCGCGACGTCGGGCGTCCGTCGGTACCTACGGTTGCACAGAACCACCTCGCTATTATACTGATTACATTTTCAAATGTGCGTCCTTGTCCTTCCTTGCCTGCCTATCCTAGCGGCGCAATTTCCCCAGCAGCCACCGCGGTGCTTTGCCGCCCCCCCCTCCCCTCTTCCCCCCCTCCCCCTCACCATTTTCTCCTTTCTCCGAGCCGCGGATTTTTACGACACTTCCGCTTCCCTTTATTCGCTTTATACGCTTTGCGGAAATTCTCTCCTCTCTTTTCTCTTCCCATCCCGTCGTCGCCACCCCACCCTGCACCCACTCCTTACACTCTTCAACCCCCAGAAAACCCATGCTACTACGTATGGCACGTATCTATGTACACGCAGGCAGATGCGTACAGCCGCTTTGGATATCCGACATTATGTGCACACACGTCCCTGTGCCAGGAGAATCCAGCAGCAGCAGCAGCAGCAGCAGCAGCACTACTGGCGCAGGTGCTGCGCATGCGCCTGACCCTCCGCCACTCGTGGAAGAAAATTTACGGGGTAGGAAGGATCATTTATCTAAAGAGAGAACGAGGGATGAAAACGTCCGAGTCGAAGCACATAACACGATTGTGATAGTGGTGTCGGGAGGAGACGGAGAAGAAGCGCGATAACGAGCGCGGAGATGAGAAAAAGAGAGAAGGGAAAGAAACAGAGAAGCGAAATGTCTTGACTGCATAAAGGATGATTTACATGATATATTGGCGGTCGGGGTCAGCGACCACCAGGCGATTATTGCCAAGTAACGGACTTAACTATTTTTAATAGACGGCTTTCGTCAAAGCCGATGACTCTTTCTCTTCCCCCCCCCCCCCCCACTCTTTCTCTATCTTGGATGAAAATAATTGCATCGCTACTCGGAACTTCAATCTTCTCTACTTTTTTTCGTCCCCCTATCATCTTTATACCGTCCCAGGAGAAATATCGCGCCGAGAAGACAGAAAGACTTTCAGAAGATCCAGACAGTAAAGCAGATAAGTTGAACGGAGATAAGAAAAAGAAGAACAAAGAAACACTAGCATCTTTATCGAAGAGGCAGCATATAGTTAACGACAGGATTTTCTTTTTTTTTTGTTTTAAACGGACATGAAATATCGATTCGATCCTTAAAGTCACGTGATAACGATGATAGGAATAAACGACAGAACGGATAATAAGAGGGTCAGGAGAAGTTTCAGCAGAGCTCAGGCGCCGTAATTTCCGTCTCTTTAAAGACTGTCGTAATAGCATGTGTCATTATTTTCGCGAACAACTATTTCCGTCGCACCCGACTCCAGTGGGTTTGGGATTGAGGGTGGGAAGAGGGCGGGGGGTCTGCCGGGTTCGTCGAAGGGGCGCGCGTGCACGTTCCTTAAAACGCGAACGTGCCTTTCACGAGTTTCTATGTGTTCAGAGAAAATACAAGTTGCATTTGTTTTCATTAAAATTCCACGCTCAGTTTGTTTTCACGCTGCCTTCTATTCTCGTCGCTCATTTAGAGTCGCCCTAAACTACCTCACTGCTATGCCAGGCCATACCACCGGCAGCACCACTGTTAATAGGATTGCCGACCATACTTCACCTCTTAAAACTGGCCAACTTGAACCCCTCGATAAAAGCCCTTCTCAACCCTGTCAGTCAAGCCCCAAGCTACATGCTTTATTGGCACTACGGTATTTCTCGATCTTCTCTCTCTCTCCGATAGCGTCTGCCGAACCATACGCAATTAGCGCATATTGTCGCCAGCCCTGAATGCCACGACGTTCCCGTCGCCAAATGAAAATCAACAACTTGACTTTATATCAATTCGTGAGTCTGAGAGTAAATTCGGCAAACTTTATTTAACGTTTGCAATGGGACGATGAACGCTAATAAATTTGATTGAATTAACGAGAAAATTTAGGGACGAGTTTGATTAATTTTTTTTTTCTTATATTTACGAATTAATAAAAGCACCCGACGTATTATCGGATGATAATTATCAGGAGCGAATTAATCGGGGAGAGTTACGACCTGCCGATAAGCCAACCACTTGGGATCTGTTTTACTTGATAATTAATTGCTCCTTGATAAAGAAGATGTAAGCTGGTAAAAGGGTTGAAACTGTGGATCCGCACTATCTTGTCATCACATCGTTCAAAGATAACGTGCAATTTTCGATATTTAACCGGGCGTCATTTAGCATTGAAATTGTTTTTGCCGTTCGACCTCATTTGCCAATTAGCAATGCGCCGCAAACGAGAGTCGGATGAAAACGAGATCCCCCTCCCTCGTCCCCTCTTGACTAATTCGCAATAGTAAAGTTTATTATTGCGAGTGCGAAACGATCGAACAGCAATTTCGCGCTTCCACCCTTCGCTCTCGGGAGTAGTAGCGTCAATTAAATGGGAAAGAGGAAAATGGCCGCTTTTAAAAACATTCTCACGCAAATCTTAAAATCCCGAGGATCATCCTGAATCGCGATAGCTTCATCGAAGTAATCATAATTATGACATTTCTCGCGGTTGCGCGGATTATCGGGAATTCTTTTCCGACATATCCTTCGCGTCGTTACGATTTCGTAAGATATGGTGTTTCTACCCTCGCGATACAAGATCGGCGAGTAAGTCGAGTAAGTGCAGCAGATGGGCGTGGTGGGAAAGTTTCGCGTCCTGAGATTCGTGCACTGAATGAAATGAATGAAAAAATGCCAATTGTCACGGAAAACACGTGAAAAGATAAATCGCAGTGAGATCCGCAGTAATGTAACAGAAAATCACGAACCTGGCTGGTACATTTGTCCTCTAGAGCTATCGGTAGAGCCTTTGCCTCTCTCATTGCACAGGACACTTCACTATCACTTATTTCACCATTATCGGGCACAAACGCGCGGCAGATTTAAATCGCTAGGAGACCATCGGACGAGTTTAAATATCCTGTGCAGCACTTGAGTACACTCGCGTTTGCGTACGTGATAACATTAAAGCCGATATGTCTATAAACGATACAACTGTTACGGAATGCGGTAGATGAAAGGAGAAAAAAAAAACGTTAAATAAAAAATAATGTGACAAGAGAGGATAGGAGAATCAGAAAGAAAAATGTTAAACGTCAGGAGCCCGAGGGATCTTCCACGGATAGGTAGAAAAGTCTTTACCGACGGGTATGGCGTTGATATCGGTCCTGGAGGATGGACATAATATAGGTATAGGCAGCGCACAGACTGTATATCGGGTTATCACGGAGTGTTATATGAGAAACGTGCGGACGCGCGCGAATCAACGTTCACTCTACGGGAGCAGCCACTGCACTGACTAGTTCCTCGTTCGACCCAAGTCACAGCTGTACTCCCACATAGCGCATGCGCGGAACGTCGTCAACGAAACGCGCCGTCGCCTACCCTACCGAGGAGAGCTCTGCGTCGCGTCACCCTTCTCTCTCGCTCTCTCTCTCTCTCTCTCTCTCTCTCTCTCTGCACCCTTATACTGTTCCATGCCAGCTTCATCCCCTAAATCGGCACTCGGCACCCCCCTCGACTCCCAGACTACTCTGGCCCAGCACATACCCTCTATCCCCAACCCATACTAACCCCCGACTCCACTGTCCAAGTGTGTTCGTATAATTTTGATAATTGGACCGTGATACATCTATTCTTCTCGAGGAGAAATTCCACAGTTGCACCTTGACGTTCATTGTGCTACGCGTCTCTAGATGTATCACATGTGATGCTGGTCCTACGTATGTGACTCGACTCGAGGAAGATGTCACGTCGTGGTAGACAGTGAGAAATTTTGGAGTAGACCCAAAGTCTCTTGGGTCCAGAATATCCTTAATTGGTTAGCGGTGATTCATTCAGCGACCATTCGTTCCAACTAACTACCCTACGAAGGGGCAGCTAGACCTTGCCTTGGGCGACAGCCATCCTGATCTTGGCAGAGGCCACACAACGGCCTATGGTCCTGAGCAGGAGAGCGTATCGGTCCAGGACCGGTAGCCTGTCTGTCATTATAACGCGTGATCAGATAAACAAACGCACGTGGTTACCTGGACTGACATAATCAGCCGTTCAGTCGAGACTCTCGCTCCTGTAAACGTGTCGGTAGTCGGATCACGAGAATAGATTAGACTCGTCATTGTGTCGAAGTCACGTGGGGGATTGATCATTTAAAGATCATCGAGAGGAACCACTGATTTAGGAGGATGAGCGATGAGAAGGGGTTATTGGTACGGCGATACGTATAGCTGGGAATTAGTTTGAGGGGGATACGGAGGCCGAGAGAGGGTTGGGCCTTGTACGAGATCAGAGATTCGTTAACGTTTCCTTTAATTTTTCACTTCGTAGAATTTATTCGAAAATTTCACTTATCCTTTATCCTTTATCGTTATCTATATCTGTATACATATATTTCTTTTAAAATTATCTATTTCACTGTATATCAATCTTCAGATTCTCTGACGTTATTATTAGGATAGATAATTACGGGGTAATTTCATTCCATCATCCGTAAGAACTTTATGCCAGCTAGACACCACTTCGGAATTACGTTGCTCCGATTATGACTATCGATTTCTCTGAAAGCCCAGAGCATCCCAGCAGAAACTTTGAAAGCACTACCAAGTGGAATAACGCCCCGACCCTCGACTCGCCTAATCGATCACAATTAATTATCGCACGATCATAGTTACGCAAACAATACAAAACAGAAATCGACCGACCTAGCGGCTCGAGTTATTCAGGACCGAAGCTCTGAATAATCGAAAGGACCCATGAAACTCTCGGAATTTACTTTTTGTTTTACTTCTTTCTCCTGAAATTGAAGGGAAAGGCGTAAGTGCTCTCGGTGTCGTATCTCACAATGCTTCTCGGAGCACTCTTCGATACTCTTTGTTTTTTTACAACGCAACCTCACTGAACCTCAGACGCCTTGAATTTCCCTGAAATTTTTATCAAGCCAAGGCGGACGACGAGAATGAATTGAGTGCGGGGCGAGAATCTAGGAGGAAATAAAGAAAAAATCTCATGCATCCCCTAAGACGACGATGGCAGTGATGGCTTCCTATAGATACGCTTTCTCTCCCCCTTCGCCCCCCCCCCTTGCCCCTCCTCCCCGTCAACTCTTATCAGTAACCGCTTTCCGAAGATTCCTACAAAGTCTTCGTTGGGGAGATGAAATAGAGGGATGACGAGGGTAGGTTTGCGAAAGGGTGAATAATAAAGTTTGAAATTCGAGATGCCGAATAAAGCGATGTCTTGTCGATGAAGGAAGGAAGCGGAAGGAAGCGGAAGGAAGCGGAAGGAAGCGAGGGGCAACAGGCAGGGGTTGGCTGGCGAATGGCGTTGCTGGGCGCATCCACTTCAGCCAAAGGAAAAGGGATGCAGAGTAGGTAGGAATAAGCTACGTTCCTTCAATAAAATGGAATATCTAATAAGGGACAAAACGCAGTCAAGGGAAGAATAGCTGGTACAGTGGCTCTTATTCAATCTTCCCTGTGCCATATACCTGTGTCTATCACCGGGCTAAACATCCATCTCCCTTTGGAGACGGATTCGGTTCTGCGCCAGCGAGAAAGATACACGCCAGTACTTTCGTAAGGTGGAAGTATCGGTAACGGTTCAAAGGGAAGCGTAATAGAAACCATTGAAAACACTATTCGAGTCTCGAAATGGAAGCCCCGATATTAGAATGTCAAAAAGGCAGCAGCCAAGGATAACCCGTAGTTCGGATAACCGAGAGACATGTACATACATAGTAGACGATGGAATAAGACGATCTTAAGTCCTGCCACCTGAGGCCTCTTTCGGAGGCCCAGCTAACTACCCCTGCTACGTAAATACTACTCTCTCCATCATCCCCTTAACCTGGAGCAAGATCGGTACCAGCAGCAAGCGGAGCAGCAGTAGCGACGCTCTTGGCGACGCCTTCCTATATCAGCGAAGCTCGGTAAAGCTCGACCGGTAAGAAACTACCCCTGGAAGAGAGAGAGAGAGAGAGAGAGAGAGAGGCACCCTTGTAAAGACATTACCAGCATCCCTCATGTGTAGCCAGGAATAAATAGATGCGAGGCGTTGAAGTATTGTCGTCACGGCCCGGGGTGGGGGTTGCTGCTGCCGCAAAATGCAGAAGAGCTCAATGGGGATGATGCGCGGTATCGTGCAAGGGATGTACATGGATATACCTATATACACAGTATGTACATGCACATGGGTCCTAGATACGTAGGAATGGTCCCTGAATAAAAGCCCTTTGGCTGGTGGTACGTTAAGATGGATGGTTCGAGTGGTTGGTTCCTGCATGGGTGTGACATGCACTCGGAAACATGTCTCGTGTCACGGAGTTCCTTCTATCCTGTGTCGTCTTCACCTTGGATGTTATCGAGGAACTTGGGCACGAAGACGGATCCTTCAGGAATAGACTTCTATCCCACGGGAAGAGACCCTTAACGAGCACCTCGACGGACTGATGGGCGTCGATTAATACCAGTGACAACGAGATCCGATCGGACTTTTGCCTCGTAGCTCAGTTCGGTATGGAGAGTAGCTGTACATGTGACGTCACTTTAATTTGATCTTTAAGGTAATCTAATTAGAGTGAAGCTTCGGGGTAAGATCGAGAAAAATGATTTGCGTCTCGGTAGTCACGTACGCGTGGCGATACGTCAATTTAGAACGTTTTCGATCCCTTCTGGAATTCTTATGGAAATCGATCGTGGCACGGATCCCTATGGGAACATGCATGGATCAGCGTGTCTTTGTGATTGGCTTTTCTGTAAATTGGATTGATGTGGATATGTTTTTTTTTTACTGTTGGTAACTTATGTAGTTAATATTTGAATAAGCAGTAACGTATACGGCAGCTGATTCGTAGCAATCGATGGAAGGATATTGATTTTTTTTTTTTTTTTTCATTTGGAAATATCGTTCGCATATTATTTCTGGATAATTAGGAATGAAATTATTTTAGCGATACACACAGAGAACTGTCAATCGCGGTCAAAGTTCACTTTGCAAAGTATCGACTTCTTTCTCGTCATAGAGATCGAATTCGAGTTTTCATTGATCACAGGAAGCTTCTTGGATGGGGATGATTTAAGAGGAAATTGAGGAATCATCGAAAAGCTTATTTATCGGGCATTTACTTATTGTTTCTCTCTGTTTCCAATTTTTTGGACTCTTTTTTAGCCTTATCTTACCCCCCCGACGCAAACGAGGGGGAATCGAAAGTACTTTGAGAATATTAAATTATATCAGGAACGTAAGGTTCGTCACACGAAAACAGTACAGCAGGATTTTCGTGTCTTCGTGTCAGAGATAAAGAGAGAGAGAGAGAGAGAGAGAGAGAGCGAGAGAATGTTAAAGGATTCGCAAGGGAGACGCAGCATTGGTTCCCGGTTTAAGTATAAGGTCTATACCTACCCCAGTAGTGCCTCAGAAGAGACTCCAGGAACTTCGAGAAACTTAAATGTTTATCGCAGCTCGGTCTGGATCAGCTCTACGGCAGCCTGTTACTCGCTAAGTGGGTTTGAAATTACGTAAATACACGCTAATTAAAAACTACTAACTACGTAAGCATACACACGCATACACGTATACAAGAGGAGCAGCACCCACAGTGAACTCCACAGTCAGGACCTTATCCTGGCTTTGGCTACCTGATCCGCTGGCTTCTGCCTCCCTGTATTCTTATCCTCGCCTGCCTAACACTCATTGGCCACATGTGGATACCAGTGTAGTCTAAAGGCTATTTACAATAATAAAAAATAAAAAAACGTATAAACCAAAAATGACAAATGCGAATTTCGAAGAAATGTGAAATATATTAGAATATACTTTTTGCGGGATTTAATTTAAGAAAAACCTGTCGCTTGAAGATGGCACAGAAAATTACAAGAGACTTTTCAAGTAATCCATACTATTTGTCCGGTTGAAGTTTTCAGAGAATCAAAGAGCAAGTACAAGTTTTCACTGTATAAAAGCCACAAGAATTTACCAACTGTTTCTCGATGAAAACCAACTGACTGTTCACAGTCTGCCATGTTTCCGTTCCAAGTATCACACTGAGCACACAGTATGAATCAAGCCAAGGGATACCAGGTTGGAAAATTGCGACGGACCTTTTCGGTTTGGAGTTATCGCAAATATTTGTTTCCACCGGAGAACCCCAGACGAGCATGGCTGCCGAAAGGAACCGGTACGTATCCTAGAGACTTTAAAAGGAGGAATTCGCCATGCGTACCCGGCTTGTCTGGAATACTAAAAATCTTCAATTTCCTAGGATACACCGAAACGATCCGTATACCAACTTAACCACCAATCGGCCGTCTGCCCACTAAACAAGATAACAGAATAAACTAGAAAGTCAAACGAAGTGACTTTCATATATATATATATATATATATCTGCCACCCCTACCAACAATGCATTTTACAAATTGGGCCATAACCTCAAAAGTGGCAACAAGGTGCTTCGTACCTTGATCCTGAGTCCAGTACTGGACATACATATATTAGTCGGTACAATAATCTCTACTGTACCAACAGTTGGCGGTACGTAGAGAAAGAGGAATGACTAAGCTAGGATGGGATCTTCTTCTTCTTCTTCTTCTTCTTAACAAATAGCCCTGATTGTCGAGTACAAATCACCGCGCTGGGTAAACTCGGTTGCGGTGCGGCGTCCGGGTCCTGGCGCAGAGGATGCGTCTTGCGTGAGTTAGGACCACGTTGCTTGAATAATGCATGTGTCGAGAGGCCTCCGCTACGTTCTCCGTATTCCTGCCACCCTTGGTTAGGCCCTTTACGCATTGCCGTACCCATAGATACTAATTTCGAATGCACTGCAGCGACCCGTGGACTATACTTATACGTGCCTGTTGCGAATTGCACGTTGCTTTGGAATTATTTTCCAATTACTTTTTGCAAGGTATGCGGTGAGTATTCACGGGGCGACAACCCCTCCCCCACCCCTCTTTCTACGGATTATAATTGTTTTTTACGTTACGATGAAAATTTTGGAAAAATTTAGAGATATTTCTCTCGGTAAAAGTCAACGTGAATTATTGTTCTCTGGACTTTGTCTTCCCATCCGTATGGTCAAGCGTTAACGGGGATTAACGGTCAGTGGCTTGCAGGGAGAAAGAGAATTTTTTACGAAGCTGAAAGATAATTTTACGTGAATTGTTGGCCAAATCGAAGTAGGTCGGTCGATATATAAAAAGTTTCATATGAATATTGTTGTACAAGTAGTGTTGAGCACTTTTTTTATTTTCATTTATGTCCAAAATTTCTGTGTCACTTTTTCAATGTTATGTAAGGTAGAGGATAAATATTAGTTCGAAGATTTAACACTGCGATTCTGATGTCGTGAAGAATATGGAGGGCAAACAAAATGAATAAACGCGAATATTATTTTGGATTTAATTATCATTAAACTGTAATTCTTAGCAACAACCATAGATTCCGGTTAAATTTGGCAAATTCTTACTAATTAATTGTCTTCATTTCTTTCCATTCCTTCGTTCTCTCTCGCGAATAATTAGCGATATTTTCCATGTGACGGAGTCACTTTTATTATAATGGATGCTGAAGTACCGGATTGAAGACCCCCCACCCTTTGCATGAACACCGCCATCTGTAGATAATTGTGGTAAATTGGGACGTGACGCATTAAAAAGGGCAAAGCTCACGCCCTTCGCGATCTCTCAGAAATCTTCATTTCCACATTTCTGTCCTGTGGATTCTGGGTAAGTAAAGCAGGATGACATTTTTTCCGAGTGCTTCCTCGAGATCCAGATATTCGCAATACTCGGTGCCGGAAG
>JARQSV010000641.1:146628-167771 GCA_030142285.1 Calameuta idolon
TCTGCTTATTTTCGAGATGCGAGAAGGATGCTTGCGGACCGACCATCCGTCTCTTATCTTTCTCTGGGCTTAAACACAAGAAGAAACGAGAGCTGCGCGTCGTTTTACGGCCCGTTAAAATGTTCCGCCATGCACAATTTATGCTAAGAAAAGCGTTTGCGGAAACGTATTTTTTTTCTTTTTTTTTTTTCATTTACTCGACTCACTTTTTATCCTCTTCCTCATCGAGGATCCACTTTAACGTGGATTTTTTACAGCCACCGAAACAGAAGCCGAAGAAATTCATAGAAAATTTCCTCAAATTTGATTGCAACTGAAACACGTTTCTAAGGTCGTTGGCGATTTTTGGAATTTTCAAAGCACGAATTATTTTCGAGCAACGCGAGCTCGCTACTGCGGACATCCGTGGGTACGACAAGTCAGAGGGTGGCTGCGCCACGGGGTAAAGGGCAAACATTGCGAAGCAGAGCACAAATATTAAAGCTTCGATGCTGCCAAACTAGGGGATGAAATGACTGCCGAAGGGGTTAACCCCTGTTATGTTTACTCCTGAGCGTTCGTTATCGTTCGCTAATTGAGCCCTTGACGCGGTAGCATTCGCAGGATGTGGTTGGCCCACCAGCGTCACAGGTACGACCCCCTCTAAATCCACTTCAATCCTTAGTACGTTCCAGGGCAGCTCGCTGTCAGTGTCACCCATCGATAAATGAAGAATTTTCAAAAAAATCACTTATCCCTTTCAGTCCAAATTATTATCTAATTACGCACTCGCACTCTTTCACGATAATATTACTTCTACGTGCCTGCAGAAGATTGAGAATCCCATTCAAAAAAAAAAAAAAAATTTATAAAACGGAAAAGAAAAATTCTCCAGGGCAATTCAGATGCAGAGCGAGCCTAAAGGTCTTTCCCCGCGGAGTAGAACTAGCGATACCATGATGGATCACTGAAAAAAGAAAAAAGAAAAAAAAAAGTTTTATTTCACATTTACATGCCAGACTCTTTGAACTCCCCTAAGAGTCAAGAAGGGAGGGCCTGTTTACCCTCCATCTTGGATCTATCAACTGACTGGCTGACTGTCAATGGTACCGGCAGCAGTGGTTACCATTCCTATGATACACACAGGAGGAACATGGAACACGGAACATGGAACATGTTACGGGAGAAGGAGAAGGAGACATGGCGGATGGTGGTTATCGACGCGAGGGTTCGCCCGGAGGTTCGATACGGGTGGAGGCCATATCAGAAAATGATGATGTAGCCGTATGATGAAAAATGGCGGGTTTGAGTGAAGTCACCGGAATGAAATGCATGGATTGGTTTAGCCCGGGGCACCAGCCACGAAGCTGGCATAGACAGCTGGTGATGGATTACTGGCGTCAGCGGCCTCTCCTTTACCAACCTCCCCCCCTTTCTCTCCTTCTACCTACCCACCTACCTGCGCTTACCAACCCCCTTAAATTCTTGCGTCCCAATGATACTGACCCATTCACTGCTCTTTCGGTTGACCCCGACCCCTATCGCAAAACGCAGATGAGCTTGCAGGGTCGCCCTCGTGATCACGTTTCACTTCCATATTGACTCTGGTCCACGCATTTCTTAAGGCTGTTTACACCAAGGACTTTTATTTATCGCTCGTGTCACTCTCTGGGCCGAATACGTGGTTTCGCCCTGGAATCTCCCCCTTTCGTCTTGTATAATTTTCTTATTTCCTTCGGGATGACGATTCACGAGCTGGCAATAAATTCCGCGAAACTCGTCCGGCATATTCTTATCGTCACTCGTTCATCTCGGCGTTCTTGGCCAAACGTGATATCGCGTAGGCATCCGACCCCCCCCCCCCCCCCCCGCTGCTATATGGTGTAGATATCAACCTACGAGGACCTAACCATCTACACGACAGCCGAGAAAAATATTCAGGGAACGGGAATATGACAAGGGCTAAATGGTATCTTGTCATTTTACTCCTAAACTGCAAATTCTCAGCGTTCCTTATCAGCCAGGAATTTCTCTATTCCTTTATTTTTCATCTCTCGTATATATGGGTTAAGAAAAATTCTTCTCATAGCTCCTAGCACCGAAGTCTCGTCGACGTCATCATTTGCTTCATCCATTTCGCTCACCTTGGGCTTCAATGCGGTCAAAAACGTACTCGGGTTCCTTGTGTACGACGGTTTAACGAAAACGAATGATCCACCTCAAATCCGATAGTCCAAGACTATTAGGATTCATAAAATTTGTAAAATGATTTGAATAGTGAATCTCGCGGAATCCTCCATCCACAAACCAGGATCAGCGGCGGAGTCAGAATCGGATAGTTTTTATAGTCGGAATAGAATTCGAAGCTTGAGAGTTATAACTGTTCGAATATCGACAAGTCCTGTCGATAATCAATATCCATAGAAACCCTCTCGGTTAGTTCCGTGTATATTGATTCACTTCCCCTTTTATATTATTTTACTCCATAGTCCCCCCCCATCCCGCTTCCTCCTTCAAGCCATCTCGTTCGAATTTTTTAACAGCAAATTGAAAAGCAACCCGACCGTCTCGTATGTATTCTACGAGAGCTTATTCTCGCCCTTAAAAATAACTAGCTCTCTGGCACCCTGCCCTCCCCTCTGGGAGGGTCGGGAGAACATTTCGATCAGCAGAGGAGAAGACCACTTTGACGTTATCTCGGCCGAGTGAGCGAGGTTATCTTCTGAAAGCGGCTTTGAAGGCTCGCGTGTAAATAGCTACCCGGAATAAATGATGATATTGATACTAGGTACATCTATTCCGCTGGTGCTACACGTCCTGGTAGCAGGACATCGCCCTGAGGCTTTGGGTTTAAGGACGGAGCGAGTTTCTATGGGAGCGACCAAAAGAAAATGATCCTTTATTCCCCATCCAAGCGTAAAAGTGCTTTGGACTTACACAGTGTATTAAACATAGGAAAAAAAAAAAATTATCTAAAAATTCTGTACTCCGTAGAAGGTTCTATTTTCATTCTCAAAGGCCTGAGTCAAAGTTCTAAAGGATCTGAAAGTCTCGAAGGATGTCTTCCTTAGGATCGCTACGATCCTGTATTATGGCGACACATCGAGAATCCTCGGGATAAGTGGTGAGCTGGATAATTGATAAAGTGGAAAAAAGGGGGTTTGGCCAGACGACGCGATCGAGCGCCAGGATTCTCTTCCTTGGAATTAAATAAAAGGACCCAGTAGGGAAAGTTTCGTTGCGGCGGCAGGAAGTGCCTCCGGGAAATTAGTGGATTATTAATTGACAAGTTTACTTTCTTATTGTCGAGCTACGTGGGAACTACGAGGAGAATCGTCACGTGTGAATTTGTCTTTTCTTCTTTGGCTGCTTTTGGTATTGTTTTGCCTGCGTGACGCGCGAGCGACTACAATGCGCGAGGCCTTCGCGAGGCTTCTGATCTTTCAGGAAATCAAAGTAACTGGACGACCCTGATCTGTGGTCGCGCTTGAAAAATTACACCTGTCTCAGCGTATCACTGAATTTCCATATACGGCTAGTTGGGTAATATTTGTCTACCCTACCAAGTGCCTGTACCGATACCATTAATGAGAACAGGTCGTGATTTACATGAAAAAGGATCAAACGCTGAATATTTATAGATTTTTCAATACATTTCTCAATATTAATTATCGATGTAATTAATCCGAGACACCACAACAGCAGTTAGATTTTCATCGAAAACTAAGTCAGCATTAGTAAATACATAGGAGACCCATAAACAGAAATTCGAATGCTGTCTGACACGATTGGCTCAAATGCCAATATCTACTAGTATCTGTATAAAGGCGAGTGTCCACGAAGAGCGAAATAATATCTCCGCTCTAGAGAACTGACGTACTATCGATTACCAAAGCATACTTTCTAATCCGAAACGTCACTGTCTGTATACAGCAAGCAGTGCAAGTCCAGAGGACCAGAAGTCACTTAAAAGAAATCCATATCCAGGCGCCTGCACCTGGCACAGATGTACAGCGACACGTCAAGCCAAGGCCTCTAATAAAAATTCCTATAAAAGGTAAGAAATGATTTTCAACGCGAATTACAGAAATAATCTTCAGAAATAAAAGCCACGATCTTTATTCTATGAATATCTGCTCCATGATTCAAAGCGGGTAGACGTACGGCTATATACCCGTAAGCGGTGCCGGTGCAGCCAGAACACAAGGTAGCTAAACGTCATTGCCGATTACAATAAACACGACTGACAAACGGCCACGAGACAGACTCCACGTCCATAAACCTGGATAATGATAACCCGTGTGCGGACGATACACGGCATCCAGCCAGTGGTTCCTGTTAATATCTGTCACGTAATCCACGGGCTGGGGTTTCGAGCCCTTCGAGCCCTTGGAGCCCTTGGAGCCAACCTGCCACGGGCACGCATTATTCCATTATTCCATTATTCCATTATTCCATTATTTCCATTAGAGGTTGCCCGGGAGGTCGGGAGGTTCCCGTTAACTTGGAACGGAGACTTTAAACACGCTGCTATCTCCAACCAACGTGGATGATGATTTGGTGTATCCATTCGCAGGACCGTGTCTTTTCATCCCTCGGCCACGTTGCTTCGCTATTTACTTACGGTCGAACCTTTCTTTCCTCTCAGGCTCCCACAGCAGCAGCAGCATCGCAAAACCCCTTAAGGATTCTCGGCACGAAGTTTCAAATTACAATCGCACCCCTAACGCCACCGCCAGGACTGTTTACGTACACATCCGATCTTCGTTCGACGAATCGAAATTAGGGGTTGATATCAGAGCGAATTCATCCTCCCTTCCCTCGACGTCACCTCTTTCCCGTTTCTCCCCAAGCAGGAATATCAATGACAAACTTTTATAAACGCTGTCGAAATCGAACAAGAAGAAGGGTAGACGATGGGCTCCTCCCTTTGTGTTTCTCTTTTGGGCTCTAAAACCCCTTCCCACCTTCGTTAACCTCCTCCCTCTCTCGCGCCATAGTAAATCGAACAGGCAAAGCTTTCCAAGCTGAATGCTAAGCCACCGTTTACGTACAGTCAATAAAAACTTTCCTTCTTCCCTTTTTATCGACAGAGAAGAGGAGCCACGTGCACCAATGCGAATACCACCACCAAGGCCTTCCAGGGCCTTCCAGCGCCTTCCAACCCTCCTTTCAAAAGGAGACGGACATTACGTCAGAGCAGTACGGATTTTATCGAGATTAGTTCCCCGTGTAAGTTTTAACGACGAGTACTCGAGTGGCCGACCAGTTCAGGCTGCGACTACTGGAATCCGGGCTAATTTACTCGTTTTCAGTTTTATGCTTACACTCGGGCGCGAAGAACAATGAGGGCGCCGAGGGAAACCAATCAAGTTTACTTCTTCCTCCAGGTATCCCTGTAATTTTGCGCTGCCTCGCTGTATCGCCTAGCGGGCAAACGCGTCAAATCGATAGAAATAGGATTTCACGTGCTGCTGGAGGAGCTGCAGCTTTTTCTCTATTATCTATTCTCTACTAGGAAGTTCAGGGCCTCCCGTGAAATCGAGCGTTGACGAAATCCGCGATTATTGGCTCCGATTGGCGCCGATCGCGAACGGGCTGCTCTTAGACCTGGCCGCTCGAGTCATCTTACTCGGGGATGCTGCGAAGTTGAAAACGAAGAGGCGAAAGATGAACAGAGACGAGAATTGAATTTAACAACGAGACGATGAAATATTCAATCTCATCTTCTTATCGCGGGTTAACGTATTATTTACAGGTGAACTGTGAAGTTTGCTCTAGGACTACTTGACGACGTCTCTAGGTAACTGTCTAAGGATTTCTGCCCGAGTAAGATACAGAGAGTAAGTTGGCTTAGGCAGGACGTTTAAGTGGTGTGGTACATCCTGAGGGAGATCTCCTCAGGGAGCAGGGAAAGAAACTCCCAGAGCATTCCTGGAATGCCTACGTCGCCAAGTATAGTTCTATACCGTATTAGGCAGACGGAGGCGACGCTGGGAACGCGTATCTGCCACCTGAGGACTTGGTTATGGTCCTGTCAAGGTTGAGTCAAGGACACACAGATGTCGAGGAACCGAGAAATTTCCCCACCAGGTGGTGCTGCTGCTGCTGCTGCTGCTGGAAGTTTCCACTCCCTCGCGCAGTCTACTCTAATATTTTCTCCTGTCGGAGGGAGCTTATCGCTTATTACGTTTAATCAGACGGTTACAATAATTCACGTGGGGCCCCCTGGCTTCCTCGAGGAAGGTGGCTGACGCGGTCCAAAAATCTCTATCAACGTGTGTGTATATATATGTATATATAGACACACGTAAGCGTCGAATTCCAAGGTTAAATCGAAGCTGCTGTTCCTGTAGCCAATGGGAGGACGACGGGAAGCAGCAGCGTTGCCGATGAACTGGAACAGGAGCACCAGAGTCCCCCGGTAGATGGGTCGGGTGGGTCGGGTGGTAGGGTAGGTAGGGTAGGTAGGGCAGAGTAGGGTAGGGGAGAAGGTTAAGGGATAGGTTGATATTCGAGGCTGGGTGGTATTCTCGCACCAGGTGTTGCGACAGTTACTTTTAAAGGGGTTACTCCAAGGGTTACTGCCAGGAGCAGCTCCCTTCTACCAGCCATTCCCTCTTCCGCGCTACCCCTCGTCCTGCCACGACGAGACCTTAACGTTCTTGGACTCGCCGTGAAATTACGAGGCGACTTTCGGGGCGGGAGGCAAGTGCTCCGCGCCTCCCGGTGAGCCAGTCAACCAGCCAGTCAGCCACCAGCCAGCCAGCCAGCCAGCCCCAGAGTGCTACATAGTCCTCTTGAAGTAACGTTCCGCCGTACTCAAGTATTTGTTAACGAGCGACGCTTGTCGCGCAAATTAACGTTAAGCTTATTAGGGCATCGTTAATCAACGTTAATAGTCCATTTTTGGGACGCGTTAAGAATTTTACGAGTCGCGCGGTGGTTCGCGCCTATATACATTTTTACATGGATTTTAGAGTAGAAGGGCGAAAGAAATTCATTGAACCGCCTCTGCTTCTAGCTTTCTTTATGAACTGTCTATCGGTACAACCCAGATAATGTTTATGACTCATATTTAACAGCTGTCGTGCGATCCTGGAAGCTAATCACCATTTAAAAAATTTTATAGCCAATACTCACAAGTTTACCGAATATCATTAGTAAAGCGTCGATTGGACCGGATTCGTTTGAAAATTTATGAATTTTTTCGACTTTCTATACCTCCCGTAAGTGCGAGAGAGACAGACCTATTGGCATTTACGTGCGTAAGAGAGAGACAAACATACACCTGATCGAATTCACGGGTGTATGTACCTCTCTCTTCTCACTCCGAATTGGCTCTTCCAAGACTGAAATGCCAAACGAGATAAGAATTCTTTAAAGTCTCAAATAATTAATTTTATTTTCCCTGATTGCCAATTTAATGATAATTCTATAATTTCATTGGTACCGCCGAGATAAACACGATAAACTCTGTATATCATTTGGTATATCAAACAAGAGAACATCACATCATTAGCATGTTCGCCCGCAGTGTATCCAGTCTCTAGCCAAGCCTGCCAAAGAGAGCCGTGCTTCTCTAAACTAAACTAACAACTCAACCTATCCCATCCAACGTGAAGCGCATGCACTATGCATGCAAGGTGTTTTTCTTTCAGCCGGTCCACAAGGTACGAGAGCCGCCTTGCATCTATTTCCACATCGTGTGCCGTGTGTCTGCGGGCACGGGAAAATCCCTGGCAACAAGGATGCACATTCTTCCTACCCACATAGTGGGTACGTAGCGCGCAGTGCGCTTCTATTCAGCGAGGGCCATCTTGAAAAATTTAGATGAGCGTAACGAGTACGGCCCTGCTGCTACGAGACCGCTGGAATTCAGCTTTATGCAGTTTTTACGTGGATCATTAATATTTCTTTTTTTTTTTGTCATTTCGTTACTTTCAGTCAAAATTCTTTTTCGTTACTTGAAAATAAGGAGACTATATCGTCATTGGGTCCGGGGTCTTTAGATACCCCGTAACCGAACACTCTTATTGTTATACGGTACTCGTCAACTCACCTGTACTAAATGTGCAGCGTCCATTGAATGCGCGTGCACTGGTCAAAAAAGTAGTTCGGAAGAAATTTCGTGGATCCAGAATATATCGAGGGCAATCGGGTAAACCGTGTGTACATACGGAGTGAAAGCGTTATGGATTCTCATTAACTATATCGGTCATAAGTATTTATGGGGGCGGAGTGGTGGGTAACGATATGGAGAATAGCATGAGCGCGTATTAGTCGGTCATTAATTTCCGGATTTTCCATGGGATTTATTTTTCACGGCAGCTGAATTCGGTGGTAATTGGGTATAAATCACGGGCTGCTTCGCGTTCGGATTCTACCGCTTTGTATTTGTTGCATCATTAGCGGACATTATGTCTGGCGTGTTGGGTGACAGCTCGGCCAGAGAGGATTGTCTGGCTTATGGGGGGGGAGGGAGGTGGCCGTACGGGGATGCTGGCCGTGTTCCCCGTAGGTATATTTCCCTTTTGGTCTGTCCTGCACAGTGGAAACGGGAGTGCAGACCGCCGGGAGTTTAACGGCGGACCCTTTTTCCTCGTAGGCATATGGACCACCGAATGAACGTAGGAACGGAGGAACGAAGGAACGAGGGACGATCGTAGATCCTGAAGGGGATGATGGCTCCGTATGTTTTCTGGCTTGTTGTCCTCTAGAGACCACGGGGGTCCTGGGCCCCACACCATGCTCAAAGGGCCCCGATTTTATACCCTGGAGAGTAACAGGTAGAACCTTTACCATAGGTGGTGCGCGCGCGCGCGCCCACTCATCTTGACCGCCTATAGAAAAGAATTCCACTTCGGTTTGTTGCAGCGTCTAACGGGTGTTCGAAACGCAACTGCATACCCTGGTAGATTGGTTGTTGTCTCTACTTCGGAACACACTTAGGGGTTTCAACTGAGACTGCAAGCAGGGGTTGTTCATCATTGTAAAATGTTCACCCTTAAGAAGATAAACACAAGTTGTAAAAGCAAACCCTGGAGCGGAAACTGGTTGCTTCACCTTCTCTTTTTAGTCTCTACTTCTCTTGGAATTCTCCTATATATTTTCGAGCTTCTCCCTCTCTCTCTCTTTCTCCCTGCTCCTTTTCTGTTTCTTCTTCTTCTTCTTCTCCTCCTCCTCTTCCTTCTCCGGTCTCTATCATCTTCGTCAGTCGCGAGGCCGCGCGAACAGAATGAAATTCCAGGCTCTATTTACTTTACCTGTATTTTCCTTCGATATTAACACATCGGCAAACAGTCGTTATTAATTTTATTTCCAGTGTTTGTCGAGCGCTTTGCGAAGCTGACTCAAGCGCCACCGAAATTAAATGGTTTGTTGTTGCGTGCGGCTTCCAGCGAATAAATAATTATACCCCTCGTGTGTTACATAATATAAGACTGAACGTATTTAATTGATCGATCGATCCGTTACGAGCAACTGGATGCCACTTGGAGTGATTAAAATGATTAAAAAAAAAGGTCCGTGTAATTATAACGTTGTTGATCCAGAATCGAAAACATTTGACTGACAAAGACTGATCGATATAAAAATGTGGATAACTTCAGAATTCTAGAAACTTATTATATTTCTAGCCAGGACTATCGCTGTATGGGTTCACATGATGCTCGATCTGGCTGACACAATACGTTCGTTAACCACTGTGTGATATTACTGTTCAGTGCCATTTAACCGATAGCCTCCAGCAACGTGCTGCGCACAAAGCAATGATATTCAATGGAAAGCAAAATATTTTATAGGACATAAATTCCACGTGAAATTGACAAATCGATGCGTTTATTACATTTTATAAATAAGTTCCGACCTGGCGCGGTGACACAATACATTTATCTCCGGTTGGAATTTCTCCATTTAACCCCGCAGTCCGATCGTTGTACTTGATTCGGGTGGTATCTGATCCTGTCAGTGACCTTTCTTGACCCAAGCCTAATGATGATATCCAGCAGGACGAGATCGACGTCGCGACGCCAGGGGAGACGGACGAGCCTATCCAGGCGTCGCTTGTGGGTTTCGACTGATTAGCCAGCCTGATCCTCTGCGGGCACGTATGCAGCCATCAAATCAATTATTTCGATTGAAATTAATTCATGCGATTCACGCGACATCCTCGTGACAGTGAACAATCATCAATTTCGAAAATTATCGAGAAAATCACTAACGTAATCCGAGCGACACTGATTTATCAGTCGGAACCGTGCGACACCCTGACGACACGAAGGAAAAAAAATAAATAGAGAAAGTCCTTTCTCTTACTTAGAATCTCGAAATTTTCTTCGTCAACTTCCCAACCGGGACGTCCTGGACCCAGACTCTAAGTAAACGGTGGAGTCTACGGGACACCAGGATGAAGCGGAAGAAGAAGAGGATAAAGAGAAGGACGAAGGATCCCAGGATTAAACACATGCTCCAGGCGCTCATGTAAAATGCAGGAGGTCGTCCAGTCGCGCGGATCCTCGAGGTATCCTTGCGTCAGCAGATCCTTCCGTTACCGTAATTTTACTTATATCCGTTTAGGCTCGTATGTGGAATTTCTCGGTTTGAAATCTGCCTAGAATTTTCCACACACGATTCGTATCCATTTACAACGTCCACTACGAGGAGGACTTTCTTTCCATGATGTCAAGGACAGACTCAGCGATGGTCATCGATAGGATATCCGGTGCTCGCGTTGCGCATAAGCGTGTATCCTACATCTGGAGCAGCAATGGATCACTGATCGGAATCAAGGAGATAAATCGTCAGGCGTATCAGGAACACGGAGCAGTCCCATCGTTTCCATGGGCGAAGGTATCTCTATCGGGTCGCCGGATGATCAGGCTCAGGCGTCCAGGAGCCAGCGGCAGCCTGGGAGATCAGGCTGGAGAGACTCGTTGCCTATCGGAATGGTCGACTGTGTCTTTACTGCGACATTGGCCAGCTTTAGCTTTACACGTCATATTAGATCGAAAGTAGCTATGTGCTCGTACAGTCGAGTGCGGAAGAGATTTCGTCTTGGGTAAAAGGAGGGTAGAAAAGAGAAGAAGAGAAAGGAAAGAAAAGTGTGTCTGCAGGAGGGATCGATGCCTGAAAACTTCAGGAACGGCGAGAGTTCAGTTTAAAGTGGAAAGAACTGAACGTTTCGAGGAATCTTGACTGGGATTACTTGACTTGCTTGCTTCTCTCTTTTTTTCTTTTTTTATCAGTTGTTTCGTATCCTACATATTGGAGCAGATAGTAGATCCTGGTAATGTAATTCTAGGACGTTGGTATTAATTATTTCTGCTTCGTTCGATCTTGCAAATTGACGAAGTCACTTTCAGGCAACAGTGACGTCACTGCCCTTCGTATTCTTTGTCAAATCATTCGGTCATCATTGTTCCAGGGGTTTCGTAAGAAGCGTGTATCCGTGCTATGCGCGTGTGCGCATGCGCGCGCGCGTGTGTGCACTCATGTCGCGATGCATTGTTCCCATGTGCACGCGTGCATACGTGTTTCTCTATGGGGTACGTGTGTCCCTCTGACGAGTGTCACGCACAGGTGTCAGCACTGTAGGAACCACCCTGGCATTCGCCCGACGCGTATTTCCAAAACTTTTCCCTTTACATATCACTTTGAGCGTCTCGCCGATTCGGAAATTGATTTGCCACTCGAGAGGAGCGCATGCGCGTAACATTACGGAAGTGATACTTGTTTCCCTTTGAGGGCACGGAAAATTAAATTTCTCAGGGGGTCGGCAAAGGTACGTTGATAGGGATGATTGGATTTTTTTTTTTATTTCTTTCGAGATGAAACGTCCGCTCTCTCGATGCTCCTCTCTCGCTCTGTCTCTTAAATTTAATCCTCGAGGAACAAGGAAACGATGTATTTTGGAAGTGCACAACCCCTAAAATCCAAGTTCGGGGAAACCCCTCTTACGTTTTAGCTGAACAATACAAATGACGGCCGAGGGACTGAGTCACGTTCAAAGTTAGATAGGCTTCACGATAACGCACTTGAATCAGGAGGGAAACATGCTTGATGACGGTAACATCCGTTTCCGGTTTTTTTATGTTCTCCAAAGTTTTTGTTAATTAACACGAGCCAAGTCCTTCCAAAGCAGTAGATTAGGCATATCGATACATATAGTAGTACAGTGACATGGTCCGATTAGCATATTAAAGAAGATCAATTTATTTAAAAAATTCGTTTCCACGACGTGCCCTTTCTATGATGCCAATTTGAAATTTCTTAGAAGTTTTCACGACCTCTGAACTTTGAGTCACGGAAGTCGAGATCTTCCGCAAACACCAAGCACCCCATTGAAACGTGACCGTGAGATGATCGGCCTGGGCGAGCTATGGTCTAAAATCAGTGAGAGGGAGAGAGAGAGAGAGAGAGAGAGACTGGCATACTTCACGTAACGAGGATCCATTTATTTCGTCCAGATGGAAATGTAAATTCTCCGACCTAATTTCTCTTGGCTGTTAGGGATAGCGAAGCAACGAGGGATGCCAGAACAAAATACCAAGAGAATTCTAGGACCACGGTTGTCCGCTAGATATGACAGGCCGGGTATTTAATTGTCTGCATGGAAACCATAACCAGTGTGATATAATTGTCCCGGCTAATTTATACAGATAGATCGGAATCCTCTTTCTGGCCCCCGGAGCCTAAGCTGCCCACCCCCCTTGCCCGCTATAGTACCATAATGCATCCGCCATAACGCGCCGTAACGTATGAGCTCGTAAAGTTATGTCTGAGGCCCGTAAAAGATTTCAAAATGGAGGGACGCGTGTATCTACATACGTAACGACGTCTCGTATTTCATTCCCTTTTAAATGGCTCTGAAATTTGTCTCAGCCACTGCACCGTCAACTTTTACATTGGTTCAGAGTCCAGGCAGGCACCGAAGAATTTCAGTAGGTAGAACCATGACGTAACTTAACAAGGAATACCAATTCTTTTGTGTATCATTACAAGGCGGATCATACGCGCGCGGACACATGTGTGAATCTTTAGAATTACGGACACGTTACGCATGACGACACACTCTGCATACGCGAACGATTTCTATATGTGGTTCGACGCTTTGCCCAGCTGCCTCTTGTTTCATTTTTTCACGCTCAATTTTTTTTTTAAATTCTTTTGAAAAAAAAAAAAAAACGATTGAAAGTGCACAGCCCGCGTTTTCATTGGCGAGTTTAATTAAATCGCCACAATGCCGAAGAAGATAATTAAATAAATAGTCGTACTAAAATACGCGGAGCTATATGTAATTTTTTTTTTTTTTTTTTTTTTTTTGATGGCAAAGAGAGGAGGCCATTTTGTCAGTCTTTAATTAACTCCAATGCTCTTCGGCGTGGTATATGTATATCCAGGGGTAAAGAGAGACGTGAAAAAAAAAAAAAAAAGAGCAATGAATAATCCGGCCGTGTGACGATTAATCAATATTTTCATAAGAATAACAAATTATCAGTCGCGCTTGAAATTTTCTTTTTCCCAATCAGCGCGCATAATTATTACTGATAATTTTACTTGGCTCGCCGTTATCGCGGCTCGTGTTCCGTAGGTCGCTGGATTCTTTACTGAATTTTTCTTTATAGCCGACGTATAACGGAAGGCGTGCACGGTGCGTCAAATTATGTCTGGTTTTATGATCTTCCTGGTGTAGTCACAGGACCATAGTGGAAACCCTGGGGTGACTTTAACCCCCTGTCAAGTGCAAGATGCGACTACAAGGGTAAGGAGTGAGAAGGGAGGAGAGAAAAGAGAGAGAGAAGGTCCCTTCTCTCCTCGAGGCTTACGAGAGGATCTCTGACGAGAGGAACAGCTGACAGCTTTACGAAAGTAATATCACGGAATTGACTGGATAATATTTTTTTCAGAATGTTATTCTACATATCGAGATTTTGGATTCTGATATAACCAGTGTGTTGCGACCCCCGAGGAGACTCCTGCGAATCCCTCAAATTTCACTCTGTCGAAGCATCCCGTCTGGAGAATCTGCGAATACAGAAGAAATACCCCAAATTCCCAGCTTTCTTTTCACTTTCACGTGAAAAAAAAAAAGACAAATGGAAAAAAAAAGTAAAAAAAAATCCTTGTTAGAGAATTATTCGAAAAATTGTGACGAATGAAAGATTTCTTTTTTTTTCTCTCTCTCTCTTTAATATAACTTTCCTCGTGCTCCAACAATTTTCAATCTAATGGCATATTTATCGAACCACCCCACACCGCTCTCTCGCGTTACCCGCGAGATCCACTCGAGAAAGGGATGGCTTAATTATTAGCCGAAAAGCCACGAGCAATTAGCGCGCAAATCGAATTGCCCCGCGAGTTTTCGTTATTTATACGTGCAATTTCAAGCAGACGCCCCGAAAATTTTCCAGCTCACATAAGACAAGATTAATTTTCAATCAGAAGGGGTTCGAATTATACAAGGGGTGTAATATAACAGCGAGAGCCTAACCTTTGCTCTTCTGCCCTCCCCACACCCCCCCACCCACCCGCCCCCTCGTAAAATATCATACAGACTTCCAATAGAAATTCATCTTTTACGAATCGAACCATCGAACGGATACGTCATGCTTCCGGGCTCGAATCTCTGGCGTTCAGAATTCATAGGAAGAGCTCCTCCTATCGAGACCGCGCATACCCAGATATAACTCCTCCCTTATTTCCAACCGGTATAAACTATTCAGGATGAACGCGAACGGAATACGAAAACTATTTATTTCACAGGCGCGTGCTGCGTGCCAAACTCCACGGTACACAGGATATAAGCGTAAGAGTAAGAAGGAAAAACTATATATATATATATATACACACATATACATACGTGTGGATACGAACGATACAGGAATACCTGCCGCCCACCCATAGAAACGCAGTAACACAGCCCCGTATGTACAAAGCACGATTTCCTCCATATAGAATCTTGCAGGCAGTACTCTCAAGTAAACCGTGCGATCATGCAGCCGTTAAATTGTCGCTGACGCTTTTAACCGGAAAACTCATAGAAAAGCCCCCTGAAACAAATGCCGCACCCTGGCCCTTGGCACGAGTCCGTCCCTCTCGAAGTAAAGGACGACCGTAAATCTTCATTATTTCGTAGTCCGTCGTTTTCTGTAATGCAAGCAACAAGCCGTATACACATAGACACGGAGAGTGAAGGAGAAAGCGAGAAAGGACTCTTCAGAGTTTTCACATCAGCGACACATTACGCTACACTCGATTTCGATCGTACGTTGTGGGAAGCCACTTCAGATCGCCATTCCTGTTTCCGGGACGTTAAAAGATTAAAGGAAACTCATAGTCACAGTCAGCGTGTACCCAGCCTCCTTCGTGGCGTCTCTGTAGCCTCGGCAAGTCTCCTCGGCCAGGTAAGCTTCATGATTTATCAGCAAAGTCCGACCAACTTCTAACTGGATGCTCAGGAGTTGGCCTTGTTAATCGTCGATTTATAATTGGCACGTTAAAGCGCGGGTCTAGAGAATGCTGGAGCAACGCAGTTGCGTGAGCCACCGTGTACGTCAATAGGAAGATATCTGATACTTAATTAGCTCCGGAAAGACACAGGTGAGACTTACATACGTGCCAGGTGAAATAGGAGCTAAATAGATATTTAGATGCTCCAGAAGAAATTACGCGACGCGTAGGACCCAACAATTTTATGTTTTGCTGACTCGTGTCAGGAACGAGATCGGACTCCGGCCTAAGATCGCGTAGGGCCCTTCGACTTGGGCCTCATGAATCGTACCAAGAGCCAAAGGTCGAGGAAGGATCTGATCGTGTGGGAGATGTGGGAGACGCGGGGGGATGGTACAGGGATCGTCCAGTCTGGTCGGATGGTGGGATCGCTCGGGGCCACCCAGGTACCCGCTAATTTATGAGTCCTTAATAAGGCCCCGAAGGGCAGCGATACTACCAACTGGGGTATAGCTGAACTTGCACGCGCCTCCTTCTTGGCACCGGGACTCCAGTGCAATACGATATCTTATTGCCTGCAGTGGGCTCCACCTGTTATGCTCTCTGTGCATTATTATTGCTTCTCTTGCTTCTCTTGGGCGAACAGCGGATATTCGCAGCCCTTAAGGGCCTCCAGACAGTCAGGCCCTGATTGCAGGCAGACGAGGCGTACGAGCATGGAGGGTGGTGCGGGAATGTGTGGGCGTTCACTGTGAGTCCCATATATCCGATACTAATAACCGGCTCGGGGCCGAAATCGCTGCGCCATAGGTCAGAGTGAAATATCGCCATCGAAAGGGGCCCGAATTAAAGTCCCTGGATGAATGCTCAGCAGGACGTCGAACTGTTATAAGGGAGAATAAGGCCCTCTCTTTCATAGGGCCGTATACAATGCCGTTTTATCTCTTCGTATATGCAGTCCTTTGCCTTCCTTTTTTTCTTTTCTTTTTCCTTTCGGATTCTCCTTTCTTTTTCACTCGTTTTATTCTTGTTTTAAAGGAACTGCGCGTAGTATCGGGCCGCCATTGGAATTCTCATTTGTGGCAACTATTACGTGAGGAGATTCCATTCCAGATACCCGACACATATATTTTCTTGTTATCGCGAAGAGATCTTTCGAGTCTACGGAATAATGGAGAAAATCTTAATCTGCAATCCATTATCGATTTTGGAAATCGTTTTCAAAGTAAAATTCTTCTGGATGATTTCATATCCGTTCGCATAATACGATCAGCCCGTTATTAGTATTCTACGTGTTCACTGGGCAAATCGAGGTTGCCAAGTGTGTTTGGGCGGGAGGCAGAGGGGGTCCCCGGCTCCACCCCACGTTTCACTCGGGGGTCCATGTACATGATTCTCTGTAGTCCCGCACAGCCAAGACACTGGATGAACCATAAAGACATTCGCGTTCCCATTTATTCGAAGGGCGTCGTATCGGTCCCAGACCATATTAGACTCCTCACGCAGCTTCATATTATCTCCGGCACGATAATAATGAAATTGAATTTCTTTTTGTGTTGCAAATTGTATCCTTTCCTCGGCGAAATGTCCCGCCTCGCGCGCAGTATGTAAATTGAAGTTTCCGGTTGGCTCACATAATAAACGCGCATTAGGACTGGAATTTCAGAGGCTGGGGTTGTCGTGCAGAAGCATTGTAATCAGTGGCATTGATACCCGCGCCTTCTATCCCCCATTTTCTACATTCTACCTCCTCTGCCCTGTATCTTCTCCTTCTCCTTCTCCTTCTCCCGTCCTCATATTTCCTCCCACGCAGCATCCTCCAGTTGCTCGGTAATGTTGTATTCGCTGAACGTGCTCTGCGAGTTTATTATTGCGAGGCGACGCTGCTCGCGATTTGCTTGCGGCACGCGGCTCCTTGCGGAGGGAAGAGTCGAAGGACTCGAAGGACTCGAAGGACTCGAAGGAGTGGAAGGAGTGGCCAGAAAATATACAAAGAGAGAAAGAAAGAAAATATTACTGTAATTATCTTGAAATTACTAGTCAGCCCTTTCGGCTGGTAATATTTCCATCCCTTGGCTCACGTTTGTCCACCTGTATCCATATGCATGTACTTGAGTCTTTTTTCAAAATCTGAAGCGAGTGGTCCAAAGGCACGATCAAGACTCGTGGAAGAATTTTTGGAAAGAGTTCTCGACGAACCCGCATCGAACGACGTACTGGCTTCAATGGCTAAAAGAAAATCGAAAACTCCCGGGGAGTTTTCATCCTAGGGATTTTTCTTCGGAGCGGCTCTACCAGATTCTCTTCTTCGCTTCGCGAAAGGTGGAAAGCTGCCAATGGTAAAATCGATACGTATATCTGGACGGCCGACGCGAAGTCTTGGTAGAGTAGGAAACGTCAATATTTGCATGTCGGAATGTCCGACGGAAGTGACCAGAGGAGTCGAAACTATCGCAGGAGCCGCGAGGTGTTTGCCTCACTCTGAAAACACAATCAAATCGAAAGCTTGTCCAAGTCCCGGTTGTCTTCCCTACTTGGAGGAAGTAACGGGCGACGACGGCGACAAAGCCGAAGAAGAGGTTCGAGGTCCTTCGAGGTTGCCCGAGATTGGTTGAGGTCGCGCGAGGTCACTCGAGGTCGCTCGAGGAGCGGTTCCCGTTAGAATCGAAGAAGAGTAAAAGTAAAGAGGAGAATTACCAAGGGATGAGTGGGCGTTGGAATCGAAAGAGTCGGAAAGGATTTTGGAGGCTGTAATTCTCGTTCGTGTTGCAGCGACCGAGGAGAAGCAAGGAAACTGGAACAAGAAAAGAAAGGAAATGAGAGCAAAGAAGGAAGGAAGGAAGGAAGGAAGGTGGGGGAATGGTGAAAAGGTCCTCAAAGGAATAGCGCAAAGTCCTCGAATCGGTACGAAACTACATCCTGGAATGCGCGGGTGTCCTTAGGAACATCAAAGAAGGGAAAGAAACGATTGAAATTGTTTCGAAGCCACGAAGGGACTTTCTTCCTCGACAATGTATCCCGGATGATGTCCGGCCATAGCCAATCCTGGATTCTCGTCCTGGAAAGAAATTACATTCCGCAGGATGTCGTTCGCTCTTGGATTTCTTTCCTCTTCGTGCAGCCCGCAGTCTGACCCGCGATTGTTTGTCCAAGTTCCCGAGTAGTAGGCAGTGGGCAGCGGGCAGCGGCCGGCAAGGAGAATTCGCAAGAACACTTAACGAAGCTGCCCGGTATTTACCTTTGTGCCAGGGACCTTTTTTTCACTCTCCATAGGAATCGGAGAAACCGCAGAAATTCCTATGGGATTCTTGCTGTGTTCCGCAGCCATTCGGCACCGTCTGGGTTTGCATCTGATTACGCCTACTTCTCCAGTCCCCAAAGCTTCTCCGCAATTCCAGCCATAGCGTACCGGAAGTTGCAGTCCATCCAGCGAAATTTGAGCAACTCAGCCACGAAATGGATTCTCTGATCTCAGGCAATGTGTGCCCAGTATAAGTCGAGTACCTTATCACCGTAAAAGTCATTTCCCTCGATGCTAATAGGCTCGCTGAATAATGCATGGGACGTACTTGACTATGATAACGCAACGAGGCCTGCAAGTGGTTCTGGATTTTCTGGAGGACCACTGAGAAAAGAGTGGAACATCATTTCCCACTTAGTTCGGTATTAAAAGGGATTCGGGTCATTCGATTCCGGAAGGCGACGTGCAGTGGCGAATGGCGAATGGCGAATGGCGAATGGCGAACCAGTTCCATGAGGTGGGAAGGTCACTGCTTCCCGGTTATCGTAACTCCCTATAATAATAAGGGTGAAACCCTTTCGCTCTTCTCCGTGCGCCTTCTTCGAGAAGACTGACTGGCTCCGGGTACTGACCTACTTTAAACGATATTCATCATATTTTTTCGTCGGCCTTTTCCCAAGACTAGTCCCACTGACCATGGATATTGGTATAGTTCGGCACCTCACCGGCGGGAGCTTCAGACATTACTTTTTTTCTTTCTTTTTTCTTTCTCTTTCCTCGCGAAGGGAGACAAAAGTTTGTTTTATCTAAAACATGGAAATTAAATTCCGTCCGCGGGGAATGACAAAAGGATGGAAATGAGAGGGTAATTCGTAAACAAGTAGAGAAGCTAGAGCGGAGGGGTAGGGACAGAGAGATGGAAAAGTATAGAGAAGAAGAAGAAGAAGAAGAAGAAGAAGAAGAAAACAAGATCGAGTAAAAGGAAGTCAGAAGGATGCTGCGTAACGGTGGGATGAGATCCCACGTAACAACAGATGTACGTAAGTGTATACGTGGTAGTGATAAAAAGGCAAAGTTTTGGGGATCGAAATCAGGTGTAAGGCGAAACCCCTGGGGATTAAAGTTCTTCGTACAGCACTGAAGGGAAAAGGTAGATTCTCTAGTCGAGCGCGACTTGGGTTCTCGATACTTTTCCCACCATCTTACTGTCCTATCTTGTGTGCACATAGCTAACTGTATACATATGTATACATGACAGCATTGCCTTTCCACATTCCCTTATATCGGAGACGCGACCTTCCAGCCTTCCGCCTTCCGTCTTCCCTTCGCTCCCCAACCCTCCTCATCGGCCACCCCGGCCACCCCGGCCACCCCGGCCACCCTGGTCACCCCGGTCACCCCGACCTCCGGGAAGACTCCTCCGCTCAGGACATCAGAGACAAAATGCCGACTTTCCTCCTAATCAGACAGACATACATAAACATGGCTACCGTGGGGAATAGGAAATGGATAGGCGCTGGCCTAATGTCGTTTCCAAAGCGCCACCAACCCCCGTCGGCTACTCACATATCAATAACCAACTGCTTGGCGATATTTACGGTAATGGAGTCACGTATCGCTACTCCGTTACCCGCCACCGTTTCCTACGTTTCTATGGTTTTCCGTAAAATGCACTTTTTCGAGAGGTCGAAGGAAACAAAAAATTCACCTACACAGTCGGGAAGATACGTACTAAGGAATAACCTTTGGCGACTCTACCTTCGCCGTAATGGCGGCTCCAAGTGCCGATATAGAAGCTTGTGGCATCCAGTCGTTATCGAGAACCGACTAAGCGCGTTCCAGCCGAGGATTTTTCTTAACGTTTTTCCTTCCTATTTTCTCGAGAAAATCTTCTTCCTTACTCGATGACATCGAGTGGCCACGGCAAGAGGGCAGTTTCGCCTTCCTATCGGCGTCTGCCATTCCATCCTCTGGAGGTTAATGCCCTCTTATAGGCAGTTACGCAAGCTTGACCGACCTCGAGCACGACAACGGGGCTTTATACGAGAAGAATGATATTCCAGATTTTCAAATAGTCTACACAGAGAACTGCCATTCGACCTTTGTATCCTCTTAGCGAACATATCCAAGTCGTAGAGTAAAACTGTATTAAAGTAAAAAAGAAAAAACTTGAAAGAGCCTATACAATATAAAGTACACTAGTCGTTTGCGTTGCCTTTACAAGAAGACATTAGAGGTACAGCCTGTACAGATTGTACGAAAAGCAGGGGTCTGTTTATTTAAAATTCATTCCCATGGCTATTAGGAGCTTTATCCGAGGATCGACCCAGGAATAGTGATGGTGGTGGCCCTCTTGAGATTTCGAGAAGATTTATCACCCTCCGATTTTATTTATCCGTCCCGAAAGTTTTCGTAGGCGTAAGTACCGTGCGTTCCCGTGCGTTCCCGTGCGTTCCCGTGCGTTCCCGTGCGT
>JARQSV010000641.1:172974-183587 GCA_030142285.1 Calameuta idolon
GTCGGAGCCACATACGATATACGTGCATTTATGAAACCAACAGGATATCAGCAATGGCTTGTGGGGCTTGTGGGGCTCGTGGGGCTTGTGCGGCTTGCGGTAACGTATTGACGTTAAGCATGCGTAAAATTATCCAGTCCTCGCGCACAAATGTGGGCGCGCGATATCGATAACTCTTGCGGTGATTCGATAGGAGTTCTGCATATTTAATACGATCGCATCGAATTCTCAAAGGAATTCGGGAAAACTGCTCGTCAGTTCATCCGCATACCGGTCGCGGTATGGAATGCAGGGTTCAGAGGGCAGACAGAGAGTCAGTCACTCAGCCAATCGGTGAAGCAATAAAGTATGGACAGGATTGTAGCCCATGGGTTTTCGCATCGAATTTACAGGATGTTGATAACAGTGGGTCGATCACGTTGATTAATTGTCACACATTCACTGAAAATAGTTGTTGCTTTTTTGGCAAGCAAAATTTCTGAATTTCGATATTAAGAAATCCAAAGTGCTTTCTTACGGAACGATGGACCTGGAACACGTCTGTGAAGCTTCGTTACATTGAATTCTATATGTAAGTGGATAATGATTTTGGGCAGGAGATATGAAATAAAATAGTGAAATATTTATAGTAAAATTTCAATGAAACGATCTAGATTGTTTAATAATCACAAATGCTACGTTACTCGTTAGCGCCAGTTACATTTGAGAGATAAAATATTTATATGGTACGAATGAAATCGATCGATGCATTAATTTGCCGGATATTAATTAATGAATTATATATATGAAAAAGTTTGTTGATTATCAATTAATAAATAATAAGTGGCTATCAGCGTCGTCGCTCATGAAAATAGTATTTACGTATCATGACTGGAAATATTCCCTTTCTCTTCGCTCCTGAAGTTTATCTCTTAGTTAATTTTTTGTTCTCATTGCCTTTTTCCTTTTCTTCCCTCGAAATTTTTTCCAATAACATCGCAGGCTGTAAACGTGAGAGAAAAAAAAGGGGGGGAAGCTTCAGGGATTCGAGAGTCGAGGAGTTATGGGTTCGTCGATGTTGAATTCCCATGGGTTCATGGCACGGCATCGTCCAGAGCTATTCTATTAGGCCACAAGAAGGGGTTCCAAATGGGGAAAGTGGAAAATGTTTATAGGAAAGGGGGCGGCGTAAAACTCGTTAAAAAATCTCCGATAACCCCCATAGCGCGATAAGACCAACCTAACTCTTGAAAACAGTTACGAGTTGCGATAACCATGGGAGTTAGTAGACGATTACTCTCTCTCTCTCTCTCTCTCTCTCTTGAATCGTCTATCTGCCATGGCACTTGTGACATGCGTTAACTATGTTTACGAAGCTGATTTAGATAGCATAACACGTGCGACTTATCGCACAGATTACGTCTTTATCCTGGACCCTGTTCATTTTCAAATTTACATAAATCCCACAGCTAGTCAAAGTGCATGCTTATCCAAATCCACTGACACTGACATACATACATATATAAATCTCTAAGATGATCGATAAAGCGCACGTACGTGTAATCCACATGTGCGAATACGTTATACATACATATGTGTAGACGAAGATAATGCAGGAGGGATAGGAGGATCGATCGATTTCCACCTGTTTGAAAAGTTTTCAAGCACGGAAAAGACGCGTTCGTTACATCCGCGTAGAATTCAGGATCAGTTTGCGAATGAATTATTCAGAAACAGATCGCGAGATCAGTCACATTAGAGTCAAGCAAGATCCCACATATCCTTTTGTTTTTCTCACAATTCACAACCGACATCCATTGTCTTGGGAGTCGAAATAGATTTGATATCAATAATCCAAATGGACCGACGAGGGATGCTGTCCTGTCACTTTTCAGATTTGAAATCTGTTTCGCGATTCGTAACGTTAAAAAACTGAAACACGGATGCTGCGTTCGGAGATAAATAGGACAAGTCAAGCGACTGCAAAGAATATAAATAAACTTGAGAGAAGATAACCCAAAAGAAAATATATATGTATTCACTGCAAGAATTTTCTATGGCGGATAACGTTACTCGGAGATGAACCTGCCTGCAGCCAGTATGGTCCATGGCAATCCCCCTGTGCACTGTTTAAACTTTGCTCAGGCTCCCCCATGCTTTTATTTGCCCCCATAATATCATGATATTAAGTGTCTACTCTTCTCTCAGCTATACACTTTCACTCTCTCTCTCTCTCGCTCGCTCTCCTGTACAAACACATTTAGTCACTCGTTCACTTTTCTCTATCCCATGCTATCTTTCGCCACGTGGGTAAATAGTATAAAAGATACTCCAATAATTCAGTGCACTTGCCGACTCGGTATGACGCTGTTTGGACAGCATTAGACTTTTTATCGTGAATTTCGAAGGGTTCAAGAGGAAAGGGGTCGGCTTCTTTTTTAACGCCTGCATTTTTCTTATGGGAAATTTTACTAGCGTCCAACATAACGCCTCCATATATCTCGTGTAAGTATGTGTTTTACGAAGTGAATATACGGACATAGGTGTGAGGAGCATAAACTGCATACAGGTAATTTTCTACGTGGAAATTGAGCTGCAGGCGTTAAATGTTACATAATGCATCTCGAGGAAGCTGCAGTATGCGCACAGACGCATCGGATGACGTATGCGTTACATCAAGAAAAGCAACAGCGTTCGAGATTGTCTTCGAGGAGCATGGAAACTGCAGCACCGTTGTGCATCGATATTGCATTTCAGGTATCCCCCCTTCTTCCGTGTGGCCAATAAGGCTCTTCCGACTTTAAGGTGAAGCACCGAGATACTGGGAATCGGTTAATTAATTAGTAAGAAGACTGATTACAACGCCTTCCGCTATCTTCTTCCGTCGTGCTGCAACAGCCGGATTCCTCATAAGCGCAGTCGAGGGAGGAGAGATGGAAGGGGAGGGCGAGTGCCGGAGAGCAACAGAGGAAGCTGCAACTTGTAGCCCTGGAATGGAGGGCAATGGAAATTATATGTAGTTTGAGGCTTCCTCGTATCTAAGTTTGCGGCGTTGGCATGTCTGAGCGAATTCCAAACTCCGTCCCAGCATTCATCTCATAATCATCGTCATCATCGTCATTATCATCCCGGTCATTCTCAGCGAGAGCATTTCTCTCTGACGTCAAATATCATCCGTACCGTCTCGATCATGCCATTGGAATCTGGGAGAATCGATCATTCGTGGACCATTAGACAAAAATGCATCTCCCCCCCACGTCATCCCACTAATGCCGGATGTTTAATTCATCCTCACATCCGAGATACAGAATATTTATAGAAGAGCCGAGAGGGGGGAGGGGGGGAGAGGGGGAGGAGAGAAAGTCCCACTCGATGGTCCTGATACTTTTCGGAATTACGAAAACTCACGATATATGCAGGATGCTGCGAATGGACCATTTTTGTCCCGGCACTCAAAGCCTTCCTCTTCTGCGATCTCATTCTTGACTTCCGGTTCGATATTCCATTTCGATACCTAATAGATTTGAAATTGAGTCGAGCGATTCGTTCTAAATTATTCGAAAATGGATTCCTCCGCCCTCTTGACTTTCCTAACAATCGATAGCCCGACGCAGATCGATCGGCTATTCTTGGACTTTCGTTATTTTCTTCTCCACGCTCTTCCCATTCATCTCCGTACTGCATCTCTACATCCACAGACTCCAGAATCAACCGCAGCACTGTCGCCGTTCCTAATTTACGAGCATCCCCCAGTGACACCTCTCACGCGTGGTTACGGATCGCAAAGCACATATCCATCCAGCAGCCAGCTTATCTGCACGGTCTAAGGCGCATCCAGCATCCGGATTTACTGGATCTTGCTGGACCGTTAGTTAGCTGGTTCAGGTAAACACATAAATTCCTCTATCGGACCACAGGTAATTGTGCGATCCGCGATGTCCGATTCCGTGCATCCTCCTTGCTCCTTCGCTTGGACCACGTGCGCTCGGGTATATAGAAATTAAATATTGCAAGGTTGGTAGCTGCTCGTAATCACTGATTCCAGATATCTTAAACGTACGTCCGAATGCGTGGAGGAAGTTAAGCCAAGTTAAACCTGGTCTGAGAAAGTTGGATGTTCCTCTGAGAATACTGAGACCCTCGCGAGGTCCTTGACAATCTCTACAATGGCGGCAGGACACTTTCTCTCTGTCGCAAAGGACTTCATCCTGCCTGAGACTGCATTACCATATTCTTCGCATTTAGCCATTTAACGTCCTTGGTTCCTGGGAATTATATAATATTGCTCCGGTAATCTAGTCTCTGGCAAGGATCTCCTACCGAGCATACGACGTCGCTGGATTCACGGGGGCAGCCCTGGCGACTGATAAGAGTCTCTTCGACAGCTACGACTAGACTATCTTTAGGTGCACATCCAGTTTCCATTATTTATCAAAATTCCTACTAAGCTATGCTGTGCACAATAGTCATTAAACTAGCAGCTGCTTCGTATCACGATTCGTTCGGTAATCTCTTATGGGACATACATACGTATGTTAGCCTGTATATTATATTGGATTTAATATAAGGCAGAAGAGAGACCAATGTGAATCCTTGGGATATGAAGTCGTGTTATACCGTTACGGTATAATTACATGATACTGGTGTACGTGACTGTAATCGCAGGAGTACCAACGTATCGGTGGATCTCACTAATGAAAGCAATAGATTTGAAATACATTCAGGGTGCTAGAGAATTTAAGTGCTCCACGTTCTGCGCTCTTAGGGTGTTTCGGGAAAGCCCGTAGAACGTTTTATGGTCTGGCTGGAGCGAAGGGAAACTTGTAGGTTATGTCCTCGAATCAGCCATTCGATTTTATCAATATTCCGTAAATTTTCTTACGTCCAGTCGAGAATTATTCGACGTAATCGTGCGTATCCTTGGAAATTCGTTTTTTTCTCATTTTAAAAAGTTTCTTTTTTCATTTCTTTCTTCAAAATGATTTTTTCTTTATTTTCACAAAATTTCTTTACCCTCCTCGATCAGCCGTCCTGCAATCAGCAACCGGGCGATTCCCGTTCCTATTTTCAGGTCGGTCCTGAAATCGATAAGCGAACCCCGGCTGCTACACGGAGAGACTCCCATTCAGGTACCCAGAGAATTTGATTAAAGGATTCGATTAATGTTTACCGTAGCATTTTCTTTTATGAACTTCAAAGGATTTCCACTGTTACCGACATTTTACTTCTAACCACCAATCATCCTAAAGGGAATTTCCACGTGCCTACAGACAGCGGCGAAATACGCTTAGCTCGTAGTACACATATTTCCTGCCTTAATATTGAATCATGTAGTAAAATGCCGGAAATAATTATAACGATTACCACCTACTTCAGTGCGCTATTACGTCAATTCTCTGTGTGACGAATTATCTCCGAACTATCAAATTGCACGAAATTCCCGAAAAGGAATATATTATACGTATTTAAAATGCAGTGTAATATTCTTGATGGATTTTAAATATAGCGAGAATCGGAGTTTCCTTTGGAAATACGTTCCGCCTGACTTTTCCATAACTGTCTATGACACACGTGACCTAGAATCCCCGTCTCGTGCTCACGGAACGGACAGCGCGGGAATGAAAGGTACAACTGAAAGTTGGAGTAACTGGAATTGGATGAGACAGAAATGGCCATTAGATATTGGACGCTAGAAGATGGTCCTGAGAATCGTAGATGCTGCGCGAGAGGAAAGTGGAAGGCAGGAGCGATTATATCGTTGAGTTTAAAAGTTTTTGGCAGGCAAACCCTTAAACGGGCGTTCGAAGGCGCCGTTAAAGGTCAGGAAACTGGCTGGAATGGCGGCCGGATGGAATAAGAGAAGGGAAGGTAGTCGTTACGCGGCAGGATGAGTCTGAGAGTTGGATTCCCAGCGGGGCCATCCTTGAACTAACGGCTCCCAAGGAGTAGATGGGTATCCTCTGGAAGGTTGGAGCACTGAATCCTTATCCTCCGCTACCTACAACCTACTATCACTACCACACCAGTACGGGCATTCCCTTTGCACTTTCTCCATCCTGAGAGTATTCTCTAACCATGTGGCACAGGGACTTCTCGCTCCTGGACCAAGGAGGAATATGAGGGATAATAGACAGAGAGAGAGAGAGAGAGAGACAGAGAGAAGATTGAAAACGATGATAGGAAAGAGAAAGAGGGAGAGATAAGAGTCAAAAAGAGTCAGACGAAAAAGAAATTATCGGTTTGAATCTTGGCTAAGCATAATCCGATGTGGTGGAGGTGGTGGTGGCGGTGGTGGTGGAGGTGGTGGTGGAGGTGGTGGAGGGCACCTCGACTCTACGGAAAATCTCATCTCCTAACGGTCTGATCTCATTCTCGGGTAGGATTATCACGCCCTACCGCACTAACGGACAGGGATACCAGGGTCGGGGGCATCTAGGAGCGTAGACGAGCGTCCAGGGGCGTCTAGGGGCGTCGGAGGGGCGTCGGAGGGCCCCTCTGCCCAATGGCCCCGATGCCGCCGAGCAAAAAGTCAATCAATCCGGGTGCCATTGTTTGTAGGTGGCTCAACGCTAATTCCTATTTGTAGTTCCGATTGGTTGGACGCCCATACATCGGATTTTCTTTTCATAATCCCCCCGCAGTGGCAACGGCTACTGCTTTGAGCCCATGTAGACCGAGTGTACTGGTGCGATTGATTATGTGCCTACGAATTGAATTTCCGCAAATTCGTCAGACTATCTATCTCCGGGGATAAATAGAAGTCTCGGCGAGCAACACCAATCTGGATGCACACCTATTGGAATAAGGCTGATCGTGAGTGGGGAATACAGATATACATATATCCACTATAATGCTACAGAGGGCTGAATTAATTCTATCACATCTCTTACAGGCTAGGGTGTGTACGCGGTAATACTCCAGACGTTGTGGTCAGTCGAGTAACTCTACCTCTAGCAACTTCCTATCCTAGAGAATTCCGACGAATTGAATAGGGAAAAAAAAAAAAAAAAAAAATTAAAAAAATCATCCAGACTCTCCTACAAAATCACAGAACCAGCAGAGGAATTTCGTTCTATTCTGCTGGCTGCTACTCTGAATTCAGCCATGCTGGAATTCATCGTCAGCTCTTTTCGAGTCCGTCAGCGGGATATAATTACGGTCCTGTGAATCGGTGCTAATGCCCCTGCCGAATTTCGAAAATGTTAAATCCGCACAACTGAAAAAGATGTTTCCGTCAGGATCGTCACTATCGTCACCTATCTTGCCATAGTCCTGCCACTAGGGTAATATGGCAGAGTCCCTGCAATTGTATACCAACTACGCACATGCCGTACCTAGTATACCGTACAGAGGTATAAAATGTATATCCAGAGAAATAGAGCAACAGACGATCGCAAAGTCACTATAGCCACGTGCGTCCCACGTATCCTCGATATCGGCGAAAATCGACGCATTCGTTGAAATTCGCTCGCGCACATCGACGCTGTCGGACAATGGAGCGATTAACTTGCGCGGGTGTTCCCGTTGTTTATCGTAGCGAGTATTATTTGGCCGGCGGTCATTCGCTTAAATTATTCCTCTCCGGGCTACACGCACGCGGACCCGTGCAGACTTTACATTGCTTTAATTGTTCCCCGATAATTCGTCCTATTAGTCGCTTACTCATCGACAATCAATGGATATATCTGTATACGGTTACACGCATACGGAAGCCTGAACCTATAAATGTATACATACATATGTGTCCCAGGCTAACTGCGGAGTCTATCGGATAATCGACCTTCGAGATTAGCATAAGCCGGCACCCGTCAGCGTCGGGACGTCAGTCAGCTGATTAATTTAACGAAGCAGAGTTGTCGATTAGTCTTCTTTATCTCAAACGTATTGTTATTAAATTTTCATCGGCCGCGCGCAGATTCAAAGATATCCTCGGCTAATATCCTACAGGAACACATATGCATATTTCTCTATGTTTCCGAGTTTTTTATCTACCGTACGTTCGCTCTGAACCCCGTGACGGGATGATCCCTCCCGAGAAAGGGGCGGGACAAGGACGCGTTTTAATAATTCTTTTTATCGCCGTGCCACGAGTGTACACGTGGGAGGGACGGGGCGTCCTCAATTTTCCAGATCCGCTTGTATCCGCAACTAAATATTCATGCTGGACTACGGTAGCGGCATTGTGCTGTTTTCTCGTTATCCAGTGGCCGCGGGTTCTTTTTTACTGATTAATTTTTAATATCGCTTTATTTAGTTCGACCTATCAGTTCCGTCGCTCGATTACGAGGCTAATCGAACGCGACGAATTTATCGTCGAAAAATTCACGATAAATCGAATCACTCAGTTTTCGCCTTGTTGTAACGACGCAAGTGCGTCCATTCGGTTCTTACGATTTCGGATTTAGTTCTAGAGGGCCTTGACAGTCAAGAGACATTGAAAAGCCTTCTGGAATTGCGAGTGAGTTTTCGAGCGAGTTCCTTAGCGTCCCGACGCCTCGCACCCTTCTTCGCCTTCGTATAATAAATTCGTAAAATAAACAGCTTGCCGCTGCTACGAACGGCAGGCTGCATAATTGGAGTCGTTCGTTTAACTTCAGCAGTCGGTTCAAACTTTCTCGATGCTGTCTGTACGTCCTGTCGTCCGTACTGCACAGTCCTATACCAACCCCCGACCAACCCCCCACCAGTCACCGTCGCCAACCACTAACCACTACATTCTCCAGATTCCATTGGTCGTACCAACCCTTTCGATGTACATATAGGGAGCAGCCACTTCTACCACCACCGAAGCAATGGACATTAACACTGGCAGTACCAGTGCTTCTTCCGACGTGTCTACATCTATATAGGTTACATCGGTAGCGTCCTGGCTTTGGAAAATCTTCCATCCAGCAACGACAGAGAAAGTGCAAGCCCTGCATTTGCCTGGTCTGTCCTCTGGCATCGCGGAGCAGCAAGCTCAGACAATGATCTTCGCGTTAAAAGTTTAGCGACGCGACCCTTTAACTGGCGAGTCAGTTAAATGCACGACTTGGGCTTTGTTAACTCGCGTGTTTCACTACCCCTAGACCGGACAGCCAGCAGAGGGTTCGGAATGGCAAAAAAGTTATGTTAAAATCCCCAGTGCTGCTGTATAAGTGTACGCGTATGGATTCTCAAAGGGGTGTTTCCACTACGGCTCACCGGACGCGTGGAGACTTAGGAGAAAGGGGCCGCAATTAAAGGGAGTAATTTTTACGGCGAGTGGAAATAAAAAAGGAGTGAAACGTTCGGGTAAAAAGGTTAAAGGGGTCAGGGAGTATGCCGAGAGCGTATCCATCACGTTGGTTATCCGTGGCGCGGAAAGGGTTTGTTAAAGTCTAGATAAGAAAAGCTATACATGGGCTTCCATGGGCACGTAAAGGGTTCCTATGCAAATGCATTGGTCAGTCTAGTGTATTTAACTGGTACAGTCTGGCCAGCTATTACTGGAACATACGTCAACGTATTTCTCGCTTAATCGTTCTGCCGTTATCTGACAGGCCGATTCGACGAAACTTTTGTTCGTGCCGGCAATTCAGAGCGTTACACGGTCGACGGAGGGTAAAGAGGTTTGATGTGAAAATAATATAATTATTTAAAGAACGATTCTCTTTTACAAGGCAGGAGGTCATTCGTGCTTTATCCGAAACTCAGCTCGATTCGACGCTTATTCCTGAAAGACATAATCGACGGCGACGCCGACGCCGGAGGCGGCTCGCACTCATTATCACGATAAGCGTTCGTTAACGGGTATCCAGATATCGGACACCTGTTACGGGATCAGTCGATCCTCATTTATTTTTCATGTACCCGTCAAAGATTTTTCTTTCTCTTGACCCTTTTCTTTTTCCTTGTATCTTCATCTATCCAAGGGACGTTCTTGCTGCATTTACATGCGCCACCTAGGGAGCTTTTTCATTGACTCCTTCCAACAGGGACAAGTTGGTAGCTTTTAGTCCGAGCTAATTATTAATGAAGACTATTTGTTTCTCTCGTTGAACCGACCCCTTATCACTGGGCCGAATCGCTGCTCTGATAACACAGCCAGGATGTCCGGCGCGTGTCTCTTTCCTATCTGAACAAGAGGATCTCCCACGCGTTTTGCGTCCGTCCGATATACATATATACACACACATGTGTGATATAGCCTACATGCACATATGTATAATATGTCTAGTGCGTTAGATAAACCCTGGAGTCACCCCTCGCGTTACGTTCGCCTCGCCGTGATCGTCGGCTAACGGGTCGGCAGAGGGTGGTGGCAGCAGGCAGTAGCTGGGTCGGCCGCGCCATTTTCTTCTTCTATCAGCTTATCCTTATCCGTGGCTGCTTAAAACCACAGCGCGCCACCCTTGCCCTCCTTCTTTTCTCCTCGCCTGCAGAGTCACAATTCCCATGTTCTCCACCCCTTATCACCCCTTGGCTTTCCATTCTCATTAGCCGAGCTTCATACACAATGCACCACCATCATCATCTTCTACCGACCAACCCCTGTGCTCATCCTCAAGTCACATTCTCTTATCCCGCTACCCTGAACGCCCTACCCGCTCCCACCACTTCTCAACGCCACGAATTCTCTTTCTGTTCCTTTTCATTTTCTTTTTTTCTTTTTT
>JARQSV010000641.1:192759-225246 GCA_030142285.1 Calameuta idolon
GATTAATATATATTTTTTCTTACGGTGAAATCATGATAATTAAGCTATATTTCTAAAACTCATTTTATTAACATTTTGTTTTCAATTTGAGTATATATGTTTTTGAATTATTTACTTGTATAAAATATAAAGGGTAAATAATACAAGCAAGATCTCGAAAGAGAAACACTGCTGCGAAATTTGCTGCAGGGTGCCGAGGGAAAATCCCAGTAAAAACTTATTAGCGAAAATGGTGCACGCGTATGACGCAGCAGTGGATTTAGCCTGCTACGTGTTCCTAACTGATTTTTCAATGAACAAACGAAGCGAGAGTCGTGCGTCGCGTAACTCTTACTTTATTTTCTGTCATTTTATTCCCGAACGGATCCACACGGCGTCACGTAAACGCGGCCGCGAATGCATTTACCAAAACGCGGAACGAAACGCGTCGGTGGAGACCAGCAAGATTTATGATCTCGCAATCATGGGCTGATCCATGGGCTGATCCAGGAGGTGATCCACGAGCGCCCATATTTTCCATCTCGAGTTTCCAATGTTCATTGTTCGTTGTTCATTGCCAGACGAGTGGCCTTTGCACTTAATTCGTTTTACACCTTCTGGACCAATGAATCGCGATTCGATGCAAACCCATGAAAACCGATTCGCAGTTTCACTGCCTACGGCCACACGAGACTCATCGCGAGAATCTCTCAAGAACTACTGTAAAATTCATCGCAATTTTTTCGGCAATTAATAATCTTGCGTCCCTGAAGCCTTGACGTTTCTAACGGAGAAGACGCAGTCTGTTTATTTTTTTTTTTTTTTAATAGGAATTACTGCACATCCACGGAGCATAGTCCATTTCCATTAGTCGGTAGGAGAATTGGCTGCGACAGTAAAAACCAGAGAAATCCCTGAATTGTCCGAGCAAGAGAAAGGGTTTTCTTTTGTCCAGTGAATTCCTGTCTCCAGTGACGTATCCGATATAAGGGAAACCCACGGCAGCGTCCTCTCTCGCGATACAGTGCTGCTGGTGACCATTCCTAGTCAGGGGCGGGTTGGTTGGGTATCCAGTCGTTCATTGTAGTGCCAGTGGGCAACCCCTATACTATTCGTTGCCGAACGAGCGCGTAGACACATTGTCCCGGGGAACAATGGAGCGAGTAGGTAGGTATAGATGTCATGTACCCGGAGGACAGTTTCTACGAACGGGCTGTACTTCCTGCTCTCTTTAACCAGCTTACCTCTGCTTTGGCTACCGGTTATAAATCGGAGCGTCGTGAATCGTCCAAGATTTTAGGAAAATTCGGAAGATAAATATTTTTGACATTGATTGAAAAAAAAAAAAAAAACCCATAAAAATAAAATCGACTCGCGTTATAGCCTAGACCGAGAAAAAGATTCGCCTCGAAGATAATAGTAGACGCTGACGCTGAGAGGGTGACTTTTTATATCCTCCATAGAGGAAAATCTGTTTTCACTTTCCACCCTGAATCCCAATAGCACTTGCCGGTAAGCGCGGAAACAAAATGGCTAGGCACGTCACTGAACCGCAGTCAGACTGCGGTTCCGCATGCAAATGTAACCCCCCAACCGCCACCCCTGCAGCTAGACGACTGTATATGTATGCCAACCCCCTGGGGACATCCACCGATCCTTTCTTCTATTGTATTTTTTGTCCAGGACGGTTACGTCGCGCGGCGTCGCTCGAACAAGGACACTACGTGACCCAGAGTAGTCGGCAGTGGGTCAAAGTCCTGAACGAGTCTTGAATATCCCGCAGGATATTTTCTTCCTGCTTCGATCTCTCGACTAAATGTTTACCCTCGTCGACGCACTTGTCACTCGTTCCTGACCAAACTCAATTATTCTTATAGCGAAGCATTACGCGCTTCGACCGATAAATCAATTTTCACTCGGAGCAGGAAAATTGACTAGCAGGCAGTATCGGCTGTTGCAAAAATAGAATGTAAATCGTCCCGATGAAAGCATCAAGACGTGGCACTTCAGAGGGATTAGGCTGGTCAATCTTTGCCAAGTGCAAAGAGAACGCGAGGAGAGAGAGAGAGAGAGGAGAGCATCTGAGGGAGTGACAACGAAGCATGATTACGATTTTTATACGCACACGTAAACATCTTACGTATGTGTTTGAGTGCACACGGAGATTCCAAGACACACGCGCGCGCACGAACACACACACACACAGCACACCGAAGCTGTGAAGTTTCCGTTGACTTTATGGGATCTTTTTATCCCCAAGTAATTCCAGCCGGTAACTCCCCGCTAGCAGGTAGATGTGTTTCTTCTTTATTTCGCCAACACCCTGAACACTTGGCAACACGTGGGCAACACACGTACACAGTTTGAACGATTCCAATTTCGGCATAAAGAATCCAAGCGACCATAAAGATATAAAAACGTGCACCATATATGTATACACGTGTGTACGTACACGTTACATTTCTGTTCCCATAGAATTTTCCAGCGATCCCATAAAACGCGTCAATGAACGTCGCGTAATTAGCACGAAGGATTGAAAATTGGACGTCAGCCAAATTCTACCGAGTGAGAAACCATTAAAGGACACCTGACGTCGAGCGGCTGATCCGTTTGGCGATTTATTGACGTTAAACGGGAAATAATAACCCGGAGCATAAATCCGCCTTAATTCCGGTTTAATACGCGACGCGTCGACGCTACTTCGAAACAGCCAATCAGCGATAACAGACACGTCAGTTAAGTCCTCGGGAGCCGTCTATGACATAACCGTTTAATCGTAAAGTGGACCAGGGGCTTTGTGTCTCATGGTTACGATTAGCCTCCAACTAGTCCGACGCATCGGACTTGTCACCTCACGAAGGACATTTCGTCGTGCGTTTAGGACTGGAGGTCCTCGCTGATTAGTCAGCTTCCCTTAATGCTCCGCGTATTTCTCCTTTAGCTGGCTGAGGACAATTAATTGGAGGGTCCCACCCACCCTCTTCTCCACCCTCCACCCTCTTCCATTAACTTGGCGACGAAAGAGACGTTTACGAGCGCGTTTACGCACTGAAGAGCCTAAGCAGGGTGACGCAGCCTGGCTGGAAGTACATCTTCAAGATGTTTACAACAGCATCCATGGACCATTCTTACCGACACACCGGGACAATTGATAATGACAGGAATTTACGAGAATTAAAGGAAATTGACAGGAAGCATTTTCGGAGTTTTCACGAAAGTGTCCTACATATCGAAGTAACGTTCCAGGAGCCTTGCGCTAGACGAAAATACTACTATGCTATGCTGGATGAGCTTTGTGTCTTGCTAGGGCTGGTACCTGTGCAACATATACATATGATTCTCTAGTAAAGCTCGAGCAGTAAATGGGTCAAACTGGAACGTCCAGTCAGACGGATAATCATCCAAAGATCGTCTAGCACGATCCGAGACTTTGGATCGATTCGCGGAGCCAGCCGAGGGTTCGCGTGTTCCTGGATTAGCCGGGTTAGTTGCCTCTGAGCTTCGTGCACTAATGCGCAGCAGAACTTGTAAGAGGCCAGAGAGAGAGAGAGAGAGCGAGCGAGTGAGTGTGTGTGAGAGAGAGAGAGAGAGAGACCTTCGTAAATTCCCGTACGGAATGCAGTATTTATGCGTTCTCGTGCGCACCGGGGACAAAGTGCACTTGCATAACCCGTCGGATCGTCGGTTCTGATAATTTAATTTAATACCGAGCGCGCATTCTCATGGAACTGCACCACCGCTTACCTGCATGATGCTAATTGTCCAAATAATTGGACACACAAGACTTGGTTCTGTGTTTAAAGTTTTTTTCAGTGCTACGAACTTTCTGCATTCCTCATCGCAGCCCGATAATCACAAAAACCAGGGAAATAGTTTCGCGGTGTAGAATTACAGGTGCGAGCGTATTTCTGCGTCCCTGTGACGCTTGTGAATCGCGGAGTCTCGCGTCTCCTTCGACGACGTCAGGCAAATAGAATAAAAGCAGCGAGACCGAGGGATTGAAGAGAGATGAAGAAAAATGAACGAAGGATGAACGAAGGGGAGGAGGAGACGCCGCCGGTAGATGCCGAATTATTCAGCATCCGCGTACTGACGATTAAACGGAGCATGCGGCGTGCTGGCTACACGAAAGCAATTAATTTCACCATTTATTACTGTGGACCCCATAAAAAACGCAGCACGCAGCCCAACCGGCATTCGTTGAGATGGGAAATATGAGCGGATAGGGCTCGGTCGGTTGTAAAGGGAGTCCTCGGCTGGTATGGGGAAGTGACGTCACTCGTGACTTACGGCCGCCGTAAATCAACCCATTGAATTTCACAGTGTCGATATTTCGCGGTGCCGACACGCGCTCTCGCCTCTTCGCCCTCGGAGCCTTCGAAACCTTCTAGGAAAGGGGGGGGGGGGGTTGTTGGGGAGGAAAAAAAATATTTGATAAAAAAAAAAATAACGAAACCTTCAAATTATTTTACCAAAACCGACGTGCGCGATCGCACTTTCGTTTGGACCAAATTTTCCACCGATCTTCGCTTCCGAATCCCGAGAAAAAGGTGAAAACGACGGAGGAACGAATTTTCGAAATTTTCTTCGCAAAGCCACATTACTCTTACCAGATATTCTCAATGGTTCGTAGTGGCTGTAGAATGGGGAAGGGTGAAAAAAAAAAGAGTAGAGAAAAAAAAAGTTAGTAAGTACTTGAGGCAAGGAACAGTGGGCTTTTAGATCCTGCGGTAACTGGAGCAAGAAGTTATGAGTGTAGCGAGAGCGTGCTTCTCTTATTTTGGAAGATTTCCCCCGATGCTCATTGCCCTCTGACGTGTATTTTCCAACCCTCCTGGTTTCTGGGCTCGCACAACCACCGAGTTTCGCCCCAGCTTATATTTTTCGAGAATGTACTGCGCCACATGGTCATGTACATGTGTACATGCATATAGGTATATGGCAACTCGGTAAGTACATAGGGCGGTAAAACGTGTGTTCGCACACACGTTCCCATACGGCCTTGAGCAAACATTCCATTAATCGTTTGAAGGGGAACCAATTCAGGGAGTTGATAACCTGGAGAAACTCGAAAGTTTCATTTAATTTGTTGAGCTTTCGAGATTAGCGCTCGGATAGAAGTAGACGATATACGTGTTACAGGGCACGACACGAATTCACTCCAATTCATTTTGCGTAGGGGCCCTTCGATAAAATGATACCAATTACTTGAGCATTAAAGATAAGTACAGGCCTACGGTGTAGGGTGACCAACTTGGTACGCGATATGGTAATTTTATCGCGGTATTAGTGCATTGTGTATGATCCTGATTACTGCCAATTCTGTACGAATGGTAATTCGAGATAACGCCCTGGGGACATACGGATTACAGGAGGTTAATGAATATCCCAAGTCACCTTCAAGGCGGATTTGCATTGTCATCGAGCCGATTTCCTCCGGGCGTTACGCTAAACCACCAACCCTCTCTTATATATATATATACATATATATATACCTACGACAATAGCATTACCTTCGCGTTTCATTCCCGTAATGTGTTTGGGGGCATTGAGAAACTTTGAAGAAAGAATTACAGTAACTCGTTAGAAAATTATTAGAGCGTCCAGGGGATCGAACTGATTAGAGTCTATGTCACGATTCAATGTTTTCATTATTCTATATCGTTATACGTGTGAGTCTAACGAGGGTGCGTTACCCTCGATAGTGAATTTCTATAGACGCCCATCCATAACCTACTAACCTTAAGGGTTTCGGGGGATGAAATCCCAATGGTTTGTCGCCCATGACAATTCCATGGCTACGGTGTCTCGCAAAACTCGAGTGCATTGTCTTCCCTCTTCCTTTTTCCTAGAGCCTTAGAAACCATCACCCTCCCTTACAGCATCCCTAAACTCTCCAAGAGACCCTGAGACATTGAGCTTGCTCAGCCCTCGGTCCTACCGAAGGTGGGTTTGCTCTCTCATTTAACTTAAGATTGGATTGCAGATTACACATCTATCCCCCCCCCCCTATCCTAATTCACCCTCCTATTAATCCTCCCTCTATCAATTCTTACTTCAAATGAACTCAGGCCTTTTTTTTTTGAACTAAAGTAGAATAAACTCTCTATAGCCTGGATGATTGTGTTTGATCGATACGTATAAACACTATGGATACAGGATCGAATCGATTTTTCTTCGCGTGCTAGAACCACCCCCTTAACCGGAGCAGCAGCGATGAACAAAATAATTTTCCTCGTAATTATATTGTCCTGGCAGGTACCAAGACCATCCTGACGTGACGTACGTCAACTTTCGTAGGGGTTCCAACGGAGGATGAAAAAGGACAGACTCTTGCCCCCACGCCGAGGGTAAACGAAAAGCAGTAAGCCGAGCCGAATGTGTTTAGGGATAGTCAGCTTTCAGTGCCGTATTTGTGGAAGGCACGTGACCACGATTCAGCCCGTTCAGCAATCCGACCCCCCCAAAGCCGTGAAAAGACTCGCATTTCAGTCCTGCTGTACTGTCCTGGCTCTTCCCGTCCCACTGCAGAGTACACACTGTCGCAATCGTATCAGCAAATATTGTACAGAATTAATGTTAATCAACGTGGCCGAGTAGGCACTGGCACTTGGAATTCCCTCAACGCAAAATTTTCGCCGCAATTCTCCGATTTTATTTTCAACGGAATCGCAGGATCTTCGCGTTTTACGTGAACGTGGAATATTCTGATACCTGATTTTTTTTTGCGAAACACTGCACTTTTTAACATTTTCAGATAAACCACCGATGCTGGTACGCGCGTTTTCCTCTCGGCGTTACGTCTAAAGGATTATTATTATCACAGGGTTTTACTACCCCGTTACCGAATAACAGGGAGATAAAAAAGGCACCCTCCTAGAAATGAACCCTTTGATCCCCTGGCATTCCCGCGCTTCTACAGTTTACATAACTGAAAAGTAAAAAAAAAAAAAAAATGAATCTGCCCTCATCCCCAAAAAAAGGGGTTTATCTTCTTGAAAACACGAGGAGACTATTGGCCCTTACGAAAATGAGATGTGTCGAGACGAGAGGCGTCGCTCAGCATCCCTTAAACGCTTTACACATGCCTTAACCCTCGATACTTATAATGCCAGTGTAAATATCACAGTGTGTAAACAGCGAGTAACAGGGGATGCAAGTATTATAGTCCAAAGGAACACGTGCCGTTTACTGCGTAGGTCATAAATTCGCAAAGGGGTTGCTGCTAGCTGCTAACTTTCACGAGGTCCAGAAGAGCATCCCCTATTTCCTTTTAACGACAAACATTATACCGCGGCTCTTCCGAAGAACAAGAGAACAACTCCAAGTGCACCTTTCATGATGATCATCTTCGTGCCTTAATCAACCCTTCATCCCGCCCTAAGCCTCGTCCTGATCTTAAGAGGTGAATGATCAACCCACCCCCAAGGACTATCCAGATTTCTTCAGCCGAATTTCAACGTCCTCTCACCTGCTGCAAAAACGTCCATGCGTTCTCGTTCTCAGGACGTGTCTTCAGGACGGGATATTTATGGGAGGTGCCGGCCAGATGCCTTCCTAGGTGCTTCCTACCTACCTGACAGACTATTCAAACAGCTTGCAAGGCGTGACACACTTCCCAAGCTTGCAAGCAGCCATGCAAGCAGCCATGCAAGCAGCCATGCAAGCACCTCTCTGGCACCGCACTGGACTGAATATAACCTGAATCCGCACGGCAAATATGCTCTCCTAGTTAGTACAACTGCAAACATTGATATCCACGTTATGCACCGGATCCTAGGAAGAGTGGAGAGCGGCGAGTGGCTACAGGAGCAAAATGCACGGACGGTGAACGGCGGTGAAGATGAGCTTGGAGGGAAGAGAAAGAGGAGCGCGGTGGAGCGCGTGGTCCAGCGGGAATGAGAAAGTAAGGGCTTGTTTAGAATATCAGGCTGATGGGATATAGTTGCTCTTGAGCCAGAGTGAATGTGTTATTCGACGTTGATCTATTGACTCGACTACACGGAGTGGCTGGTAGCACTGAGTGAGTGATACCTTGGTACTCAAACGGTAACTATACGAGACTGGTAATGTTATAGTTGGCAACAATGCACCCACCCAACCCAGCAGATGTAACTGTTTGAGTTCATCCGTATTATGCCAGTGCGGTTACGGTAAATTAGAGTTCGGGAGTAACCGCCTCTTGTTATACTTATTGTTAGTTCAGTATCCATGACTATTCAAAGTTCCTGGTATAATTCGGATACATAGATTATTACATTCTTAGTAAATCAAACATTCGTCTTTCCAATCAGTCCTTGATTGCGCAGCTACGGAATTTCACGGAAAATTTTTTTTCAAGCGCAGAACGCAAGATCGAGGAATCCACCTTCTGTTTGATTCTTCGTCTGGTTGAAGGCTGTATGGTGGCCTCTGTGCTACAAGGGATCCTTTTCACAGTTTTTTTTTCAGGTGCACGTTAACGTTCTTCAGGCGGTTGTTAACGGTTGACCCAGTTCATTTCTGACAGACGCAACTTCCTATTACGACGACGTGGCAGGAACGAGAGTCTCAAAAGAAAAATCCACGCGGGAGGAACTTGTCGCGATGAAGGAGACTCGTAACTAGTCAACTTTAAGCAGACTAAACAAAAATATACGATGGGACGAAATAGCGCAGAGTCGGTTTCGAAAGCGTCGCGACGCCGTGAATGCCGCACGTTAAATAATAGCTTCTTCCCTACGGACGTCTAGTCCGGCGTGGGATGCTTTGAGCACATATGAAACAAGTATTAGGTAGACAGCCCTTTGTGTGCACGTGTACGTGGTTCGAGTTATGTAGAAGACACGTGTGTTTATACCGGGGCGGGGGGGGGGGTCGGAGGGGGTCGGAGGGAGAACTGAGCCAAATGGCATCTTCCTGTTGTTTATTGAAGATGTCGAATCCACTGCTGGACCAAGTGGCTTCCGTTACGAGTCCCGTCTGTTTCGGAAGGACCATGCGAAAAATCTCAAGTGCCCGTATGGTCTTTGCAGAGCGAGAGAGAAAATGAGAGACAAACCAAGTGACATCGAAAGAAAGAGACGAAATAATAAATACTACGAAAACTGCTTTTCAGGACATACGAGAAGAGTCACTTTCGGAAGGGACGTTTTGCGAAATAAATTGCGTGGGAATATATATACTTCAGCTCGACACGGGGAACCGATCGAATTCTGGAAGGAAATTGCGCGCGATATTACCAAGATCTCTGGCGGCTCTTCCATCCTTCTTTTCTGACTCCAGCATCATATCGTCTATCGCTGGCCAAGATACGTATCTAGTGGCGCTGGGAGGAAAAGGCAGGAAGTAAACCCTATATGGATCGGAGTGGTATAGCACACAGGTACCCCTTACTTTCTTTTATTCTCTCTCTCTTCCTCTCTCTCTCTTTCTTCCACTCACCCTCCAGTACCCGGGGTTTATTGTCGGTGAAAAATTTTAGCCGCAAGGCATCGGGACGCTCGTCGTCGCGGGATACCAGCACGTGACTTTACGCTGAAGTCGTAGCAGGCGATTCCGCTCAAAGTATCGCCTCGGCTATGCGATGTTCGTATGTGTAGATACAGGCAGGTATACTTGCCTCGAGACATCAGGCAAATATGAGCAAGCTCAGTGCAAAAATATATGCAAACTGTCGAACTCCGCGGTTGTTACGGCGAAAGTAGGGAGATCGGATGAAAGTTTAACGGGCCAGCAGACGACACCGGTCGGGAATATTTTAAATAGCGTACGCTTGTAAAAGAGTGACGTTAATTTCAAATAAAACTGAAGAATAACCAAGAGGAAGAATTCCAGGGTAGCACCTACCGTGGGATTGGGATCTGAGCGTTTGGGATGCTGCGTGTCGTTGTCACGTCAAAATATTATCTTTTGACACGCCTCATATTTATTGGCACATAACGTGGGCAAGTCTTTAGACTCCACGTGGGTCACGGTTGCATTTCTGTTTCTAAAGTGTCTCACGCCTTGGAATACACTTAATCTGAATTATGATCTCGAGTTACGAATTCTCGTAAAACAGAAGTAAAACTGAGCCGATTCAGGATTGAGAAAACAGAGCGCTCTTTGAACACTCTCGACCCATAAAGCATGGGAGCGGGGTCACATCCGGAGCATAAATCTGACTCGGGGGTAGGTTAGCGCTCATGGTAGCAGCGTCGAGGGAGATGAACAAGAAGAAGAAGAAGAAGCAGAAGAGGAGAAGAAAAGGTTGAGAAGTTTAGGGAGGAGTAAGAAGATGAAGATGAAGAGGAGGAAGAAGAAGGTCTGCAGCACGTAGGCTCGAGTCACGCACCATCTCCAGGAATACCAGTGGAAGGACAGCCCGTTAATGGTCATTAGCGTAGCGACTTTTAAATCTTAGTTGACACCAGGAGCGTCGCGACGGCTTGATTTACTGGAGTCGCCACCCTTTTCCCAGAGGAGAATCAAGGGGAAGGAATACGTGAACCTGAACCTGCAGCCACGCCTGCAGTACGTCGAGTTGGCATTTAGCTAGCGTACAGGCGCGGGGAGGGAGGGGGGGGGGGAGGGGGAGTACCCTCCCCTCCCGAGGATGATTAATCCTGGATTCCCCCAGGATCCAAAGGACTGCTGCCAGATCGGATGCTGAGAATGAACCGGGTGCTTCTAATCCTGGTGGATCTTCTTCGAGATAACTTCACGGCCTGTTCCGCGGGTTAACCTCTTTTCTCTCCGGTTGGCCCTGCTACTCGCCGTCTTCCTAACCGTTCAGATTCACAGTGTCCGTAAGACGTGTATTCTGGCTATGACGTAACAGGGACGGAACGAAGGACGAAGCCGTCGCGACGCCCTTCGACCCTTTCGCCGCTTTCCTTACGAGGGAACTAAAAGACGCCGAATCCGCGTTCGATGCGGAGGTTGGGTTGAAAACAAGAAGGATTTTTGGAGATTCGAATTTCCCGTTGCTAGGGCGCGTTTATATTGGGCTACCGGCGGCCCTAGGCGTTGTTACGCCGGTTTTACGAAGTCGGCGATAATTGCCCCTGGAGATACCCACACCCCCACCCCCCTCCACCCCCTGCCGTAACTCACGCATAAATACATGAAATTACTTTCCCTTATTTAGGGGCTCGTTAGGCAGATCTACTGTTATTGCCGACAAACCGAAATACACGTGCACCCACCCACTGTACCTTGGACGCGAATATAGATATATGCATACAGGGTGTACCCGATGCACGTAGACGCATTTTGCTCCGTAATTCAACCGAGCGTCCAGCAGAGGGACCTACAAAAAATGCCTGAACTCTCTTTGGAACTTCTTGAAGTCGGAAAAGCTTATCCGTGAGAAAATCAATCGGGCCCAGTGAACATTCTCTCGGATCCTACACGGTCCAGACGCTCGCGCTGGGTAAAAGGAAACGTAGGAGACTATTTGCGTTGCGCGACACGAGACACTTGTGCACACAAGAAAAGGAAATGGATGCCGGTTCTCGATGCTTTGCCAGCTGACTCCTATCCCCGTGCCCTCCCTATCCCCCCTAACCCCCCCGTTTACCCGTTTCCCTGTTTGCAAAGTCGATTCTGTATCTTTAGGACTCTCTCTACGCGCAAGCATCTTCACTCTTGTTTCACAGTGACAGCACGGAAGAGCCTTCGCGAAGTAACACAGATTGCGTACACGTATAGCCTATAGAGACAAAGACTTAATACACTGTCATTAAATTAATCAATAAGAAGCATAGAATCCTGTACCAGGATGAACGAATCCTCTGGCTGCTAGAGTGAGCAAGATAAATTCGCCACCCTCCGAGGAGGACTGTTAATATAAGGTTGCTTGGTAATTCGGCTAATTAGCCATTGCTAATGGTTTTGACTTGATATAATATAGAAATATGCAGGGACCCGTCGTCGAACCTGGCGGGCATTCCGGTACCTGTACAACCAGTAGGTAGAAATTAGGGTTGGCATTATATAAACTTAATAGTAGATTATTAGAACAAATAGGTAACTAGAATTGTGGCAGGCGTAATCCAGAATGTAAATACCAGAGGATAAACCCATAACCCATATCGATCCTTGATATTACATCATTCGAAATTTCAAACTTTCGTCACACATTTCCACGAACGAATTAACGTGACCCGTGTTCCTTTTCGTTAAGCGATCTATGGGCAAAAGCCACCGCGGAGAGTTATAACTAGCCGGGAACAATCTCGAGGACTTTTCATGGCGTTGGATATTAAATTTTCTCTGCATCTCTCGGTTATATTGGATTACGGGAAACCAGTCGGGTAGCCGAGGTCGAGTGCTGGTGTGTGTGCCATGGCTACGTGGGTAGGAGCTTACCGACACTACGACTTCCAACTACTGTCGCTACTGTCGCCTACCCTCCGACAAGTCCCTCTAAGTACCTTGTACATACACATTGGCACGTAAAACTGGAGTTGTTTCTTTGAAAATTAAAATGCTAACGATCAAATCTTTTACGGGTTGACATATCCATCTGGACGAACGGTTTCGTTCGAGCGAAAGATTCTCAGGGAATTTAGTACAGTCGTATCTGTATATTATAATACAGCGCCGCGCTGTGCGAACACGTGGAACTTGCGAGGAGAATCAAATTTTCGCGCGATCAAAATGAAAGAGATAAGAGAGACTGGGAGGAGAAGGAAAAGAGATAAAAAGGCGAAGAGTATCGAACAATCAACGGGACGGGCACGGTCCTCGCGAAATCGGGAAGGATATTTCGATTTTCGAGTAAACAGTGCATGGAAGCGTGTACGGTTCATTGAGAGGAAAATTAATCTCTATTTTGATCGACGCTATCCCATCATTCTCGGCGACCTGCAAAACAGAACGAACCAGCAGCGCGAGTGATCGAGTGTTGCTGGGGTCAGGTGGATTCGAGTGCTGAGCAAACCTTCCTTATTTCGACGGGAGAGCACAGCACGAAGCGCTGGTAGATTCGATAGGTGGGCCCATTGGGCTCCATCGTTACCGATACCTTTTTTTTTTTTCATTTTGACTCTTGATTTATCGACTAAAAACGATCGTCGAATACGGACACCTGAATGTCCACTTACGTAGTTTTACATGTCCTGAAGTTTACGACGATACCTGGTGTATCGGTATGACTCTGGACTACACCTTCAGTACGGACGTGTCGATATGCATATAAATGCATATTGTGCATGTGCACTGGGTGCATCGCGTGGCACTGGACTGTTTGAACGCGTTAAAGATCCAACCTGCGCGCAACGATTTTCGATAATCCATGAAATCGTTTCGAAACTTCAGGGGTTCTCATTTCGCCTCTGGGACACTGGGTAGAGCAATATACATACGTAGCGAATACATACATGTGTATGTATATATTGCAGATCTTTTGTTTTTTAGGGGTGGTACCCTCGCGAGAACACGGGTTTTCAATTACAAGGGGTGATCGGAATCGCATCGAATACGCAGATTTGACTCTGTGAGAGGGGGGATGGGGGGGTATAAAAATCGTCCATTTTTCTACGTTTCCCAGCCACTTCCCTTGATATCCTTGTATTTTATCTACCCGCTGATACAATTGGATTCTCTTCTCTTGGCTGCCAGCTCGTCATAATTGGCCCCCGACTCATTTTTCATTGGTTGTTTTAGCTCCCAGCAGGAGAAAGCTACAACGGCGCATAGAGTGATTGATGATATTGTTTTTTTTTGTTTTTTTCCCCTCGTTGTTGCTCTTGTGTTTTATAAATTGGAGATTCTTGTTATCGGTGCCTACCAACAATACCTTCCCCATAGAAGCATTCGAATTGCAATATCATCCACGGCCTCGTAGAATCGTAGTCTATTAAGCCCCAACCCCAGATTTCTAGCGTTTAATAGGACGGTACAGTCACCCCATTAAAACCTAACAATAAGTCAAAGGTCAGAATACCTTCGGTAACAATGGACACGGCTCTACAACAGTCAGGCTGGACAACCCTTGCACTAAAAAGCCACCGTCATCGCGAACGAGCGCACCTCCTTCCGCTACCAAGTGTCAGAGGCCTCTTGATTGCGAAGCCACTTGATCCTTGATCGCCGGACCTTCCATGGTGCGCAGCCCCCATAGAGGATGGAGCCACTTCACTCCATACCGTGTAATACGCATGCACGTGGGGGATTTAATATTCCCGTAGAAGGTAGAGGGCGAGCAGAGAGGGTCGATGGCTGGTCGGCGGCGGTCCTGGTCCTGGCGATGGTTGCCCCGGTGCCCCGTTCGCGGTTCAGGACGGCCAGGAGGCGGGTTCAACGCGATCGCTTTACTACCAGCCATTCCCGCGTCGCCAAGTATTAACCCTTGCACGTAGGGTGGCTGCTAATTTACATGCGCCGTAACACTACAGGCCCATACCGCCATGACTGAGTCCTTTCTAGTCTGCACTATAGGTAGTCAGCTTGCTGCTCCAGGTACAATGGCTCGAGAGCAGGGGTGGTAGGTGCTCCAGTCATCCCCCCCGCCCAACTCATCCCTTACTTAATTGATTAATATGACATTTATTGGGCCCTGATACGCGGCCTTGCGCTGGATTAGATTCCAGACGAACGGCTTAGTTACCTCCGACGCCCGACGTCGTCCCTCGACGCGTTCACCCGCCTCCCTAAACAGCCTCCGTTTCCTTCTATGCTTCTCTGGCAACCCCGCATGCCCGCTAATTAATAACTTCGCGCCAAGTTTCCTGCGGGGATGAACGACGGATTAATTTCGGATCCCCGTCTTGGGCCACCCTCGCAACCCGTCCTTCCTATCATCCCTTATTACTCTACGACCCTGTCGATTCGAGGCTAATCAAAGGGTCGACGTGCGTTACGCCGCGATACGACGCAACTTCGAGAAACAAGCGAACGCGTCTCGATGCGGTTTCGTGATTTTCGGTAGCGCGCGAAATCGTCCACGCTGCGCGACTGACTTTCCTGCGTATTTTATCGGGTAGAAAACGCGAGGAAGAATAGACTAGTGGACACGAGGGGGTGGAAAAAAATAAAAAAAAAAGGTAACGGGTGATGGCGGCGTTTCGCGATTTTGCCGGGAATGAAACGGCCGTGGAATATTTGGTTTTCAGGGAAATTCGATACGCGTCCCGTGTACGTTCAATTGTCTCATCCCTCGTCGCTGCTCTCGGGATTCTACAACCAGTGTACCTACTAGCCCCGTTATAGAGGAAGAGGCCGGTACCCGCTGCCGTTAGTGCTATAACGTTACTACTGTGTCGTTTCAGTCGTTTTATAACCCTACGATTCTCCGACGGATCTCGCAACCTTCTCCAGTCTCTGGTTTCACGGGTAGCGAAGGACCAAGGGAGGAATTGCTGGAGTCGCACGCTAGTCGCGGCGACCACTCGAATCAAAATATTACCTCTGATTTCACTCCCGGCCTATTTATATTTATACACCGCCGAGCAGAATCTCTCTTTATACAAATTGTGTAATTTATATTCGAACGAAGGGCTGCCCCCCTCCCCGCTTCACTCCCCGATTTTATCGCACGATATAATGTATCACCCGTGTGTTACGAATGCACCACATTTTTCCGTGGTTGCCTTCTGAGAGAGAGAGAGAGAGAGGGAGAGACTGAGTAGAGATAGGAACGAAAAATACTAGGCCATTTTTATCAACCCTTAAAACCCACCCCGCACTCAATATACATATATATATACTCTGTCCCGCGCAAGATGCATTTCAATATCATTAACCCACTTTTCCTTATGGCATCTACCGTCGGCCCAAAGATCAAAGGCACTTTGACATTTACGTGACATAGGATTTGTCAAAGTGTCAGACGATAATTTACTCCTAAAATTACGAAATCCCCTATGAAACACGTTACGAATAGCCTTCATCATTTAAATCAATCAATTTGATGTCCTCGATCCAAGAAGTTCATGATATTATTTTCATAGGACCGAAAGTGGCACAGCGACAGTAACAATGGTGAATCATAGGGAGCCGATATGCACGTTCGCATTTCTCAACTCGTAAAATAGATACGATATTCGCCAATATATTTCAAGAGCCCGCTTGGCCGATTCGCCCTCCTGCATCCCTCCCGAAATTACCACTTCTCCCAGGATCCATTCGAATCCACGAGAAAACTAAAGAAAGGTCGAAGCTCACCAATTCGATTCTCCGGCATTGCCACATTTTAGTATCGTATCGCGTAAGAATCAAGGCGCCTGCTCGGACGTCTCGTAAACTCGAGACTTTTTAGAGGAAGATACGTCCGGGGTCATAGAGTTATTCAGGCTAACACCCCCTTGTATTCCTGAAGGATCCAACCGGGAAGCCATCGTTACTATCGGGAACGACTATACCAACACTCTGGTGTAAGTATATGGTGGCAACACTGTCACACCCCCGCTATCCCTTATGGGTCTCACCCCCTCCCCCCTCGCCCCCACGTCCTTTTTTATTTTCCTCGTAAAGTCGGTTCTTGCATTTGAATGGCGTGCACTTGCCGCTCTGTTATTCGGCAGGCAGGACACGCCTGTCTGGCTCGGCGCGGTACTTTATGAGGGCATCTCACCCCCTGTTATCTTTATCGATCTCTGCCGGTAAAACTGGCCCCGCGACGCGAAAGAAAAGGAAAAAGAGTGACCAAACCAATTTGGGATAATCGCTCAAAGCTCATTGCTAGTACAGAAGCGATCCTGCGTTAAAGATCTTGAGCCGAAGTAACTTTTCTCCGTGGTGAAGATTCGAGAGGGGGTTGAAGGTAGGGGGGGGGGGGGGGGCCGATACTCTTGGACGATAAGTCCCAAATCAGCGAGAACGTTTCGCCGGCTTTAAAATCTTCTGACAATTTGACTTACGGAGAGCGAAGAAATTTCTCTAAGATCGTCGCAACGCGGTTAATTGTATTGCGAGAGACGTTCCCACGAAACGGATCCTCGTGCGCCTCCGTCGCTGCCGCTGCTGCTGCTGCTGCTGCTGGCTGTACAAGACGACCCCATCCGTCGGTTACAGCAATCGCAAACGAGTTTACAGCGGTTTTACACCCTCTGAAAAGAGGCACAGACGTGGCAGGCTTGCGGAATGATTTGGCAGGCAGCTTCGGATGGCCGGGACCGAAGCATACATTAACTTTTATTGCCGACAATTGCCACCGGGAGCGCTGTATACCGTTCGATCGTAAAGGAACGACTGGATAATGTGGCTTTTCCTGGATACTAATAAAGTTTGCCCGTAGCGAGAGAAAAGTTATTATTTAACGAAATCGGTAAAATTTCGGAAGACGCGTCGTATAACGGAGATACGAGACTGAAAAGTGTTTAACTGATGCCCATCAAAAGTTATGGTGAATTTTGATGAATCGCGAGACACGCGGCCGCTCAGCACTACGTGGGTCCGGTGGGAAATTTTTCGAATTGACACTCGTCGCGTTATGCGATAAATTTCTTTCCCTATTGCTTCCCCCTCTCTTTCTTTGCATTCCCTATTGTTCCATTTTTTTTTTGTCCAATCGAGAAATTACGAGTACACAGTTTCCTCGGAAAGCTCCCAGCGGGGTGCCAAATGAACATTATATGGTCTTCCCGGCGTTCTTATAGTTGGCACCCCCTCCGAGGGAGGTAAGTACTTCGCGCTACGACGAGGGTCGGTATTTCAAATTATTACGGACAATGATTAAAAAATCTGCATACATCGCTCCCCTGGCGCAGATCTCTGCCGTGCAGAATAGGGTAGTGCCGACGTTAGTGCTACTACCCTCCTACTGCCCTTAACGCCAGATGAAAAGAAGATCCGAGCATCTTGGCCTGGGAATCTTCCAGGGCTACACTCCTTTAGCTTCTTGGCGTCTTAGCTTCTTAGGTTCAATTAAACGGGCCAGACATTTTCTCCAGCGACTCTGGTCAAAGTACCGGGAACACAACCCACGTGGTGAGACTCGCGTAATGAACAATTAATATGCAAACAGTGATTACTTAATTCCAACTTACAAGAGCCGACACTGATATGCTATTAAAAAAATAAAGTCTTCCTCTTTATATGAGATTCAACGATCACCGCTAAGTACCATTTTTCTATATCGTAAATTAGGAATCGTTAGCAATTAAAATTGCAGCGAAAAGAATTATCGGCAAAAAGTTATATGAATTAAGAAAAAGAAAACAAAAAAACCTTTTATAGGCAAAGATCGCAAGTCACGAAGCTGAGTTCCGCAAGAAATAACGAATCGATAAAGAAGTGACCCATTTCTAGAGGGACCGCGGCGCTCAGTCAATATTCCTCATTAAAAGCGCCGTGGCCGCGTAGCCCGAGGGAGTGACTCCTAGAGTGCTATTAGTATATTCATGAGAAAGTGGCCGATCTCCACATAACGAGACTATAGCCACCCGAGTGAAGCACCGATACTTTAAAGCATCCTCCCCCCCGCCCCACCCTCCTCCCACCTCGCCCATCGGCATTCGTTATTCCTTGAGGGCTAAACAAAAACGTAATTAGTTCCCTCAATAAAGATGCAGACGATTAAACACACAATACACGAGGGACCCGTGAGAAATGGAGCTTCGAGTAGATCGACTCTATCACTGGTGTCTTATTGGCACCGAGATGGGATTTGTCCTTGACTGTATCGTTGAGGGAGGAACAAGTTCTCGAGGAGGATAAAATTCAGGGAGTAAAGAAAAAAAAAAAAAAAAGAGAAGCTGCCGCCCTGAGAATGTATTTTTCATTCTTGCCTGCCGATACGGTGGATACGGTTATCCCTGCGATCGGACGCACACTGATGGTGCTTAATCTCGGAAAATTGAAAACAACCCTTTCCACGGTGGAAACGAGCCGAACGGCAGACCAAAGGGGTGGTTGCGCTGACAAAGGGTCGCTAGAAACAGATTCGGTACGTTTTAATAATCAATCCAGGAATCTACCGGCGCTGGCTGAGGATCGAGAGGCGAAGGGTTGTGCCCTACAATCGAAACTCCGATAGCTCGGGTTGATATTAAAAAGGAAAAGACTGTTAATAAAGCAATGGGGTGGCAAAAAAGAAATGTAAAAAGCCAAGGAGAGAAGAATCCTGGAGAGTTCCCATTCAGGTGAAATTAACCCTTAATGAATGAAGCCCTAAGGCAAGAAGTTGGGTAGCTTCCGCAAAGGGGGATGAAATGAGGTATAAATTTAAATTCAAGATAACCAACCACCTCCCTTGGGATTCGACGCGAAAAACCGAAAGGGTGATCGAACAAGGAATAATAAATAAGGGATGTAAAAAAGCTCATGGATTCATGTGAAACTGTACTACATAAAATTATCTATGCTATGCGTTTTATATATAATACGCATATAGGGTTGGAGGGAGGGAGGGAGGGGTGGGGTGAATGAATCACCGATCGAAAAGTTCACTCTTGCGTGAAATGATTTGAGAAAATCACAGGGTAATTATTAGCTTTAACGATTCATTCTTGATATCAAGTAGAAAGGTTAGGGGATGCTCCCAAGGGATGAACGACTAAATATTCCTCAGGGCGACAAGACGAGGAGCGGCAGATTGTAATCCGATGTTAGGGCCCCGTCAGACCCATTCCCCCTTTCAGACCCTGAGAGCGAAATCGTTGCTCAACGTAGAAATCTCTTCAGGATAGGCGACCCTCTTCCTGCTGACTGGATAGCCAGCCTAGTTGCCAGGGATGCCGGGATGCTGGCTGGACCTATCAAGGTCTACCCTCCTACCTTAAGGTTAGACCATCCCCTAATCTCCACGTCTTAACCGAGCGACTTACACATCCTGTCGACTTAGGGGATAAAGATTATTAAGTGATGGGTCGAAAGGTTCTGCCCCGAGAGAAAGGGATGAGAATCCTGACTGTCACAAATATTCTGGATAATTTAAGTATATAGACAATTTGTCATAACTTCGTTTAAGAAACAAGTAATTTCTAACGCGATTAAAACTTCTCATGCAAATTGTCTCAGGAGACCCGTTGGTCCGTACGAAGTTTTCAGCGTGCATTATCATAGGGACAATCGACTGTCAATTCACTCTCAAATTGAAAATCTGTCGCGGCTCTTTCGAAAATGTATCCCTTTCTCGCTGCGCGGCCGTCGCTTATCGAATAATGGTAATTTTTTTAGAAAGATCTTAGACGCGTAATCACCCTTTGTTTTTTTTAATTCAGTAAACTCTCAGCCGGATAACTTGGCTTTTATCAAAGTAAGAGAGGCTTTCGGGAACACGAGGCTCGAACTGATAAACTTTTTGGAAAATAACCGTTATCGTAACGTAATAATATAATGGAGGGCAACTCAGTCTGCTACCTCCCCCCTCCCCCCACTTACCCTCCCAACGAGCGTCGCCCCCCTCCTCGTCCGACCTCTCTCAATATAGATATAAGAACCAACAAGAGAAGCACCACCACTTCCGACTGGCAAGACGAAGGATTATTGGGGAATTTTTCAGGTCGCTTGTTTGGCTTAATCCCACCCAACTTCTTACCCCTCGTTACCTTTCAGACCCCCCCCCTCCCCCCCACCCCACGTATTTATTGGGTCGTTCCCGAAAATCTGGATAAACTTGTCCCACCCAGATGTTTCCCAAGTTTCGCTAGGAAACGCGTCAACTTTTCACCGTCCCTCTTTCACAGGCCTTGTGGTCCCCGGATATAACTAGATGTAGGATTTACGACACAAGGACAAAATATTTAATATCTCTTTGAAAAGATCGCATCCCTTACTGCAGTTAACTCCAGTTTAACAATAACTTTCAAGAATTTAAGAAATATCATCCCTGGGACAATTTTTTATGGCCGCGTTCCTGCGTTTAACGAAGCCTCAAAGTCAGGAAGCCCGAGGGGCATTTTGCGTCTGTGTAGGTGCTCGACTCGATTCGACGGAAGATCCCATTGGGACTCAATGGTCCAGAGAACGGGACGGAGGAAAGCGGAAGCTGTAAGAGCGAGATGAAAGTAAAGGGAAAGGTATGAGGAATTGAGAAAAATCCATAACGATAACAACGCGTAGGAGGCATTTCGATTTGTCGTTCTCCTAGAAGCTAGCACCTCCTCCTCACCTCCTCCTCACCTCCTCCTCTACTCCTCGCCTATCCTTTCTCCTCCCCTCGAGACACCGAGAGTAGCCGGAGCTTCGTTCAGCCGCGCTAATTCAATAATATCGCTGAATCTATTAAGCGGATAGGATCAGGGGACTCTAATATCATCTCGTAATGCTCCTTACCTACCCTACTTCACTGGCTGCCTGACTGCCTGGCTGCCTGACTGCCTGGCTGCCTGACTGCCTTTATGCTACGGCTGCGAAATAGGTTTCTACTACCCGGACAATTTTCCCGCATCCAGGGTGTCGTGTAGCCCTCGTTCTGGACCCTTTGGATTTGATTATGCATTCGGTCGGGCCGACTAATTAGCCGCGTGATTCCAAGGGATCCTATAAAGAGGGTAACGGGATTTCATCGTCTCGTCGAAGTTCCTGCCGAAATTAGCGATTTAACATGGAAATAAAAATTACCTAGATCCCCCCAAAAGTTCATTCGTTGATTCATTGATCCATAAGTCAACACCGCTCCACGTGATTTTTACCCATAAAAACACTGCCCCCTTCCCTCTTGAAGCTTCGATGTTTTGACACGTCGGGCTAATCTTTCGTTTGACACATGACTCTGGGAACGTGACTTTACGTGACTTACGGCTGCTGCTCCATTGGTCGCGTCTTAACCGTGAGAACCAACTTCCCCTACGAAGCATGGAGTAGTTTAACCTCGGGTGAATTTTCATCTCGACAAATTGACGGATTACCATTGCAGCTGAGACCCGTTGCGTCTTATCGGAGAAAGATGGATGCTGGCTCGGTCCTTATCGCGTTAGTATAAGTAATACAGTCTGGCTTGAAAGTCTGTAATACTTCAAGGATCAGGGAACAAAGAATCGACGCCGATTTAATCTGTTTATTTGAAGAAAATCGCCAGGGAAAATGAGAATCGGATCCTTGACTCGCCATCATCTTCCGTTATATTACCTGCAGGAATATCGAACTTCTATCATCGGATCCTCCTAACCGCGATAGATGGAACTGTCACTTTCAGATAAATTACCCCTATCCAGAGAGCCCCGACTGCACCCCCCGCCCTCGCTTGCTTACATCCCCTAGTTAGCTGCTATGATCAGCCGGTACAGCGTAAAGAAAGATCCGCGCAGCTTCTCGGGAAAGTTCGGAATAAAAGAATTTCAGGAGGTGACCGGATGTGTCGGCTTCTGCCTGACGAATTACTCTGCACTCGAGTTTCCCTTCCACTGTTATAGAGGAACAAACGAATCTTCCTGTACGAAGTGAAAGAAAATGAAAGTAAAAATTTGCTCCAGTCGTTCTGCCTCTGCGTATCCAAAACTCAAAAAATCCTTAAAGATCTAGGACCTACAGAATATCTGAGCACGTCCTGCAGCCACACTGACAAATCCTAATTTTTCTTTCGATCGTCGCTGTAGGTCCCGACAGTCGACATGTGTCCACACGTGTTGGCAGCATGTGTGGTCCCTCCGAAGAGAAATCGTATACTTTCCGGCAGCAGGCAGAGCCAAAGAGTAACTCGGCGAACGTAGCGAACGTAGCGAACGTGGCGAACGTGGCGAACCTCTAGCTGCAAAGTTTACATTCTCCTCGAAGAAGCGCCAGTTCTTTTGGTCTGCCGTTCGGTCGTTTTGTCGTTCCTGGTGGTCGTCAAGGGAACGGGTACAAGGGAATAAACGGGGCTTTAAGTTTTTACTCGCACTGTAATACCGAATCGACTTGAGCTCGTAAAAAAAAAAGCGAAAAAAAAAAAGAACCATAACGGTTTGAAGTCTCCATCCCACAATGGCAGAATCGAGAAACCAAATGGATTCCAGGGTGGTCGGTCTCTGCTATCTCGTCGCTCTCGCTCCGTTTCCGTGGGACGACTTTGTTTCCATGAATAACGCATTTTACCTACAACCTAGGGTAAATCGATATGTAGATCGTACTGCCTGGCTGGGCCTCCCCGCGTGCCCGGCTTCGTCCGGGAGCCGAAGGATTCTGACTAGTGGGACGACAGGATATAGGTCACTCGATAGTTTCATCTCTCGGGATGAATGTGTCCGTTTTGCCCGTTTTGGATGCTGCGCGTGATACCTCGTACCAACGACAATAAACAGAATTGGTATAGATAACATTTACAATATTGGGCGACTGCTCGACTATAATTAAATTATGCAATTGTATCGGGTCAGCGACCCAATTTTGAATAAAGCGTGACAAGAGAGATTGGTCAGCGAGCTCAAATCAATTAACTGGACCAAAATCATCCAAACCAATATGTTATTAACGATGCTGCTTAATACTTAATGCGATCGGCAAATATATTTTATTATCCGTTCGCGAGACTATTTTCATTGCTTACTCACGTTCTATCCAACAGAATGTGGACTATGACATTTAAAGACTATTTGGCGTAAAGTAGCCAGTGGAAAATCTACATAAATTCACCTATGACAATTGACCTGCAAATTTAGAAACTGGAACGCAGAGGAACCCGAGGACTTCCGTCGCGCTTTCGGTCACATCCAGCACAGTCTGTGTATGGAAACGGGTGGGATTCGGAATCTCGGATTTTCTTGACTCCGCGTGGCGGAGTACTTTGAGTTTAACGCATTAGATAAAGTTGGCAACGAAGACGACGCACTTAGCGCAAGAGAAAAGAGTTGAAAATGAGGGGTATGTGGGAGCCTAATTAAAAATCACGAGGCCATTTATTTATAGGGAGGATAGGATCGGCCCTCGCTGAAGCTAGGTGTAAATAATGGTGTAGGGTCGTGGGTAAGGGGACCGAGTGAGTGCAGGGGAGGAACCGGGAAGTTGTGGTTGCCGCGAGGGAGGGTTGAAAGGGTCGAGGGGGGTGGTGAGAAAGTAGCGGTAGCAACAGCAGGTACGTGGCGGCGCGGCTCGTGCTCGAGGAATTAAGGTGAGCTCACAGCTCCGCACGGCTCCGCACGGCTCCGCACAGCACCAGGGCGAAAGGGGGTTGGCGGTAATGAGGAGGTGGTGCGGGTAGATTAGTCAGCTGCACTCGGCGTACTTGGGGTACTCGGGGTACGAGTGCACGACATGCACTCGATAAGGGCGCTCGTAACATTACCATGTCGCAGAACTTGCACAGTCCACCTATTTAAATTTCATTCCAGTAGCCGTATAGATATTGTAGCGCGTTAACCCCGCGAGTATCTCGACGGGCTCGTGTGCTTTACGGGACAAATAAAATTCCTCATTCCGGCCTAGACGCATTAGCGCGTTCTCAAAGACCGAAGAACGGTCTCTGACGTGTCTCGCAGTCGTCAAGTAAGAATTGGGCCAAAAAGTGAGATAAAAGGGAAAAAAATGAATGAACGCCAAAGTCGCAGGAAACGTGCCACGGAGAGTATATGGGATCCTTGGCGTACCTATCCATAAATCGAATGGATCTGCCCTTAAATTCCAGGGGATTACCGTCGGGGCTCTCGGCAAATTAAGGGTCGGACGTAAGAGACAGTTCTAGACGCTCTCAATGTCGGTAATAACACTAACTTCTCGTGAAGCCAGGAGGAAGGGTTTTTAGAGCAGACGTAGCTGGAAGTGCACGGGGTGCCTGGTTCCCTGGGTGCGTACCTAGATAGGCAGGGAGCTGCCGTCCTGGCATAATCAAGCGAAAGTAAGAGTAACGGGAGCGCCCGAACCTGGCTAAGGATCGAGTCGCGTTCACACCTTTCTGGAGGATCATGCTGGAGAAAGGAGACGTCGTGTCCTGGATGAGGTGGCTACGAGGTCTAGACTCTCAAGGATTCACGAGGCAACCGCCTAACTCGTGTCTGTTCGGTTAAGCCTGCAAAGGTTAGGATGGCTCCTCCTCGCGTCAACGAGACGTGAATTTCAATCGCTCCGCGACGACGTCGCGCTCCTCGGAGAGGAGGTTAGCCGGGCGTGATCCGGCATAATGCGAGAGCAATTTGGTGAATAGAGTTAATTCAATAGAGGTCCTTGAGCACGCCTCTAGCACACACACACACACACACACACTCTCTCTGGCTGCTCTTCGCCATCTCACTTTCTCTCTCGGTCTATCCATATCTCTCCTTCTCGGTAGCACATGCAGGCCCCTGTGTCTCTCCTAGAAGGAGGCACATCTGGTGAACGTTAACGTCACCAGACCTCCCATCAAACTGAGGTTCTATCTGGTTATCTGGTGCGCGCTGGCACGACCTGCCTCTCCTCCTCCTCTGGCATCTGGAAGGTTACTCGGGCTAGTAGCAAAAGAGGGACAGGCCTGCTAGCTTGTTAAGGCTTCGAATCGGTCTCTGGCTGGAGCAAGAAACTTGCGCGAAGCCTGGAAGGCTTTTGGCGCGCATTGAGAAAAAGTTTTCACCCTCGCGCGACCTTTCACCGATCGGCGGATCTGCGTCCGACGTATCGGGGTCATAGGGTTTATTTCCTTGAACTAACTTCCCCTAAATAAATATACGCCCCCCCCGTCGATTCATCGATCATCTATTTTCGTATATCGCATTTTCTAAAAATTTTTATCTTCGGACCAGGTTCATCCTCACGTACAATTACGTAACATCTGTATCAATTATACCTTTAAATCAAAATTCAGATGGTTCTGATAATTGGCAATTGTTTCGATAATCAAATTCGATTTGACTCTTTCAGGATCCAGTAGGTGTCGCGAGTCAAGTAGCTGGGAGGCAATGAGTGCATTCGAGGAGGTGGGAGGATTCGGAAGCACTGGCCTTGGAAACTATCGCGCATATCTCCTGTATCAACCTAACCTAACCTAGCAATGAAGAACTAAATCTACTCAAGCAGTTGCAGAACGAATTCAAAGTTAAGGCTTTAATTATTTTCCTCAACAGTTGGCACTTGGGAGCGAGATGCATAATAAAAATGAGAAACACGATATTCGTCGAAAAAAAAAAAAAAAAAAATTATTACTTTTAATTTCATGGGAGATATTGGAGGTATCCCATTCATTGCATCCGTAATGTTGTTCGGATGAAAATAACTTGGATCTCAAAATAACACACAAGCCTTCGGATGCTGCCATTATTATTTCCACACTTCCTGGCATCATCAGTATTTCACGAAGCGCGCTTAAGCTCTCAACCCTCATCGTTTTCACGCAACTTTTCAGTAATATCGCCTTTAATGGAATCCCAACACTTTACGAATTCAATGAAAATTTCAACAATTCCACACTGCCCTATCAGTCATTCTCCATTACAGTCGCACGAATAATTGACGAACGCTCTTGCCGTCGTTCATTCAGAAATACGTCAAGCAGCGTGCGGTTTACGCGAGGACATTTTTTTTAACCATATTTTTTGTACCTTTTTTTTTTACCCAAACAATTTAGAAACTGTGTCCGTTCGCGAAATCATTTTGAGTGGGAGTTGCGCGTGTAATGGTGACGCAATCGATGTAGCCATCAGTTGCAGTTTGCGTAGCAGTTATGTCCGGGACAATTGTTATTGACAAATTGTAATGCTGGCAATCAGTCATGACGTGGGACACGGGCCGCTACGGGGTTACCATTATAGCCAGAGGCCAGGCCATACGTGGAGGGTTGCGAAAGGGTGTCCGCGAACCGCGTTAACGCTTCTGCTACAGGGAATGACTAATGCTCCGGAGCTTCCGGATTCGCGAGCGTTCCACTTTACCGAAAATTCCTACGTAATGGATTCTATATCTTTTGTCCATTGCATATTGTTAGCGTCAAATTTTTCTTTTTTTTTCCGTAGAAATTTAAGAAATTTTAACATCAGATATCTTCCTGGTCGTTATCGAGCGTGACTAGCTGGTAGCTGCTATCAACGAGCAGAGGAAATAGTTACGGGAACCTCATGACGGGAGCACCATAAAATCTCTCGTAAAATGCTATACAGGCTTTCTGGAGTCCATGGACCCAGAGAGCTAAAAAGATGAGGAGCGTTAATTACCCTTCCGCGTGTACAGGAGATTATAATTCATAGCTCGAGAAGGGAAGAAGGTGAAGTCAGGTACCTGGTGCAGCGCAGAGGGTGCGCCTGACAGACACGCGACGACCCTTGCAACAGATTTTATGCTATCCAGATACACTGGAGTCTTTCACGTGGATCCTGAACTACGTGACCCGTGGACTATATCATCCAGGCAGTAAAATCTAGACCCGGTACAAGCTTCCTAAACAGCCAGACACTACAGCACGGAGAACTAAGACACTCCGGCAGAAGATCCATACAAAAGGGTTGAATGGAGGATCCCAAGAGAACGACCGTGGCTAAGATACAGTCAAGTCCTAAAAGCTAAAATCATTTAAGCTCGAGCTTCCGTTCGATGCATCTCAAAATGGGGGCGGCTCGGTGGAAATACGTGAGATGACCCCAGTAGTCAAGGGGTTGCCAGAGAGGCTTGACAGGAGCAGAGAGCAAGATATCGCGTTATTCCTGATGAATGGGGTAAATCAGTTCCTGGGTCCTACGCGGGAGCCAATGCTTCACCCTGGTTCGCTGATGTCTATCCCACGGAAGAGGAAAAGGGGGTCGGTTCGTTGGTTGGACGGTTAGTTGGTTGGTCGGATGGTTGGATGGTTGGATGGTTGGATGGTTGGCTGGTTGGATGGTTGGCTCGCTTGCCTGGCTGCCTTGGGAATTCAATTATACTAACGGAACAATGGCCCTGTGCCGGTAATGAAGGGACTCTCGCCCTGGGGTCATCAGATTACGCGATATTTACAATATATAAATTCGAGAGATACCGATCCCTTGACGCGACTCTCTCTCTCTCTCTCTCTCTCTCTCTCTCGCTCTCAGGATAGTCTAGCGAAGGAACTTTAACTACCTACACACACACACACACTCTCTCTCGCTCTCTTTCTCCCATAACCCTCTTCCTCACTCTTGTTCCAGATGAATACTCCTTTCTCGTATTTCTACGGCTTTCCTGGAAACTGGCTTTAAAGAGGTAAATACGTTGCTCCGGAGATCCCGGAAGCAGCCTCCTCTCCTTCCAAGAGAATCAAGGATAGATAAATGGGTGTCTTTCAGTGAAGAAGGAAGTTAATTAGTTCGTATCTCTAGAGAATTATTATTAAACCTGACGTTCTTCATCAGGCTTGCAAGTTTATATCAGGCAAGTTTGAAAAGTTAACGGCAGGATATGTAGCTGTATCCTCAAACAGCGACATACATACACATATCTCAAGATATAGGACATGCGGGTCCCATTTAATAATTTTCAAATTTTATCTTTTTTTTATTGTCAGCTCAAAGATCGGATGTTATATCGTTCGAATAAATTTGAGAAGTTAAAGGGGAGCTCGCAACACTCTGTAACCCTGTATAACGTAGATTACAGGAGGTCCATCAGCCTCGTCCTAGAGCAGGAGCAGGGTAATCGTATTTCATGAAAAGCAGCCAGAGGGTCGTGACTCTCTCGGCGAGTAAACTCGCTCGGTCGGCCATGCGTTTAGAAACGGGAATGGCCGCAGTCGATAACCTTTTTACCTTTTTAAAACCGACTAAATTCATTACCTCCTCTGTATTTGATGTTAGAGCCTTCTCGTATAAATGAATTTTACGATCCGCTTCCCAAGTATCGTTAATCTGCGCGAGAGTCACTCCAGTAACATCGCTGTGATCCTGTAATTGGAATATAATGATACGGAATCTACCGAAACTCATTTAATCGTACAACGTAACTTCATTCGTCCAGTCTAGATCGACAGATTCCAAATTATTCGATAAAATTTTATAACGCAGCCATGCCTGTGTTTTGTGTCAAGGAAGCCTGCGACTGGTGTCTGCTCCCCCCTCCCCCCATTAATTCCTCCTCTCGTTAACCTTACGAAAATCTAATATGGACCGTCTGAAATCTGACGGTGCCGCTGCGCTAGAACAGAGCCGAGGCCTCTCTAATGGTCGGCTCGACGGAATTAGCATTTGAATGCGGGTAAAAGCGCCTTGGCATTACACAGAGTCCTGCTCCCCCCGCGAGCGGAGGTCTCCGGGCTTCCTTCCAGGACAGGACGACAATGCAAAGGGCCCTACGGGTAAGAATAATTGCTCGGCTCGTAAAATAATCCAGGCGATCTTGTCGCCAGTCACGACGTCCGCGCGGGAATCGCGTTCGCCGCGCAATGAGAATTCCTCCTTCGCATTTTCGCGACGACGCGTTTTACGAAAAATGCGTGAATACGCAGAACGCAGTTGCGGAGCCGTGGGATGTACACGTTGGGTTTCATGGGTACGGCGAAGGGGAATTGCGGAGAGCAACGAGGAAGGATAATGGAGATAAAGGAAGAAATAAAGGCATAATGGACGCGACGAGGAAGATTTAAATGCGCTCTTACGAATTCTGGACAGTGGTACCTACGATTTTAATATATATACATATACAGCATGCATGCTGGAATAATGGAAGAGGATGTAGGAGGTTGGAGTCCTGTACGAGACCGAATAATACAATGTACCCGTGGCGGAATATAATTCCGGCAAACGACACTCGAAATTACTTGAATTAATCCGAAAGTGTATTACCCGCTCTGCGCCGTTTCGATGGACCACCCCCCCCCTGGTCGACGTTCGCGTTTCTGGACTAACCACCTTCCGCCCCCCCTACGTTCCTACTGAATTCTCATTTCCAGCAGGGAGCCTCTAGCAAAGAGTAGAGCACGAGTGCCGTGTGAAATAGGGCATAGAAAAAATTACCTAGAGTACGAAGGAGATCCGGGGGTGAATTGAAAAAATTAATGAAAGAAACAGGGGAAGGACAGTTCGACAAGAATTAAGGGGATGAGGGGTGACGAAGGGAGAGGAAGGGGGACGAAGGCGAAGAGCGAGTGTAGATTGAGTTTTTACGACGTCGAATTAATATCGAAATGCCGCAATTATCGTCCAGTTAGCTGCTGGTATTTCCCGGACTAATTGAATACCGTGTCGACGACACTGCGCTTAGCTCGAGCTTTAATTAAATTCGATGAGTTTACATTGTGCGACAGGAGAAAAGGATCTTGGCACGGGTTATCCTGGCAGCAGCCACAGCTAGACGCTCAATTATAATTAAAGAGGATAAGCAGAACCTACGGGAAGGATAAGGCGAATGGAAGCCACGACCCGGCGCGGCGCGTTCCCCCACTAATTCCTCGCTTTTTGAATCGCGTCGGAATGACCCTGTTGCTCATTGAACTTTCGACTCCGAACTCTCCGGACTCCCGGTGCAACTGCAATGCGATACACCTAGCGCAATATTATTGGCAAAGTTCCTTTATTACGAGCCAATACTAATTCTCCTGGCATTTATGAGGGAGACGCAGCAGTTTTCGCACTCTGAGAATTGACTCCCATATTCCCGAGGGGGTTACCCATTCGGAGCACGTAGATTGCTAACCTAACCTAACCTAACTTGTTTAGCGGTTTTAGCGGTATTTGATTAGTTAAGTGAATTTCCAAACTGTTTCGAAGCGAACTGACGACTGCGCGCTCGACCGTACGACGCTTTATGTATTTCCCCTCCTATAACCTTTGGAAATGTTATCGAATTCCTCGTAAAATTACATTTTTATACTATCCTCCAATAAGAAACAGTAGACGCAATATTTCCTTAAAACGTTCGCTTACCTTGCGTGTAGTTCATGTCCTCCTCTCATGTACCTCAAAAGTCACTCCTGAACGGAGTCGCACGATCGCAAGGGCAGCGCCTGAGACATAATTAAAAAAACACATAATTAGTTCCCAACGTGATACAAATTTTGTCAAATTTACCTTCGATCGTTGACAATAAAGAATTAAAAAAAAACAATCGTTGCATCACCATTCCGACACATCGGTCGGCTACAACGCTATTTGTCCAGCCTTGTCGAATAGCCTGAGGGATGGTCAAGTAAGTGGAAAGCCTATAAAGGTATATTAAGGAAGCAAAGTAAGGGGTACGATGACGTCACGTGCACTCCCTATACGATAACAGTTAACAGTCTCCAATATAGCTACGGGACTTATTGGCCAACTAAGCCAATAGTACCGCAAACGACGTGTCCATCTGGCGAAGCTAATTAGCAACTTGCGATATACGAAATGGACCTGCGGCTCTAATAACCGTCCGTATCGCATTTTATTCGATATCCGCTAGCAGTGGCAGTTGCGCGAGCGCTGTAACGCCCGGTAATTGCGTTACTGATTTATACGCGCGATAGTAACCAGTGAAATTCCCAGAGTCCTTCCCTGTTACATATATATATATATATATTATACACAATATACGGAAAATATATATACATGTATGTATGCTATAACGTCCATGTACCACACTATACCAAGCCCAATTCCAGCTGGGGGACTCCTGCCGGCGCCTCCCTCCTCCTCCTAGTCCTTCGTATGGGAGTCGCGGGTTATTTCTTGAGTAAGTAGGCAAACGGATGGTTAAAAGCCAATTTCGTAACGGGACGGAAAACGCTTTCGAAACGCAATTCCGCGTGTAGGCAAGATGGCGGGCAGGACGAAAAGCAGCGGATGCTATTAGAGTTAGGACGGTGCCCCGAGCGGCTCGTCGTTCAAAGCTGCGAATTGCTTCGAGCGACGTAACGTTTAACGAAGCGTTTGCTTACCCGCCGTTCTGACCGTCGCGACGCCTCGAGACTCGCCTAATTCATGGGAAAATTTCCAAATTCAACTTTGACGCTTTGGTGTGCATGTCGTATGTATTTGCATATGCGAAGGCGATACGGATGGATAAACATTACCTAATCGCGTCGTTTATTATACAGTGAGATAAATTGTTTGGTCAGCATATTTCAGGGTGTTAATAAATACACTGGGGGAATATTAAACAGAGAGGGGAAATTACACATTATTTTTTCATACATGATGGTACTTTTACAGGGGTACTGGAAGAAACCAATCCACGGAGGATTTCGTACACCGTTTCCCCTAATTAGCATAGACGAACGATGAATAGATTTAGTGCGTTGTGAACGAACCTAAGTTATCGTGAGGACTCGTTCAAACTTTATCGATGCTCTGCTTTCATATTTTCTTATCATTTCGTAGTTAACTTTCATGATGTTGAATAATATTTCTTGTTTCTGTAAAGTGTAAATGGAATGATTAATTATCTATTTATTTATATTATTTTATTACTTTTTATTAGTACAAAATAGTTTTATTAGAAATAATGTATAATAAGTATGTTATAAATACCTGTACCGGGCTTGTCGCTGGGATAAAATCTTGGTTCGGTACAGCCGTAAACACAGATCCGTGGGGACGACAGTTTATTTATCACGACTAGACACACGCACTCGAATTATCGCGCGCGAAAGAGAATCACCGCGATGCCCTAATTTAAATGGACTCACCGTCGTGGTGACGCAAAAGCGAAAGGGCCGCGAAGGGGATTCCGACCTTCGAAAGACTTAAGTCGCGAACGCGGAGCAACGAGAGAGCAGAGTAGAGACTTTGAGAGAAAAGAGAACCACGTGAAAAGGCCTGGACTAAGCAATGGGGCTGCTTGCGTCGCAGAGTCGGAACAGAG
>JARQSV010000641.1:235835-264914 GCA_030142285.1 Calameuta idolon
GAGAGCCGAAGGGCAAAGTGGCACCAACGAGCTAATTTGGTCTCGTTAGTGTGCGACTGCGTATGTCGTCCTCGTTATGATGCTGAGCGTGTTAATTACACGTGCGCCTTGTCCGAACACGAAGAGATAATGCTGCGGGGGTTGTCAGGAAGCGGAAGGGCGTGTCGTGTCCTGGGACAAGCTGAGAGGGGTGTGCAAGGAGTCATGGAAATTTAGCGAGGGTCACCAAAAGGTCAATTCATTAACTCGAAACGAGGTAAAACTGACATTCTCTCTCATCCACGCAACAGGACAGCCGAACAATCGTTCATCAGGCTCAACACGAACACTATCTAAGTTACCTCTCTGTACACGGGGAATGCAGAGGGAGTAAACATTCCGTCAATTTATTCCCTCGTAATCATTTTTTCTTTTGTTTTTCTACTGTAACTCTCCCCGAGGGACAGTCGGGGCCTGAATTTTTTTATTCGTCACTCCCCTTGTATAACATTGCCGCAGGACATTTACCCAGGCCACCTGTAAAATGGGTCGCGATATCAGGACCTGAGAAATAAGAGCAATTAGAATGGATCGTGGGAACCCTTCCGGTGGACACTGAGAAATGACAGAACGGTGTCCGCAAAACAGGAGAGTACGCACTTACGATAAGGCGCAACACATTGCGGGGTTGGAGCATAGGGACGTCGGGACGCCGGGAGCTCAGAAATTCCAGCACGACGTCCAATCATCCCTTCGTTCAATCATCCACGTTATTATATTCGCGGTCTGCGATTCCCGCTCGTGTTGTCGCGTAAAAGTTTCCCTCGTATCCGCTATACGTATATACTGTTCAGGGTTGCGCATCCCCTTCGACACTTTCGAAACGAAAATTCACAGCAGGACTAAAGTGGCGGGGGATTTAGTTGTATTTTATTCAGCTACTTTATTCCAGGACTTGTCACAGTTTTACATTTCCATCGGATGGCAGCATCTGGCGCGACGCCGAGTATTTCTGTCATTCCGTGTAGGTGAGGAGAAACGCCACCAACACTGCCGAACACCCGAGATGAAACCTTCTTACTAATACAGACGCCTTTGCGTCTTTACGAGTCTTCGGAGAATCCAGCAACCCTTCGTTGCCTTCGCGACCCAGCCTCCCGACCCCCTCCCGCCCTTGAACCGGTCCACGTCTTCGGCTACCTTCATCTTCGTCTCCTCTTCTCCTTGTTGTTCCTGCGAGACCGACTCCGTCGGTGATCTTCATTACGCAGCTTTGACGTTACTCAGTCGACTCGCTTAATTCCACGAATCACCCAGTTTCTCTCTGGCTGACATTCCTTAAACTTGGCTTTGTGCACAAATTTAAAGAATCCGAGCCTGCTCCGTTTTCCAGACTTCGGACTCTACGTTTTTTGGACCGACCTCGCGGAAGCTCCGGAGCATCGGTACCGGCCTTCCGAAATTTGAAGTCAGCCTGCCAGACGAATATTCGAGGCTAGGAAGCTGCTATCCGGAAGAGAAGAACATTAGCATCAAACTGTCTATCAATCAGAGTTTGTATTCGTTATCTAAAGCCTCTAGGATAAGTGCAGAGCAGGGAGGATGCAAAGTTCAGGCTTGCAAGGAGAATCCTGATATACAAGGAATCTAGAATGGAATCTAGACAGGGCACTGACGTACACGAGGTGGCATATGAGAGCGGAGAAGAGGCTGCGCGCTGAGTAAGACGGGAAAGTCCCAGGAAGTCGGGAGGCGGCATCTTGGGCCTTTGTCCCGAGCCGGGAGGTTGGGAGGCTGGAAGACAGGGAGACAGGGAGGCATTAACGAGGAACGACGTGTACGAACCCAGGGAGGATTTCCTCTCGGAGGAAGGACTCGCCCGAGATGCTGCGGTCGCTAAATGGATTCAGCCGCATTACCGCGTCAGGGCGAATACGGCTCAACCCTCTGGGTAGAAGTACTTTACCCCTTTCACGCTCCTCTAGGTCTCCTTGCCCCTCGCGCATCGCGGGGAGCACGCGACTGTCCTTCGACTGGGCTCAGTCGGTAAAGCGAATCGCAACTCCACAGACTGATCGTATGGGGCAAGAGCGCTATACGTATATGTACACATACTTTGCCCTGTCGCAAATGAAAACTCCCACGACTACAAAAGGGTCAAAGGCGAATCGGGCGACTGGATGTGGATGCGTTAAAGTCTGTCAACTGTCCAGCTGGGCGTCGCTCCGCAATCCAGTCGTTATTAACGCGACTCTATTCCCGTGCGCATAATGGGCTGTGTGTAGATGAGCGTCGAGAGTGCTGGGAATTAACGAAAGTGCCAGGAGATTAAAAACGGACCGAAACTCGTGGAAAAGTGCAGGACGGAAGGAGAGCAGCGAGAGAGAGGGAGAGAAAGAGAGTGCGGAGCAGGGCGTGGTCCAGTGTTCCTGGTGCATATGGACGGACGTGTAAATTAACATCAGCTATCTAGAATATCTAGAGTCGCTTTATCGACAATTGTCCGTAATGCGGGGAACGTGTTACGCAATGGTACCAATGCCATTGCCATCATGTTGAACTGTGGATTGGTGAACCTGCAGAGGGGGACAGAGACACGCAGACACTATTATAGAGCGAACTGCCGAACTGGTGAATCGGTGAACCGACGAACACTGCGAATGGAAATAGGGAGGGACGTGGCCGTACATGCCAGAACGTAAATGAGTTACGTCAGGACAGATCGGACTAATTATAATATTTACCGCACGAACAGACCCACCGTGGACAGCATAGGCAATATGCGGAAGAGCAGCCACTGCGACGTGCCGAACACTGCGACTAGGTTTAATATTTCAATGTTGCACCAAAGGGACGTTTACGTCTGTACGGTTGGCAGCGTGCTGATTTCAATGCAGCCCATATATTCGGTTATCGCTATAATTATTTGTAATCGAAATTATTTCCGTCGCATAAAACGATCCGCGTAATTTGCTTCCGCGAAGTACGCAGCATCAATTCTTTCAAGTAGCTTCTCATAGGCGCAAACGCGAATCGCGCGCGCTCTATCGAGCGTGAAGCCTCGATTAATTGCAATACATGCGTTATCGATGAGCAAGGAACGGCGCGTTCCAAGCTCACTGCAGCCTTGGCTGCCTGTCGAGGGGACCAATGGAGATTTGAGGTCCGGGTGCAATTTGTCATGAGACGACCCTGAGCCGGAAACTTTAACGTGCGGAGTCACAGCTCAGCCTACCAAGACGCGTCGAGGCAGTCTACTGCTCCCGTGACGTCATCCGCAATTCCCCCCACCACCCCCGCGCCACGCTCGCGAAGCGTCGTTCAGCAAGAATTGTCACAGAGCAATTTCTCTCTTTGAAATGGCAAAGAGAGCAAATCAAATTGAATCTGCGCGCATCTAGTCGGCGAGGATTTAACGGGAGGCGTCGGAATTTCGGTTCGGTTAAGCGATCCTGGAAATTCCAGCTCGAAAGCAACTTCGGAATTGTAGGTAGAACATCGAGGCGACAGGACACTCCTGAAACTATCTGCGGTTATCGGAAGGTACACAGCCGTGACGTTGCTGAGTATCCGACAAGTCGTTAGCTACATTCAGGCGTTAGAAGTTATAGGAGCAGCATGGTTAGATACGAACAGGAAACGAATGGAAGATGGAGAATATGGAGCAAAGCGAGGAGAGAGAATAGATCCGGTTGATGCTGGAAGATCATGGTGCAGGTCCTAGGTAGGCGGTCTGGATACCGACGGCGGCGTGTGCGTCGGGACGCTGGCTAGTTCGTAGAGCCGATGCCAAATTACCAACAGTGGCGCGGCGAACTGGAGGGACCGCTTCCTGTCCAATCTAAACAAGCCGAGCATAAAGTTACCAACTTTCCCGACGCAGCCGCCGTCCCTGTGCGAAAGCGGCCGCGTCCCGACGCCTGCCTTCGTTGGAGCGTCCCGAAAGACCCGTCAGTAGCGACGGATTGACGATGGAATTTTCCAAAATTACTTAAATCCTAGATACCCTATAACCTGCTACTTTTAATGTCAATGACAAGATATTCGGCGGTAGGTGCCCATCTTTATTATTACTCTCGGTACGGCACATCGTCTTCGTTCCCGGACCGTTCTACCATAAAGAAGATAAGGAGGGCAAAACTTTTCTCTCGTGAAAGTTTCTAATGTCCCGTCCGCAGGCATTTAAAATCCGTAAATTTTCATAACGCCTAGGAAACTTTGACGGACCGTAAATAATCGGTAGACGGTTACGAAGTGAGGATAAAATGACGACAAGTAGTAGAGTTCAAAAGAGAGAGAGAGAGAGAGAGAGAGAGCGTGTAACAGACACCAAAGAGACCTTCCGAGAAAGAAGAAAAAGGAGGGCAAATATCAAGGAAAAAGTAGTAAAACCGGAAGAGCCAACCCCTGGATTGGCTACGCTCACGGAAGGGACTACGTTCTCAGTACTTTCGGCATGGTTCTTGACTGTTGACAAGGTTATTGAAGGCTGGCAGGATCCTCCGCGAAGCGAGAACACGGGGCGGCGGCACGCAGCCATTCTCCCTGGGAACAATGGTAATTAGTCTTATCTCGAGGTAGCAAGATTGCACAGCGAACTTGGGATGACGAATCCTGCAAAATGATAGGTGAAACGGAAGGGGGCAAAGGGAGGGTCGGTTCCCGGATCCAGTCTATAGGTTGACTGCGGGCGTCCCCACTGCCACCCTATCTAATATCCGGTCTCACGGTGGAATCTAACATCGGATCTGGCCGCGACGCCCAGGCGTCCCAATTTCGCTGGCTAATATTCGTCCTCGCGACAGGATACGATCTCGCGAGACTTCCGCAGCAGGTCGCGAACTTTCGCTCCTGATGGATAATACATGGACAACTGCATGGGGGATACTGCAGACGCGTACCTGGGGAAGCCACTGGGCGCAGCCACCTAGACAGACCCAGCAGTCGCGACCATAGTACAGAGACCAAAAGACGCAAGAGAAAATCAATAGAGACTAAGGAAGATCTGCCAGATATGAGGATCCTCGAGTTAGAGAATCTCTGGGGGATCGGATCGTCAAAGACCGAACGAGAGCAGCAGACGTTAAGGGATCGTCTAAGGGTGGCAGGGGTGTGTACGATCGTCTATCAGGGTAAAAAGCTCGTGGCACGACGCCATTACACAAATCATTTCTGCTTCTCTTCATTCCTCTCCTCGGTTCATCTCCTTCGCTCCCAGTGCTGGTACGTCTCGCGAGAGACGAGTGCGTATCTGAACAGTATCAAGGAGAGCCAGAGAGAGAGAGAGAGATAAAGGATGAACAATCGGACGGGATTCCGCAACGACTTGGATTTCCATTGGCGAAAAGTTCTCTTTGGGCAAGAGAGATGGAATCGGTGCATCGCGCTTTCGAGACAACCGAGTCGACGCTTTGCCGAAGCTCAAATGACAAAACGACAAAAAAGATAGAGAGAGATAAAAGAGCTCTCATCCAAACGTGCAAAGGCATCTTTGCGAAGATGGGTCGTTGATGCACTAGTCATGAGGATCCTCGAGGAAATCTAATGCAGCTTGAAATGTCGCTGTAAGAAGAAGATGGACTCCAGTCCGGACGCCCGTCAATGCAAATCCTTATGCAACTCCGAAGGTTTGCTCTTATTTTTTGCTTCCACTTTCTAACCCACAGAACGAAAAGAAGGGCTTCTCGTGTCAAGGAAAAAAGTATGAAATTCCCCGCATTCTATTAATTCCCCTTGAATTCCGAGTGGCAAAGAAGCACGTGGGAGTTTCTTGAGAACGTATCCTCTCATTACAAGGCACGTATGTGCACGTGTGTCGACACGTGTGCAAGTATTGCAGCTGGTGTCAGGTTTAAGGTATCTTGTGAAATCATTAAGAAATGGATGCCTCGAATGAAGTTTTAACGGCGTCGTTATACCCGAGCGCGCAATGTCCTTTTAATTTTCTCCCTGGAAAGATTAGACGCTCCCTCTGCTCCCCCTCTGCTGCCCCTCTGCCCCCTCCGCCGTAAACGCCCAAGCAGACGTCGACGCGTTCACGCTATACGTTTATATGCAGGATGATGAAACGCTGCAAATGCTTCGGAGGAGAAGCGTCGTCTCGCGGAACGTGTGCACTTATCCGAGCGTCGCGACGCCTTTCCACTCCTTCGCTCCTTCGGAAGGACTCGTGGGGATCTCGGTTGAGTCCGTAGTCGTTTATCTTCGCCATGGGGAAGAAGGTATTCTTCCCACCAGGACGTCGCGACGCAAGGGAAAACCGATCGCGCCAGCCTCGACGTCGAACCTATTAATCGACGCCGTTTTATGGCCGAGGAAACCTAATTTCGCGACGCTCCTGCCTTCGTCGAGAGGAGATCCTCGGCCACCTCGGGAAAAAGGAGTCGAGAGGAAGCGATAGCGCTGATTTCCTTTTTATCGGGAGTTTCATGTCCTTGGAAAAATCAGGATCCACTCGAATTAGCTATCAAGAGATGTGGATTCCTTTTTCCTTCTTCTTGGCAGCTCGGATGTCCCCCCCTCCCCCTCCCCCTCGCTCCCCTTCCTATCCTTTTCCTCCTTTTCCAGCAACTTCTTCGGGCCAGCCGGCAGACGAAGAAACAAATGCCCGGAGAAAAAGAAAGAGGAACGAACATTCCTTTAAAAGATCCTTTTCAATCTACTCCGCTGGACGAACAACAACTTCTGGAGGCTCGTTGCTCGTTAAGCTTACCGGGAAAAGTAACTTGAGTGTAATTCCTAAGGACTCTTTAACGCTAACAAGCATCGGCAAAGAGTCGAGTCCCCCATCGTCCGACTCCTTTCTTCTGGTTCTCCAGCATCCTCGCTCCGTACCAATCTCTCTCTCTCTCTCTCTCTCTCTTCTCTCTGATACGCGCCAACAGCCAGTCGCGCCGAAATATAATAACGTATCATTAGATTCTAATGTGTTTGCCGCTCCACTCAGTGCGCTACGAACCCGATACAACCTAATTATCACCTTCCCAGCACGCCTAACCTATTATTTTCACCCGATAGTACGAGCCAATGTAATTATATATCCATCCAGTCCTCGAAGCGGCTACACTTTGCTTTCCCAACGTAGCGACAGACAACCAGGAGGAATAAACGCCTGTTTAACGTCAGAAGCAGGTCAAACAAAGGACCCCCCGATGAATCCGTTAGAAGAATAGTCGTGACCAGCGACGACAGCGAGAACAACAATTGCATTGTGCGATCTTACCAAGCGATCGGATGCACCTAACGGCGACTACTCTGGATTTTCTTCCTTTTCCTTGGCTTCCTTTTCCTTTCTCGTACGTCCCAGAGTGCCGCGCAGTGACGCTATTAAGCATTGGCTGACACAAGTGCCAACCCTGCAAAACTAAAGTTCGTCGAACCGTCTAGCGCTGTCTAGCGCTTAAACGAGTCCTGACAGTTTCCCGGTACTAATGAGTTCTCGACTAAAGGTCCTTCCACAACACGGTACCTTCTATCGAACTCACTTTCGAACGATTTCCGCAGGGATCCCTGAGGTTTCTACGGCGCGGAGGATACAAGCCAGAACTCTGAGACAATGGCCGCCCTGGTGCTACGTCTTAATGAGACGGAGAGCCCACAAATCTCCTGTTAACGAGTACCTCTATCTACCTACCTACCTACCTACCCACCTACCTACCTACCCACCTATCTAACCTGACTCCACCGTGAAAGGGAAGAAGGTTCGAAATAAAGGGCGTGTTCAGCAGGTGCCGGACCGATGGACAAACGAGGTGCGAACCTGTCAAGCCCACGTCTACGCTGTGCGTTTTAAAAGTTGCCAAAGGGGTCTTCGAGAAAGTACATGAATGTAATTATGACTGGCCTGAGCACATAAGTGCAACCGAGCCTACCCCTCCCCTCCCCCTCGGTTCAACTGGATGAAAATAACACGAAGATTAAATGACGACCCGAGAGGTCATCGTGGTAATTCGTATGCATGAAACTACCCTGCCGCTCGTTCCCTTTAAAAGCGCCGCTCGTTACGGCAATTATTCTTTGGTCACACTTACCAATTACGCGTAGCGACCTCCGAATACGTTTCGTTCGAATTATTTTTCTCCCGAGGCCGCTCGAGAAGCTCGTTAGGCAATATGCATATGAGCAATTCCGACGGACACTGGAGAAACGTCAGGCTCGTTTCTCTGGGTCAGAGAAAAACGGGTCGGAGTGAAAATTTTGAGAAAGCTCGAAGGAATTACGAGACACTGGAAAGAATTCCATTTTACGTAAAGTCCTCGATGATGCCTTTCCTCGTGAACTCTGTCAGAAGAATGACAGCGACTCGACTAATCCGCTTCTTCCACGAGGCATCTGTTAACAGGTTTGATGACGCAGCTATAGAAATTGGATGCGCCTGACGTGTCAATCGCGATGCGCTTTGCGGGATCTAGGCTTTACGGTGCAACAAGAAATGCATCGTTGGATTCCTGGACGAGAGTGGAGAGTAAAAGAAGCTGTTGCGACAGCTGATCTTGCACTGGGTCTTTCGAGAGAGAGAGAGAGGCCAGTTACACGGGCATTAGTGTGCAACGGAGGCCCTCCGAAGGAGAGTCCCTTGTCGGCATTGGATTCATTGGATACACTGGGTCCTATGGGCCCCCTTTCCATGGATTTCTAAGGGCCTCACGATGCGGCCCTAAATTCTGGATTATCGAGAGGTATTTTGATCGAGTGCCAACCGGAACCGAACATTCTCGCTCGTCAATCTCGAGGATTAACGTCCTGACGAACTTGGATTCCTGAGAGGCGAGTCGCTCGCGTGGAAAGTTTCCGACTTTACCGTAGAAATTCTCCTAGAGACAGAGAGACACAAGGACTTTGTGCCGGAGAAGAAGAATCAGCAGGAAATAGCAAAGTGCTCGTCCGGAATCACAACGGAAGGAGCGAGGATCGGACCGGGCTACGAATTCGAGAGGGTTAGATAGGGAGAATGCGAAGGGAGAGAAACTACAAGAACAGTATTTTATCGGTAAGCAGGCGAAGCGGCGTTCGTTGCGGGTCCGCCTTGCTATCTGATTGGTAAGATTTAATGAGGACGGGATAAGATTCATGAGAGAGATTGGAAAGAGCTCCGGTGTGAATAATGAGAAGAAGGGGCGTGGTTCCGAAAGGCTTTTTGATATAAGATTAAACTTTCATCGACTTAAACGAGCCCAAAATTACGTAGGAGCCAAAACGTGGCAGGAGGTCGCGTCGGGCCTTGTGGGACACGGAGAAGAAGGAATTTGAAAATTCTCACTAAATATTCTCCCTTATCGTTTCCCAGACGTTATCGTCGAATTTATATTCGGTAGTAGAAACACTCGCCATGCCGATTATGCTTTTCGAATACGAGTGGCTCCGTCGAAATTCGAAGACTTCACGAGAGATTCCATGAGAACGACTTCCTTACTTCTGGCGCTTTAAGAGATATCCTCTGATCGCATCCTGGACATCGGAGAGACGCAGCCAGTCCGGGTCCAGTTCCCACAACTAGGTATCCACTTTGAGCTACGAGGAAGAGGAAGCTCGAGAGAATAAAAGCAATAGGTCATCGATAGGTATGGATACCCAAGCCCATCAGCATCCTTGTCCTCTTGTCGTTTTGCGGAAAGACTCGTGAAACGATATTGTTTCCCGTCTGGGTCAGAAGCGCCTGAATATTTATGGGATCGCCGAAGGCGCCGTTGTTCCAGGAGTTTGATCCAGCACGATCTTCTCGTCTACAGCGAAGAAGACGGCCGACCGGCTTGTAATTTCATTTCGCCCTTGTACAATAATAAAGCCGTTCTCCCGTCTCTTAAAATTGTACCTAGAGAGCAGGAAGCCAGGGAAGCAACATCGTCCTTAGGTATAAAGGCGATTCCCCTCCGGTTTTGTAACAAATGACATGGCGAACCGTTAATTAGTTTAGTCCTGGCGGCACGCGTTGCCCTCTATTCTTTCAATGCCACCTAACCTAACCTAACCGAAGCCCAAACCCAACGCCCAGCGTACCTCGTTAGGAGACAGGAGCGGCAGCACTTCGTCCTGGTTCAGGCCTATCGACTCACAGCCTTCTAACCTTACGAGCAGCAATCTTGAAATTCCAGTAGTTCCTGAAGAACAGGTGAATCCTGGAAAGGGTCCTTAATAAAAAGGATCCCAATTTTTCAAATGTCCAAATTTTAACGCAAGGCAGGATTAAATATACCGCTGTAACCATAGGATGGAGGATCGTTATTTTCTCGCCAGTAAATTGGTAAACCTGAAAATTCCTCGAGATAATTCCCAGCATACTATTGGTCGTCTGTTTGTTGGCAATCCTTATCTTACAAGACAAAGGGATACGCTCGCCGAAGTCGATGGGCAGCGAAACGATCTTGTGATCGCCACAGGGAGTGTAAGAATAGCGATCGGAAGATAGTCTCCACATTAGGACCTGGGATTTCGATGAATATTCACGTCCCTCTAGATTCATGGGCTATTCAACCGTGTAGGAATATTCTCCTGGGCAGATAAGATTAAATTCTACCGCGTGTATCCCGTCGAACTTTGGCACAGGCATCCGCGTAAGATAAAACTACAGATTTTCGAAATTCCCGTGTTTCCCGTATAGTCGACCCGAGTTAACCACGTCAAAATTATTTAAACAAAACAGCCATTACCAACATAATAAACCTCATGTCTGGCTGTCGCGCTGGAGCTGTGAGTTTAGCGTGTAAATTCAAGAACTGGCAGAAGCCAAGGGCAAATGCCAACTTGTACAAAATAATTATAAGTTTTACAGTGGAATTATAATAGACTTGATAACTCCAAGGAACCCTAAGCCTACCGAAGTTTCTTCAAAGGATCCCAAAATCTTCGAGTACAATCAAGTTAATCAACCAATCCGTTACTTATAATCAGAGTCACGGTACAAAGTAATTTGAAAAAAAAAAAAAAAAAAAAAGTTCCTCGGTAACTTCTACTCGAAAAGATGAAATTTTTGGTCTCCTCGAGGCCTTCAAATTTATTCCGACAATTCCGACGACGACGAATGTGTATTTACCTGCTTGGTAAGACGTGTGGTGGAGTAAACAACATAAGTAGACTTGAAATGCATCGCGAGATCCATGACGTTAAGCCGAAGCCGCTGATCATTGATTGCAACTGACACCCTGCAATGGCTTCAGGTACCAACCCCATACCTGAGCTCACCTGAGCTCACCTGAGCTTAGCCGAGCTGACCCTAACCCTTAATAACCATATACCAAGTATCATACTGTGCGTACAAAGCTTCGGAATAAATTTTCGAAATACCTTCTAAACTCAATCATAAATTCGAGGAGCTGACGTCGCTCAAAGCCACTGGAAATTCTGAAAGGTATTCGGGTGCAGCGTCATCAGCGTCAGCCAGGATAACAAGGACGTCCTTGCAGCGCTAACGAGACGGATAACAGCGCCGGTATTTCCCGTGCTCGTGGAAACTTTTGCGAACTAACACAAAAAATTATGGTTACTTGGCATAACCGTGAAAAGGGTCCAAGGTCCCAGGAACAAGGAGCAAGAAGCGGTTTGAGGAAAAGACGGCGCAGCGTGGATCCGGATATCCTGACCGAATCATCATTATTTCTTACAAAGCCTAAGTCAAGTGACTTGGATAATTCTAATCGCTCAGGCGATTCAGTATACGGAATCGCAGTAATCCTCTTTACCACGGACGATTCGTAAAAATCAAGTGGGGATAAAATTCCTCGAAACAATTGAGCAACGCAGATAAAACACAGGACGGTGCGATTGCTCGAAGGTGTCTGGGGAATAAAAGGCTTTAATTTCCATGGATTTCCCCATGACAGCGAGACTCGTAACCCAAAGTGTCAAACTTTTAAAAGTTTATCGAATACATATTAACGTATTAATATCAGTCGCGCGACATCAATGTGCATGTAAGCCGGCGGCGGTGCAGGATCATTCGGCGGGGCTTCTACGTCCGGCTTAGAAGGGGTATCATAATACTTGTAAGCCCTGGACACATTAAGCGGATCATATCATTCGTGTCCAAGATCCGTAAGACGTTTCATCCGAAATAGGAAGGACGAGCCTAACTTTACACGGACGTCCCTGTCAAAGTGGATAGAGGGCAGGGCGGGGGGGTCGGAGGGGAGAGCGGCAGCTTTGAGACCGTAGTAAGTTGAGTAGATGGGGATGACCTCCTCCAATTTCCCTTTTCCCTTGATGTACACGATACACGTAGCTGCGTAGCGAGCGCCGCATTCAAGTCCCGTCAGACGGCTGTCCAGATATCGCGAGTCATTAATGCGATAAAGGGGTAGGAGCCGAGGCCAGAGTATCCACCCTCGTAAAGCGTAAAGCCTCTCTCGAACGCAGCGAAGTCGCCCCCGCAGAAACCCCATGCGATCCCGCCTTAATGGAAGGAAAGGCGCTACTGCGCCCTGCGCCGGGGAAAAGGTCCAGCCAATGACTCCGGAGCTGGAGAACGCGAAATTTCCCTATTGGAAAAGTTCTTGGGTCAGGGAAGAAGGAGTGACGTCAGGCCAGGCAGTGAGTGCTCGTTCATCATCGTTAGGATTTATACAGGGTTCGCCTCTCCGAAGTCTTCATTGACGCAAGTAAGGTGCGCTTGAAAATTCATAGATCTCTAGGATCGAGAGGAGCACGAGAGATCGAATTTGATTTTTTTACTTGCGCGCCTGACATCGCTGGGAATTATTATGGTTGCAGGTTGGTCACAGACGCAAGGACGTTCTCATCTCTCGATGTGCTACTCTGCATCCCAGTTTTACTCCTTTTCACTGTTATCCATCGTTTCTGGAAGATTCGCGTGTCGCTGTATCCGCCTAACCGAGACCAGAATTTCAGTGCAGACATGCGGAGGGGACCTGGCGGATGTGGCACGTAAAGCGCTGGATGTACGTAAGCGTAGAATCCGCGATTATACTGGGTGTCGTGCGGAAACTCAGCGGCTGCCGGCGCTAATAGAAAACGAATTTAGGCTCGATCGTGCGTGAAAAATGAAGGATGAATCAGGGGTCACGCATTGCGGTGGGAAATGTGGGTCGAACGATTATGTCGGGATGCGGTGGAATCTGACAGTGGAGAGTGACGTCGCAGAAGCTCATACATCTCACGTAACTAATGTGCGCATACATCAAACATCCGTCTCTCGTATATTTCAAGTGACACTCTACACCGACGTTACCGACAACTCCGCCACCACCGCCGCCACCTCCACCACCACCTCCACCAGAAATCTAACAATGCTGGCAAACGTTAAACCGTCACCTTCGCCATTTCGCCATTTCCTCGACCGAACCGTCGCGAAATTGAAAACTGCATTGAAAACGCGACTGGAACTCGCGAAGAGCGAAGATTCCCTCGGTGCTGATTGGTCCCTTGGCCCTCTTCCCTGTATCGGTTATGACTTTCGACTACTTAAAGTCTTTTGTCATTTTATTTCTAATTCCGAGGACTCTGGCTGTGACAATTTCTAGTGGACACTTGACAACGAAAAAAGTGTATTGGGTAGGTTTTCTTTCTTTTGATTCGTTCCTGAAGAATCTTTGAGGAAAAAAAAAAAGTTGAGAATGCCTCGCGAAGGAACAGGGAGGGACAACGAGGGAACAATGAGAACTGTCAGGTCCTCGAGGAGCAGTACGTTTCGTAAAGACGTTGAACGACTCCAGGACGTGGATGAGGTCGAGGTCGAGATCAGCTTTTTGGTTAAGTAATGCTCCGTAATCAGTCAGCGGCATTGTGCTATCGCGTGCTACCGAGTGGATTATCATAATAAAAAGTTAAGAGAGGCACGACGACACGAGTCGACGGCCATTTCCTAAGTGCACCGTAACGACGTAACACTTTTACGACAGGATGAAAACGGTGCTCGGCCGTTTCTACGAAAAAGATCTTCTTAATTGCTCGTTCAGCGTGCGCGGTCATGCGCGTTTAGGAGAAGCAACGAAACCAAGAAAAAAAAGAGAGGAACAAGATAGAAAAAGGAAAAAGATCAACGAGTAACGAGGCGAGGGATACAACACACGTTCTCGATTAAAACGAATTACAACGATAAAAGTCAAAATGGAAGGTAGACAAAAAGATGGAGAGAAGACGAGAGGAAAAAGTCCTGGAAAGCAATTCGTAGGGAATTCGAGATAAACGATAAAGGGAGATCGGACATTTTATGCCCTTCGCCATTAAGCTGCCCTCCTCACCTGGACGATCTCCTTCCTGGACTGCGTACTCGTCCTCGGGATCCTCGGGACCTTCGGAATCCCATTTCCTAAAACCCGACTGCGTCTATTACCACGAAGATGGATGCGACCGATAGCGCAAGAGCTCGAACATAACCTCGAACACATATATAGATATACACAGCATTGTGGATATATAGACTCATTCTCCTTTTGGATTCGTTCCGGCAATTCCCAAAGTTCTATAGCTATTCTAAGGCTGGCAAGGATGTCAATGTTTGAGGGACTGTTTCGTCCTGGCGGGGAGTCCGAAGGACCCGACTGAATATTACAAAGAAAAGTCCTCCTCCTCCTCCTCCCCAGCCCCCGGGGGCTTTCTATTATTATACCGTGGTTATAAATATTAAGCAGCGGTTTGACATTGAATATCTATTAGTCCGCCCACCCCGAATGCTGTAACACGGGAACGAACTTCGAGCTTTGAGTCGGCCGCAGATAACGCGCTTAAAAATACAGACGGCATATTCCGGAGAGGAGCAGCTCAAATTATGGGATTTAAAGCAGTTTCCTCGTACAGTTCACGTAAACAGATAAGATGCTTTCACTGCTATGTTCATTATATTTTTCACTGGCGTTTGTATTAGAAAACTAATCAACCGATATACAAGAACACGGATACACACGGACGCACTGGCCAAGAGGAAGATCTGAAATTCGCTGATGATTTTCGATCGACGAACGATGATCAATGTCGGATCGACGTTCGTTTGTTAATCGACGAGCTCGGTACAGCTGCTTATCTGATTGATAAATATTTGTACGGCGTTGATAAACCCGGAGAATAAAATTGTACCCCTTCCTCAAGGTGTCTTCCTGCCAAGCGAAATTATCAAGGTTCTTTCGTCACGGCACCCAGCCCGACTACCATATTTAAGGCTTAAAAGATAGGAGCTCTTTTGCCTTGATGCTTCTTCAGTGGCGTTGCGTGTCGCAGTGTTGTCTACTTTCTTGAAGAGATCGTGAGGGAATTTACCCAATGGCCAGAGAATACAGTGAGTGAGCGTGACAGTGATAACAGGCGTGAAATTGTACGTTGAATACGTGGGTTTATTCGATATCTTTTTTCTTTTTCTTTTTTTTCGTTTCGCTACAAAAATGGGTGAGAATCAATTTGATATCGTAAAGATCAGTAATTTATACGACGAGTTACGTATTTCGACATTGCGCAAACGATTTCTTGTGTTGACAGGTGTCGTGCGATTTCTCTTTGCCATTATGCTGTGCATAGCGAATATGATAATCTATGGGTTGAAGGTTAACGTATCGACAGCAATAATCGGTATGGTTAAAAATCAAGTTGACAACCGGACAGCGACACGTTCTCCGGAGTGTCCAGAATACGAAGAGCACGCCGATTCCAGCATCGATCTGGATGGTCCATTCGAATGGACGACCACGGAACAGGGTCTGATAATTAGCATATACTTTGCTGGATATCTGATCGGTATGTTTCCCTGCGGTTACTTGGCTGACAGGTGAGAAACGTTTTTTGCCTTGGAATTGTCATGGGATTGCAATTCCGCGCCAAGACGTAATAACTGATCTTGCAGATTTAACACAAAGTGGGTCCTATTGGTTTGCGTGCTGTGCAACGCGATCTTCACGCTGCTGGTTCCGCTCGCGGCCAGCCGGATTGAAATTCTTTACATTCTTCGATTCTTGAGCGGATTGGTAAGTTCGGCCAATCTGCCAGTGGTGAATGTCCTGGTGAGCAAGTGGGTCGCCTACGAGGAGAGGAGCACGTGGACAGGAATCATTTACGCCGGCACGTCACTGGGAACTGTGGCCTCGATCTTGAGCTCAGGCCTGATATTGAATGCGCTTGGATGGGAAGCCATATTTTACATTCACGGCGCGCTGCCTCTTGTTTGGTGCATCGTCTTTGGATTCTTATTCGCTGACAGTCCTGAGACCCAGAGATATATAAGTGAAGAGGAGAGACGGTTCCTCGTTAATTCTTACGGTCATCGCAGTCCTGAATCTGGGACCGTTCGAGTCCCTTGGAGAAGGATATTCACGTCCCAGCCATTTTGGGCCCTCGTGTTGACCAACACCTTGGCCAACTTTTCCTGGTACTTTTTACTCACGCAGCTTCCACTTTACATGAACAAAATGCTTAGATTCGACATCAAATCGGTAAGTGCCAAACGGCAATCCTCATGTCGCAGAATGATCTCGCGCCAAGCACCTGATCTTTCATTATTTCAGAACGCTGCCATCAGCTGCTTGCCGTATCTGATCAATGCTCTTTTGAATCCGTTCCTGGGTAAATTTTTGGATCTAGGCAGAAGTCACGGATACTGGAATCAAACGGTTGCACGAAAAATTGCCGTCACTGTTAGTAAGTGGTCGAAGCGAATCTGGATCGTTATCGACGTAACAGTCTAGATTCTTTATTGCAGGCTGCGTACCGCCCAGCATCTTTCTGCTGATAATCGCATACATAGGTTGCGACAGGGCAACGGCTACTGTACTTTTGAGTCTGAGCATTATCATCGGTGGCGCCATTTTTGTCGGTCATCTCTGTAATCACAATGATCTTGCTCCTAATTATGCTGGAATTCTCATGGGCATCACGAACACACCAGGTACCATCTCGGCTTTTCTACTGCCAGCGCTGGTCGGGAAGCTCATGGAAAATGGGGTAAGTCTGTTCCCGATCGAAAGTCGATCGATTGATAATGAAAAAATAATATCGTAGCACACGTTTGCGCAATGGCGATACGTTTTCTGGATAAACATAGTGGCGCTGCTGGCTGGGTGGTTGGTCTTCGTATTTCTGGGATCCGGAAGTGTGCAAGACTGGAATAATCCCGAGGAGGAGCGATCGGATCAAGAGATGTCAAAGACTAGTGGAACCAAAGATGATGAAAAAACTGTAGAAACCTAAATTCTCTAATTTACGGCAAAGGAGAAGATATTAAACGACACGATGCACATCCAACGACTCAAATCCGGATTATCAAAGAAATACTATCCACACCAAATTAAGGAACATCAAAGATAAGTCAAGGGGGGGGAGGGGGAAGGGGGGGCTGGTTGGACTGATTCAACGGCTAAGAGAAAATTAAATGATACCGGATGTCCAACTGTTTTTCATTTCCTTTAAAGAAAAATCCAAAAGGGGAAAAAAGTGTATTGGGAAAAACTACGGAAGCATGTCGTTCCTATAGAGCAGTGTGCGTGCGCGCGTGCGTGCGTGTGTGGATCGCGCGAGTGGGGTGCAATTAGCGCAAGGCCACCCACGCGGCATCCGACCAATTAGGAGCCACCTGGTAGGAAAGAAAGAGAACAGAAGGAAAAAAGGTGCCGCTCATACCAATTAGATGTGCCTTTACTGACTGACTGCGTCGGCAGAGAGAAAAAGAGGGGAAACCAGAGCGACGGATTATTTACGTCATTTGAAATATTACATTTGTAATCTATTCCTGGCATATCGCTCACCCGGTACATTCGGATCACAGCAACCAGTGAGAGGACGTCGCCTCGTTTCCTTTCTCCTTAAATATTTCCAACTTGGGAAGATTTGAGACTCGCTGCGTCTCTCCATCTCTCTGACTCTCCCAAGTACGTACTTGGCACGCACGCGGAAGATCTCCCGAGAGACTCAAAAGTAACGAGGAGGGACGAGCTGCGGAAAGTGCGAGTTTACTGATATTTCGGCGACGTTCATCGAGGCGAGACGAATGATTTTTCTCGCAGCGAGACACGTATCAGGCGCTCCTCATAATTTTCACGAGCACGCGCGAGACGTTTTTTTATTATATAAAATATCTACTTAGCACGTAGACACTCGCGGGACTCTGCGCGTCTTGTTTCTGCTTCGCCAGTTCCTTAGACGATTTAAATAAAATAAAAAGAATATAAAAGAGTGTAAAACGCGGGACGTTCTCACTCACTCGATCGCTCATTGCTGAACGGAACGGGGCGCTGGGAGTTTCTTCGACGCGTTTACTAATTCATGAGATGAATAACTTAAGATGAGCATTCATCGTATGAATAATGCTTATGCGGCTCCTTAACCCCTTGAACAGGTGACCTCTCGTTGGTTTTCGAGCAACCTGCCGACCAGGAACGATCCATCCTGACGATACTCTCTTCGTGGGAAAGCACCTGCCGACATCCATTCTTCAGAAGCGAGTGCACACACGTCCTATATGTTCCATACGTTCCATCCGTTCCATCCGTTCCATCCGTTCCATACGTTCCATACGTTCCATAGGTTCCATACCGAGCACGTACCATTTCCATTTAAGAGCGCACTTAAACGTAGCTACAGAGAGACAGAGAGTGCCTTTTGAAGACCCAGTTGGATTTGGAGTCACGAAAGACAACGGAGCGTCGAGGTCAGTCCGATCCAACGAGTCGTCCTTTTTACAATTGTCTTTCCTTATTTCGACCGAAGATACTCTTGCACATTTATCTTCCTTATCTTCTTATTTTCTCTTGATTTTACTTCATCCAGCAGCTAGGACGAGGTCTCCCTCCCAGCATATCAAGATTATTAGTAGTGGCCGATCGATTAATTAAAAGCCACCCTAAACGTTCCCTCCTCACAATCCAAGCTCTAACGACGTGCTTAATCGCCAAGAAGGAAACGACGACGACGACGACGACGACGACGACGACGTCGACGCGATAGTTAATCAATCCGACGCTCATTATTGTCAAGCCCCATTTCTACAGGACGATCCACATCAACGCGGTCGACTACCACGAAAATGTCCGAAATTGTTAATCTCCCGGTGTAAATGCGACAGGCACACATTAAGCACGTGCTTTATACACCATGCAGAATTTCCTTAACCCAGTCCCCTCCCAGTGAACCCTTTCGCCAAGGGTGCCGCCGCCACCACTGAAGGTCCCAGCGCAACACCAGCAGCCTTCGCGAGAGACATTCGCCAGACCGCACCGCATTATTACTAGCGATAAATCGCCACCTTTATTAAGACTGCGCAGCAGCCGTGGCGCAGGAATCGTAACCCCCCCACTCCCTTCCCACCCACCACCAGCCCATCCAGCCACCATGGCGAGTGGCACTTTCCGAATCGACAGTGAAACCTTTGAACGCGTGAGAAAACCAATAAATCATAGACGTATATTCCGAGAGTGAGCAAAGCTACTTGCTCGCCAGGTAGCAGAATAAACGTTCTCGATCCTTGACACTGGACACACATGCAGCCCTGGGCTCATCGCTCGACACGTTTGCGTGCCGCTTGAACTTTGACAGAAGAACCTGCGTTTTTATTGGGGTAGCCAATGGGTATGGATGGTCAGTGAATGCGCGAGATAAGCAAAGCAGGAATTGCTGTCTGTGCCGGATCGACAGCTGCTACCAGTCCTTCGAGAATCACCCTTTGGCCCTTTCACGTTAGGCAACCAGTCCCTTCCAGTCAGCGAACGTTAAAGGGCTGCGTGCTGCCCTGAGCTACTCGGGAACGGGGAATGCGTTCTACATCAGCATTACGTTACTCTCCCTACTCGCTAACCCTTTCTTTTTTTTTTTTTTTCTTTTTCTTTGAATACCGTCAAGCCACTCCACATCCTAAAAGGACCTTAATGTATGCCTGCCCAGCCAGTTCCCTTTGACCTTACAGTATCATCTCGTTACAACTACTCTCCCACAGCCTCCCGATTGCTCAGAAATAAATCAATGAGAAGCTTCGAGCGGTCGACTTTGATCCGGATCCTAATCATCCGCGGGATCTTTAAAATTTAATCGACCCTGTATAAAGCCATGAACTATCCCGTGCTCCATTTTCATCCTCGGATAAACATTTCTGGGCGTATCATTTACCTTTAATATTTAATTAGGATAATATTCCCAAATAATGATTCGTTGTCGTATCGCAAACGTTGAATTATTGAGTAATTTCGCGAGCCACTCTGTCACAGCAGCTACTCCAAGCCACTTTAACGTAATGCAACGCAACTGCATCGAATTTCAATTACGGTTGATAGTAACGATGTTATTACCGTTAAAGAAGTAGCGGCAGCAGTAGCGTTGCAGTAGGTGGCACATTTAGTAATGTTATCATTCACACGAAACGCTGCTCGAACGTCTGTGAAACGAGCTCGTATTTAATTATTCAGAAAATCTATTCGCAAGACGCTTCCGCGTATACAAATGTTTTTTTAAACTCAGGATTTAATAATATTTTCACGTTATTCAGCGAGTCGACATGGAATCCTGCAAGTTCTGCCAACAATAAACAGGAACACCAATGGCAAAGAGCGGAAGAGTCAGAGAGCTAGAAAAGAGCTCCGGGTTATTGCGTGCGTTCATTGTTCGCCGTTTGCACTTTATTGTTGTTTCAATTAAGGGTGGGAACACAGCCTTCGTAGTCGACGGCACCCCGTTCATCCCCGTTCATCCCCGTTCATCCCCCCCCTCTCCTCACAATCTACCTCGACAAACCCCGCTGGCATATTGTGCATGCATAATTTAACGTGTTCGACAAATAAGAAAGTTTCGACGCGTCGACGAGTCCAACGCGACGAGTTAGGAGTCGTCGGTTGTCATTCCGAAGAAGCGCGATCGTTTTCCTTCATAGAAAATACAAGCCTTCCGAAAGGTGCGCCTTATTGGCCAGATGGAAATTGGTTAAGATGTGTTTGTTGTATTACGTGGTCACTTAGCACGGTGCATCGGAGTGCATCAGGGCAGCGTGAAAATGCAACGCGTTGGACAATTCTTATTTTGCCAGTAATAGAGATGCACTTGTGTCATTTGCGCTTTCCCATGGTTTCACCCGTTCAGGTGAATTCGACGAGACGATCGACGGCGAATCTTGAACTCTGATCCTCGACTGTTGTTTGCGTGAGAGAATTTAGTACAAATTTGAGCCAGACGCGGCGCCAGTTGCCGAGTCACATGTTTTCTGTGTCTCTACCACGAAGACACCCTTAAGGAAAATGATCTAATTTGTTCGGTCGCTCGCGTGAATTCTCTCCAAGGGGTTCCTAATATATGGGGGTGGAGAATAATTCTCATGACATTAAGGCGGTTAAGGGTAAGATTAGGGCTGATAAAATGTGCCTCCGTTTCTCTCGATTGTATAAGAGTTATCATTCTCATGGACCAAGGCGATACCTTTCAAGTAAGGTCATGATTCAAGGTTTTCTGAGAAATATCGGAAATTCTTCGTTAGGGTGCAGACAGGGATGCCTCAACAAGGGTTGAAAAGGGCTGACAGATATAGGGGATGGGCGGCTACGCCGTAGAACCGTCGAAGAATTTAAATCGACGAAGAATCAGCCAGCCTGAAATATTGCGGCGCGACGTCGATTCGCGTCCCGACCGACGCTCAGCGTTTACCCGGTATTTCAAAAAAGGCTCATCTTAAGCCGAGCTTCCACCGAAAGGCGAGACCGCAGCGCATATCGAGGATCCAGACCGAAATCTTTTACTGTCCTAGTGTGATTTTCCTTTCTCCCTCCCAACTCGTTGCTTCGTTCTAACGGATCACGAATCCAATTAAAAAGTCTGAATGCGAACAAACAGATATCACGTGCCCTTTGACACGAACGTCTTCTGCTTGGAAGGGATAAAATTAATACAATTTTCAGATCCATTTGCAAGTTCATTTGGAAAAGTTTAAATACGAAGAATTCGCTGCGATGCAGGCAAACTAAATGCGTTTCTAAACAAGGATCTTACGTGTCTTCGATGCGGCGACGGTCAAATATGTATAAGGACTTTTGGTAACATTCTTGAAAACGCCCCGAATTCGATCGGCTCCTTTGTCAGAGCGAAAGGATTTTAAGGACTTTGGTATTTGGAACAATTTTAATTACGCGCTCGGCTCCCTCGTGCAAGAATTCGTCTCTTTGAGTTTAGTCATCGTGACTTTGAACGCACCTGTCCTAATACGACCACTGATGCAGGTCAAGATTATGACGAAGACATTAACGAGAGGGGGGGAATTTTTATAGAGTTTTTTGACTCGAAGGGATCGCAGGAATGTTCACCCTATGGATTTTGTGACGCAGCTAAGATTCCCATCAGAATGCACAAAGTCGGGCTGCTTCGATTAAACGTATAATTGACCTGCGATCATACATAAAAAATGACCCGGGGTCGTCTATAAGACTCGGCAGAGTTGCCAACTTGAAAGTTCGATAAAGCACCTGGATCGGCGGTGGGGGCTATGGTGGTTGAGGGGGTCTCGGGGGGTCGCAGCGAAGGGATAGAAACTTGCCGTTTGACCCGACAAGGTGATTCTCGTTAGCGGCGTCAGACAGCTCAATTGTAAAGCCAGGCGCGGCCTATAACCCCGGAGCCGATATGCGTTATTCGATGCTTTTGCAGTCGACTGCGAACAAGCTGCTTGCTCTGTGGCCAAGTCAGGACCATTTCATGGCGTTATTATGCAAAAGTGAAAATGGCCACGCACGGGTTGGCAGGTCAAGGGACGGGGGATGTACGTTGCAGGGAGAAAAGGTGGAGGCGAAACGAAGAAGCGCCGGAAAGATACGTGAGACGGGAGAAAATGATTGAACTACGGTACCGGAAGAGGAGGACAACTAAATAAACGTCGACGGTATGAATTATTGAATTGACCGAGGATACGTTGGAGGAACTCGAGAGCAGCCGCGCGCAGCATCCCAGAGTCCGAGTAACTGCAGGACGGTTCGGGTACTTTTATCGCGGCAGTTCCTGCTTTTACAACTGTGCTTCAGGCTCCTCGGCCACTGGAGGCAAGTAGATTGACTCGCGGAGAATCTCTTAATTAATTAATCTGCTTCGGATTGCAGATGCCTCAAGAGGAAGTGGAAATAAAATCGTACGTAGACGCATATGGTTCTGCACTCGTTGAACGATACAAGAGAGATAAGCCAAGAGGAATCTGACGTACGCGTAGGAATTCTAGTAATTCTTTTGCGCGCGACAGGCAGAGTCGTCCGCCGTGCGTGTGAAGTAATTATTAAATAATCCTTAGCCAAACTGGCCGCAAGAGAAGAGATTCGTCTCGCGAAGGAACGAGGATAAATTTCACGCGTTCAAGAAGACAGATCTTCTGGCAGAGTCCTTAATCTCTGTATAATATTATGCAATTTCACGGGAACATCCCTTAATTAATTAACACATTTAAATTCAGACATGAAAAGTCTTCCTACTCGAGGGTGCGTCTTCACTCTAGGATATTTAGTAATATAAGGAAGCTGCTGGTACGGGGGTTGATTCATGGATGCTGAGGACATTCCTGCTTCTTCCTCCCTTTCTTCTTACATGGAATCGTCAGTGTTGCCAACCTGAGTCACCGCGCGGAAACAGGCCGTGGAAAAGATGCAAAGACTTGTTTAAGGCTAAGGTGGACCGAAGTGCCTCTCGTAAGGTGGGATGCTGGTGATGATGATGATGATGATGATGGTGGTGGTGGTGGTGGTGGTGATGCAGGCGGTGACCGAGACGAGACCGGGGGAGAGGGGGAACTGCTCGTGAAATATATTATTATTCGAGGAACAAGGATTAGATAATTAATGAGGCGAGGTTAAGTATTCTGGAGCGGAAGACTTATACAGTCTGACTATCTCTCTCTTTCGTTCTCCCTTCGCTCTCTAGCCCTTTATTTTACTACCTTATCTTCTAAACTTTCTCCTCCCTCTTCGCTCCTCTCACGACCGATCTTACATGTTTCTTCGTCGCGGCGCCTGTCGACGTTCCCTCTTCCATCCTCCCCCTCCCCCCTCCAAGCGCCCTTCGTCTCAACCAAAGATATTTCCTTAATGATGTCGTACACCAAACTAGGTCGTTCCTTAAAACAGTGAAACTTTCCGTTGGAGCTGATTGCACCCATAATCTCGTCCCTCGGCCAAAGTACACAGATCAGCATAAAGAGTTACGTCACGCCTTGATCGCGTCTTGATTCGCGCAAGAAAAACAGTATCATAAAGTTTCCAACGGATGCTCGAGATCATCGCGCGGAATTACCGTAATCAGAGAACCAGTCAAACTTTATGAAAATTCTCTCTCGAGGAGACGATCCCTTGGAAATCCTTGTCGCGCGATTCCGCAGTGCCGAAGTATCCAGTGCTCGGAGTATCCGCTGCTCAATCTCCGAGGGAATTCGTTTACAATAATTAATTAGTGCCTCGAGGATTGGATGCCGAGGAATTACGAGCTGAGCTGACGTTAAGGTGAAATATTTATATGAGCTTGTGTGGCGAGTTACGAAAGCATTTCCCAGGCTGACGAGCCAGATATTGACAGTCGTTCGCAAAATCCATTCGCTTCGGTTGAATTTCTTATTCAGCAGGCGGTTTATCGACGGAACCTTCTTCCGTTTATCGACACGACATCGGTTGGTTATTTCGAGTTAATAAATTCGCCGGAATATCGAGGAACTAGCGGGATCCTTGCGCGTTCGAATATTCTAGAACACCGGAGCCCCCCCCCCCCGCCCCCCGACGTCCTGCGCATCCTTACCGATCTAGTGATCTCGGAGGGTCCTTAGGATTCAGCCGGGCAGACGCTCGTCGGATTGACCCCAGGTTAAGAAGTAAGAGCAGTGCTCAAGCTTAGACGGAAATCTCAGTGATCCAGACTAACGAGCAGCTGGCAGCAGCCTGTGGGTCCAGGATGCTCAAATATGATCATGACTCTATAGACGAATTAAGTGACAGAGAGCGTGCGCAGATTCCATTAAAGGACTCTTTCAATGGAATCGGAAATAACCCATTTAATAACGTGGAGCCCCAGTTTTGCTTCTCCCGCTCGAGTTTAATCGATCGTTCCAAATCGGGACGTATATATGTGCAGAGAGAATTACCGGTGTTGTATTTCGACAGAGCAATGCTCGTCCCGGTCGCTGTACCTGACCCTTGACCTGTGTGGCGTCTGTCTGTATAGGAGTCGGGGGGGATGGGAGGAGGTCGTTGAAGACTGGAAAGGGATGGAAAGCTGCTCCACACGTTCTCGACTGTTTCACGATCGACGTGCCGTCGTCTTGCACTCGATGGCGCAAGCCACGAATTCCCATTCATTGTATCTAGACAAAGCGCTGAGTAATTGTTCATTAGCTTCGAGTAAATAACCGATACTGCTCGGACGACGGAGACAGAGGTGGAGGGGAAAGCACAAAGAGGAGAGACGCGACCGATCGGAGCCGAAGGTAGGAAAGTGAACGAAAGTTCAGCAGCGAAAGGAGAAAGGAGCAGAGAGTGTAATTAGCCAGCTGAATAAATTCTCGGATTTAATTATATTTTTCTATGAATTATGTAATCAAAGAGTTATCTAATGATAGTAACGACACTCCGCGTTATATTGTGGATATTAATTTGCAAAAGATCAATCTCCTTCGGCAAATATAGGCGATTGGTTAGGGTAGGAAGAAGGGAGAAACACGGAGAGAGGGAGAGAGAGAGAGAGAGAGAGAGAGAGATAAAAAAAGGAATAGCCGGTGGTGGTTATCTGGAAACTACCGTCGGGGGTCGCGATTGGTCTCGCATATCGAGAACAAAAAAGTGGAACAACATTTAGACTCCGTTGATTAAATGTCCCAGGGGATGGATCCTCGCCCGTTTTGGTCTGTTTACAGGATGGCAGCCCTGCACCTGACGTCAGGACGTGGGTGGGTGAGGGGACGGTGGCCCAGTGGCACTGGCGTGGGAGGCGGGTCCAAATGGGGCGAAAGGGGTAAAGGGACGAGGCGAGTTAGGGGTCATGGGGGAGGATGGGCTAATTGGATGTCGGAGGCGCAATCTTGTGGTCTCCATTTGTCATTCGGGAGTGCGAGAGTTTCTCCTTCCTCCGCCCTTCCTCACTTTCTCTCTCACTCTCATTCGCGATTCATCCTCTGCTCTTGCGTCCTTCTTGTCGCCCCTCCTCCACCCTGCACTCCCTACGTACACATCAAGGATCCTCTTTGAATTCGAAGCTGCCTGCGCGTTTCCAGCTTTGAATCCCTTTTCTTCTTTGTGTGTATCTACATTGGTTTCCCTCCGTCTCTCATTGTCAGCATTCTCTCTTCTCCCCCCCCCCCTCTCTCTCTCTCTCTCAACCTCTCCCTCTCTATCTTTCTCTATCTCTCTGTGCACTCATCCGTTTGTATCCATTCTGAACGTATAGATCTCCAGGAGCCTCGGTACTTCCTTATTCAGAGAATGTGAGAGAAAGTTGTCAACGTTTCGCAGCATCCTTTCAGGATCATGACGCTCGAGTACCATTTTCACAAGGGTGGCCGGAATGCAAGCCGGATGGAATAACGTATGCGACTCTTAAAGATGCAAGCAATAACGAAGAGTTATTGGATCTGAATAAGAGCGCGTCTCCCTGCGAGGCCGAAATCGACGCTTTAAAACTATTCTCGTTCGCAACCGCGAACAAAAATTCGTCAGGAATTGGAACGCCGGCTAATGATAACGAGAGGGAGAGAGAGAGAGATACCCAGATGTAGTTATAGGAAACCTCTCTCGTGCACTCCACCCTTTCTGTCCTCTCTCGCTCTCTCTCGCTCCCTGCCCTCTCCACGCGACTAACCAACTTTCCACGAGAGAGCTCCCCTCTCGTTACGCGGGATATCGTTCTTCATGGATCCTCGATCGCTCACGGGAAGATGATCGAAGAACCCAACCCTTTTGCCCACAGTGATCATTCACGAGTACAGTCCGGGACAAACCACCACTGAGGGCAGCTTGTTCAAATTCAAGGAGTTTGATTAACGACAAGCGTCCTTACGTTACCAGGCGAGCAGCATCCCTTAAGGCTGGACCATTAAGAATACGAATTACCATAGGCGCCGTCGTTGACTTACCTGAAACAGAAAGAAAAATAGAGATGATACATCTGCAACCAATGTAAAATCATTGGACTAAGCACTACTGCGATAGATCGACAAGAAATATCTTAGTGGAAGGTTGAAGCAACACGAGCAGCGCGGGTCTAGTACCACGTAACGGAGACACGAGGCGCCACCGGTTAGACGGATCGCTCGAACTCATGATGTCATCGATGATTGACATATTATCAATCTACTATTCTCAGGTTTCGTAAATACTTAATCGGTGGGTACAGACATGATTCGCCCGTGAAATTCCACTGACGAACTTTGGCCACAGCTACCCCTGCTGCCACCATGCGCCCATCTGCTTACACACAGGTACTCTACATAACAGTAGACCCTGGGCACTGGGTGGATATTCGGGGGTGCAGCAAATGCTCCAAAGCATAGATCGAAAGAGACGGAAACCCGGATAGAAAGGCGCGTCGGTGAGCGATAGTGGAGGCTCGTAACGCGGACAGGACGATCAGTCTTCCATTATGCTCGGGTCGACCAGCCTTTATTATCCTTGCGGCAGCCGCGGAACGAGCCGGGAATTCTCTTCTCCCTTTACTCCTCTCTACGATTTTTAAGGCCCTACTACCACGGACGTGCCGGTAGCGTCACCTCGACTACTACCACTCTCTGCTGTGCGGGTCTGGGTCCACGGCCTGTTCGCCTCCTCATCCCATACCCTCACGCACGAGCTACGCCTCTTATAGATTCTCCTTTGTGTTCCAATACGGATGAGCAGGACTCGTTAAGGGCTTGTTTTTTGGTGGTCGCCTGCGCGCTAAGCTCTAATCCGTGTTAGAATTCTTCGACTTTGGTGAGAGAATAGGAAAGAGGTAGCCTCTCTGCAATGAGGTTTGGCTCCTTGGGATACCTTCTCGATTCTCCATCGACAGAGCTGCGACTACTTGGGACATGTGTTCTGTCTGGTTTTTAGTATGTTGTCTTCCTGGAATCGACTGGATTGTCGGAACGCTGTGATACAACGTGGAAGGATTTCGATGTCAAGGTGCTCGAAGCGGAGATGAAAAAAGGAAATGAGAAAACCAGTGAAAGGAAAGACTGTGTGTGCGTCTGATGGATCTTGAGATATGTTTCTTATCATGGACGAGTCAAGGCCTAACGACCTTTCCATTTTCCATGGATACGAGGAACGATGTTTTTCCTTTTAGGATTTAGGAAGAATTACGACACTTTTACGAGATTTTTACCTGGAATCACAGAGTCGTTGTGCTCAAACTTAACTTTATGGGATTTGATGCTCCTCCCCGTGCATCTCATTCAAGATGGACACGAGCTCGAAATTGAAATATCGACAGGCTCGAATTTCCATGTGAACGGGTTAACTAGTGTAACCTGCCCAACGCATCGTACCTTCGGATCTGTCACCCATATACCGGGTGGGTATCGAGTTCAGAGGTAAACGAGCGACGAAAATATCGATAGAAAATCTTAAACGCTCCTGGGCTATGGTATCACACCAATATTTATACATTTATAGATTTACACGATGTCCTCTGGGTAAACGTTTTATCGTCTCGACATGTTATGGGAACAGCATCCGTTCCCTGGACCCAACAAGGTCTTTGGCGAGATGTAAGGTAGCCGTTTTACCATTCGGCCGAAGAGCAATAAAATTGTAGCAGGGTCCTCCTCTCACCTTATCCGTGAAACCAGACTTGGAACATAATAGAAGTACTTTGAGCATTTTGACAAAGAACTTTCCGGGACAGTCTTGAGTGCGTGCGTTTCCAAGTTGAGCGAGATAAAACAATCGGAGCTTGAGGATCTTCCTCCGAGGGATCCAGAGTCCCTACAAGGTGGAGGAAGGTGGAGGAAGGTGGAGGAAGGTGGAGGAAGGTGGAAGAAGGTGGCTCTTCAGGTACCCAGGGTGAGCGACCAGAGCACTCTTTGCCCCGGGCTCATCCAAACAACTTCCCCGTTGGACTTTTGGTTCGCTACGGGCTGCTGGGAGGCGATAGGAAGGATCTCTGCAAGGCGAGATAAATCGGTACTCGGGACGACCAGATAAAAGTCACTAACACGTCACCAAGCTGGGGGGGGGGGGGGGGGGGGGGGGGGGGGGGGGGGGGGGG
>JARQSV010000641.1:287006-320035 GCA_030142285.1 Calameuta idolon
TTGCCTCGCGCGTCTCTCCATTCGATTGGGCATCGGATCCCTGCTGGATACGAGAATCGTCCGAGGGTAACTGTGCCAAGTGTGCCAACTGTGCCAACTGTTCCAATTGTGCCAATTGTGCCAATTGTGCCAATTGTGCCAACCGCGAGCCAACTAAAAGATCTCAAAATCGAATCACGCTCCATCTACGTTGCATTGTGCATCGGAGCTTAGATGTAAAAAGGGAGTGCACGCTCCTCGATAAATCTCCGGCAACGCCTGGTCAGCGGCAGGTACTCCCGCGATAAGCCACGATAGGCAGCAGGCAGGCTGGCAACCCAACGGCCTCACATACACACGTGTACGATACACTGCAGCCAACTAACCAACCTATTCGCAGGTGTAATAAAAAGTGGCCAACTTTCCAGCACCTCGGCTCCAGTTTCTATATCAGGCTTGCAACCTCACGATAAATTCCATTAGTTGAATTTAGTGGGCAGCCTCGAAGAAGCGGACCAGGACATCCGAATCGGATCAAATCGTGGATCCCGTACGTTGGCATCACTGAGAGGCAAATCTACGAGTATCGAGTGAGTCAAAGTTTACGGAAGGAAAAAAAGTGAAGAATCTTTTTCGAGTTGACAAGAAAAAAAAAGAAAAAAAAAACAGAAAGAAAAAGATAAGACACGATTAAAGTGGTCTTCATCGAGACGCCTGATAACGCGATAACGAAGCCTCTTCCATCTCCGCGTATTTAATTCCATCAGTGAAATTCGGTGAAATTTGTAAACGGTATAAATGCGCGATAATCCAAAGAAGGAGCTCGGAGCACGCGACGACGTTCCACCCCCTTAAAAGCCAAGAGTAACGATGTCCTCGGCCCTCTTATCTATTCGGTCACGTAGGACGATGCAAAATGCCCCGGATAAGGATCACCCGGCATTCCCGGTTAATTTAGCTGCCGAGGAAACGCCGTAAATAGGGAACACGTCGGGGTCAGGGGTGAACGGGGGTGAACGGGGGTGGACCAGGGGGGTTCGCAGAGAAAGCAGCGTTACCGTTAGGGTCTTCTGCTAACGAAGGTTGGTGGGCCGCCGGTAGGAGTGCAGCAAGTACTGCTGGCCAGTAACAGCAACAGTGACATACGGGTGAGTCTCGCTCCTGACTTGTGGGAGCTGCATTGCGCATGCGCGACTGCATGGAATATTCATGAACTGCAGTTTCCACCTTCCTGTCGTCCACCCTGTTCCCTCCAGCTATTCCCTTGCCAACTTAGCGAGCTCTCGCAGTCTAGTCTACCTGGTCTAGCTGCCGCATACCTGGATGACTGGAGTCTGATGTATACCTGCACATACGTACAGCCGGTACCACTGTTACCAGCTGGTCAACCTTTAAATCCCAAAAGGCTCGACTGAAATCTTCATCGTCTAGCTGGCAGCCGGCTGTAACGCAAGGCACGTGATTCTTCCTCTTCCCGAAAGAAACAAAAAGTCCCAGGAGGAGTAGCGTTAGCAGCCCCCTGCTGGATAGGTAGATATCGGAACTGCTGCAGCTAACCGTACCGCTGCTGCACTGCTGCAGAACGCGGTGCATGCACTTGGAAACGGGAGACACTATGCACAAATCACAACAAAGCCGGCGCATTAGCTCGGCGCGCTATCGTGGAGCTTGTTTCCAAGTCCGATACCAGCAGGAACGTTTGCCAGATCGGTGCTGGCTTAACCGAAGTGTAAGCGTCGTAAAGGAAGCGTGGAAAGGTCCTTTAAAGAAGCCATCTGACCCAGAGTAAGGATTACTCCGAGAGTCCTCTCGGTGAGGTGCCTTCGAGAGCCTCTGGAAGAATGGGAATTAAATGGATGGAGTATTCGAGGAGGCGGAGGAGGAGGAGGCGGACGCTGGGAAACTTAACAGAGGTAACCCGGGTCGATATGTCAGAGCAGCGACTGAGGCTCTCAAAGTTTAATGCATCCGCAGCACGTGGGAAAAGGCGCATCGCACCGGCACGTATCGGCGTCATTCGACAGATTGACGTAGGATTCAAGGGCCGTTCGCAAGCAGCGACGCACAGGGTCTTAGGTCCGTCGGGAGGCAACGCAAACACTTCCACCTTCGAGAAGTTTGATCTTCATTTGCATACCGTGGGAAGTGTTAAGCAGCGGTAGATAAGGTGCACCTGGACGCGTGTGGTACCTGGTACAGTCATCCTGGTAATCCAGTGGCATCTTTATGGTACATCCTGGGTGGGATGCTGAATGAAGAACGAATACAATTGACTGCGTTGACTCTGCAAGGAGTTGGCGAGCGAAGTCACTTTGTGAACCGTGAACGAATGCAGCACCGAGGGAAAAAGAGGAAGAGAGAGGGGACTACCGTCGAGACGATGCTATCGGCGTCGCGCGAGCGTCAACGTCAAGGGTAATAGCGCAGAAATTAACGCCGGGAATTATTGCGTGTCGTGGGGCGGCATTCATTTTTAAACGGAATTCCGTGAGCCTCTCTCTCTCTCTCTCTCTCTCTCTCTCTCTCTCTCTTCCTTCAACCATTATGCCAGAGCTAATCGACATTCACATGAAGACGAATGGCGCGCGAATTGCCAACTAAGTAGGATGTCACGCGTCTGTCTTCTCTCTCGCTTCTCTCGTTCCTGCTTATGTAGGTGCATCTCCCTCGCACTTTCTCTCTCTCTCTCTCTCTGGCCCCACGTAACCCCCCAGCCGTTCATCCTTCCTTCTCTGCAGTCACATGGTCTGCATCCATCACACGAGCCACTTTGTCAGGGCAGAATCAACAACGCTTAAATTGTATTCGCGATTCGCAGCCGACTATAAATTCTGATCGAACCGACAGCTCGATCTCATTAGTTGCTGGAAATGCGTCGAACGCGTCGAACGCGTCAAAGCGTTGCGTAAGCGCGACGGATGATTCTTTGACGTTCTCTGTCAATTTACACCTTCCGGGAATTCATTCAATGGAATTTTTAAACAACGCTACTATTCGCCTATTTGTGCTGCCGGCTCCAAGCATCCCCCTATCGACCTAGCTGATCTTCTCTGCAGCATCCGACTGCTGGTACAGAAGCGTCCCGGCGCATCAGCGTGCATTCATTTACTGCAATTCATAGTAGCGGAATATCCTTTCTCCGTACCGAATGTGATCAATGGCGCTGTCAAGTCCGCAGCCAATTGTCGTGCGTTTGTGCAATGGAAAATCTGCTTATCCTTTTCGCAACAGAATTTTCGCACCGTCGCTGAATCTCGCAAAACGCACGGATTTCGCTTCCGGCCTCGTCCGACTTTAATTCTTTTCTCTTCCTCTCCGTTCCCTCTCGACCATTAGCTGCTTAAACAATTACGCGGAACGACTTTTGCAAATTGAATTCGAAACGCTAGCTGGCAATATTAGCAAGGAGAAAGAATAAAGCGTTAACGTTAGCCATTATGATCGGACGAGGATAGAAACGCTGGACTTGATTATATAATAGAAAAGTAGATACACGATGGTTCGCACTGGGAGCGCAGTGATTTCCTCGGAATGTGCGCTATTATAATTCTATGGTCTAACCGGGAATTGACGATTATTTTTAACCGTACCCGTTACGAGATTATTGGAGAAAGATTTTTTTTTTTTTTTTTTCAACGCAGCCATTGCAAAAGCATATTCCACTGGGAACTGCGCGACGCGGTTGTGGTCGACGTGAAAAACAAAGAAATAGGTAAAGAGAATGCCGGTCAAATATAGGTATAAACTGAAATTTAGTAAATTCTTCAAAGAAAATATTTTTCATGGAAATCATTACGCTAGAAGGGACTGGACCAAACAGCTGGGGGGTCATCAAAACTTTGATGCTATAATCCCTGAGATAACTACGTTAATCAAGAATCCCTAGAGAGAGAGAGAGAGAGGAGAGGGAGGAAGAGAATAACGGAAGAATGGTGAAAGATGACAGAAAGAAAACAGAAGAGTAAAGACCAGGGAAACTTTGAGGCATCCCCCCTTATTTGCATGAAGGACCAGAAAAACAAACTTATAGTGATATTAATATCAAATTACGAGAAGCTGTAGCAAGTCGAGCGTTAAGGAAGCTTCCCAGTATGGCCGCCGCTCCTACGGGAGCAGCATCTTCCGCACACAATTACATTCGGTCCGAAAGGAAAGCGCGTACGTTGAGAAACTAGAGCGATTGCGTTGGAAGAAAAGGAATTTTATTGGGGAAGGGAGGAAGACGGGGACGGGGACGGGATGAACCGAGTAAGAAAAGTAGAAGTAAAAGGAAGTGGAATCGCCCCTGGACCCCCGGAACGGTTTTATCGGTAAACTTCTCCACAGTCGAAGGGAGCGACGCAGTTCCCGCCATTCTTTTTCGTATTCATAATTACTTGATACATTATTAATAGACGCTTCACTTTACATAAGCTTCCATAGAGAGAGGGAGGGAGAGGGAGGGAGAGAGAGAGTCAAGAAATTTTACGACGCAAAGTTGAGCAGATTGCGTCGCCGAACAATTTGCATATAGGGTGCAGCGGATTCTGGCATAAGGGACCACGAAGCTCCATATATATATATATATATAATAGGCAGTGGTGGCTTCCGGTAGCGACAGTAGACCGGAAGGAGGTGCCCTCTGGCGTTTGGCACATTCGTCCAACTGTGCGCAGACGTTCAAAATCATCCCCTCCCCCCCTCCTCCAGCCCTTACGCTTCTACGTACTTCTCGTCCACAACACGCGTCACCTGACAATTGCCGAGAATCCTGAGAATGCTGGAGAAGAAATGCATGGAGATTTTATTCCTCCCACTGGTAAAGAACCGTTTATAAGGGTGGAAGAGATCCCTTTCAGGGTGGACCTGGACAATTCGTCCCCTGGCAATGGACGACGATGGACGAGAATGGACGAGGATGGACGACAGTCGAGCAACTGGCGCAACTTTACTACTAAATTGGAGGTAATTTGCGAGAGAGGCGGCCAGCCGGGCAGTTAGCGAGCCAACAACCGACGCCGACGCCGACGCCGCCGCCGCCGGAACGACAGACTCGCAAGCTCTGTGAGCACAGAGCTAGCGAGTGACGTTAGCTTAGTGGGGGGAGGGAGGGGGGGAGATCGCCGGTGAGGATGAGCAGCGGGGGAGGTTGGGGTCTTGAAAGAGAAGCTGGAGTGACCATTGGAGGGGGTGGTTCGGAAGGCAGAAGGAGCAGGATGCAGATAATTCGCAATTCTTAGGTTTCGACTTCTTTCCCCCCCCCCCCCCTCCCCCCTCCCCAATTCCCTGGTTCGGCGCGATTACCCATCGCCAACTTTTGGAATCGGCCGCGAGGTTACTGGAAAGACGAGGGTGTGGACGGGAAACGGGGGACGAGATAAAATATATTTTAGGCAGTAGAAACACTTTCCCCTTTGAAAGGCTGGAAATGCAAATCTACGAGTCGACTCTCTAGGTTGGCAGCACCGAGAGAGGCGGCTGTGTTCTTAATAGAAGAATACTTATGCTTTCTCCAATCAGTGTCGCACGCGTTACGTATCAAGAATATCACAGTTTTCGTCGTTGCTTCCCTTTCCTCCCTCCTCTCACTGACGCACCCTGGCAACAGGGACACGAGAAAAGCACGCAGACAAGACCAACCCCCCCCTTCCTCCCTGTTCTCTTCTATCCTTCTCTCTCCCGCACTCGCTACACTCGCACGCTGTACGCGTACTCCCCCCCAACCCCTGGACTCGCTCCCCCTTCCGACCCCCCTCACTCCTTTCCCAGGGAATATGTGACGCGCGGCCTCAGCGAATTTTTTCTCTCAAGACTTTTTGCACGGCGCCATTTGCATTTTAAGGAAGGAATACGGGGTAGATTATAAGTAAGAAGCGTTCGGCGTGCAGGACTAGATTAAGAGAAGAGAAGGAGAGAGAGAGAGAGAGAAAGCGTCCTCTAAGAGAGATGCTTCCAGCGTTCTCTCGGTATATACTTTATCTCAAAGATTCACTTTCTCCATCCCCCTCTCTCTGCCTCAACCCCCCCCCCCCAGCACTCCTCTCGCATCACCATCCCTTTCATCCCAGCCGGTCGTCTCCCGTTAGCCTGGAAATTGGGGCGTCTCGGGATAATCGTGGACCGGCACGTCGTTCGATAAGGATCGATAGGCTACCGACAGACCGGAAATCTGCAATCCTGCAGGATAAAAGAAGGACTAGAAGGACTAGAAGGACTAGAAGGACCGGCTACGGTATAGAGACGGCGCAAAGTAAAGGGTACAGAGACGTAGGCGATGCAAGGGACGTGAAGACGACTCGGGTTGAAAAGGCGAATCGCACTCCTGGGGGCAGGACGCGCGGCCAGGTCGCTCGCACGGAATTACATCTGACTTACGAGCAGATTAAGGAAGTTCGAAGGGCCGCGACGAAGCTGGTTCGGGTCGCCAGCCGGTTCAGCAGCCCCCACGGAGCCCTTTGACCTCGATAAGGTATCCTTACTGCCTCCGCTCGAGACACTCGTTCAACCATCTTTGCGAGTCTCTGCGATCGTCTTAGAAAACAATAGCAGAATCTGATTAATCGATGATCGCGTGACAACGTGACCGAACCCATAAGGTTCGAGGCTGTTCAAGAAAGCGAGTAAATCGCCGGCAGATCAGGAGAATAAAACGAATCTGAAAGGGAAGATCCTTGACCATCGCAACCTCGTGAGTAGCTGCAGCAGCTTATTTCGAGAAAGTTCGACCAGGCAACCACGTAGAACATCTAACCGTCCTATAGAGAGAGCCAAAGAAAAACCTAAGAATAAAGGAAAGAAAGAAAAAAAAAGAAATAAAGTCGAAAGAAAAGTACGATGTGGACGCGGTGCAAAAGGAAGAGCGAGAGAGAAGGGTGCGTCGAATTAAGAAGCGAGAGAGAGAGAGGAGAAAGAAACGCAGCACCGAGAAGAAACGATTCGCTTCGCTCGTGGAATTCTCAACGGCGTTATGCAGTTTGGCCCATTTTTGCTTGGGCGAGATTAAGATTTTAATTGTACAGTACGGTAATTATAGAGCAAACTTCCGAGGCGGAGTTCTCTCGGGCAACTTCCTCACACCCTCGCTCGCTCCTCGCCCTCCCTCTCTCTCTCTCTCTCGCCCCTCTCTCTCTGACTTCTTTCCCTCTCGGTTTCCAGCAGCGACAAAACGTGGACGAGCGCCGCCCGATTGGACGAGTTTTGCCCCGGAAAATAGGACCGAATGCCCGAGTGGTTTGACGTCACTCCGAAATGGAAATGGGGAATATGGAATAGGAGCGAAGCGAAACGAAGTTTAACGAAAAACGGACTAAAACGAACGAGAGATCTTTTAGGACGAAAAATGAAATATTATTTTTAGATTGCGCGGAGCTAAATCTCTCGGTCGAAGATGATGCTGCGACGAGATGCTCATCTCGCGCAGGTGGCGACTATCTCGGCTCCAAAGTATCGATAGACCCAAATAAATGTCTTGGTACGTCGATAGACTCCCGAGTGCTCGCTACTCTCTAGATGTCTGTACGTTTACTATTGAGATTTGGTCCATTGGCCTCAGCCTCCCGCCAGCCTATCGCTTCGCTACTGGAAACTACTAAAAACTCTGCACCGGTAGGATAAGTAGATTCCGCGCTTTTTACCCAATGGCGCCATCTTCGCTCCATCGCCGAACTTCTTCCACAGCTAACAGACCTTAACGAACGGATTATGCAGCCTGGATAACGATAACCGCGCCTCGTTCAAGCATCTTTACCTGCCAATTACTCTCCTCGAATCACATTACTCGAATCTCTCCGTTTCCAGGCACTCGGCAGATCCCAGTCAGCTCCAGTCAGCTTCAGTCAGCTTCCCAGTCAGCTCCAGTCGGGTCTCGCAGCTATACGCTTTTTAATCTTTAAACTTCTTTCCAACTAGAGTCCAAGTGTCTATAGGTAGGCGGTAGGCCGATAACCAACTGCTCCATCTCCTTATCCAATACTTTTCCTGCTCTATTCCGGTACTCTGCTCTCTGCTGCTTTCACCCTGGTAATAAAGTCTATTATTATTTAGCCTCGTCCGTACACCGACAGGCCAAAGATTTAAAGAGTTAAGCTTGATCTCTCTGTTTAGATCAATCCCAAATTGATCGCTTCCGCTCCGCGATCCGTTTCGCGCCGTGGAATTCAAATCACAGAGCTATTCGTCTCAAGGGGAAAAAGTCCCCGTCGATTTACGATCGTTTGCCAGAGCGAAAAGTATAGACGCCGAAACCTTTCGCGAGCTCGAGGATCGATCGATCCGATCGGCCTGAGAGGGGAGAGACGAATGTCAAAGTAGAAATAAAAGTGTATAGGCAGCCGTGGGTACATTCGGCTACAGTCATAGTGATGCAGATCGTAGATATTCCAAGCGAGATGCGAAGCATCCAGAGGAACGTTGGGAAGATGAAAAAGGCCGACGGAATTTGTCGGTGAAAATCGCGATATCTCTCTCACATTACGCGACCATTCGCCGAAGGAAAGGAACAAAAATCACAAGGGAATGCTACCGAAAGAAAGAGTCTAGTAAGAAAAAAAAAGAAAAAAGGAAAAAGAAAAATTTCTTGTGATATATTCGAGCTGAAATATGATCGGGCGAGGCTATAAATAAGAAACTCGTAGGTTCCCAGTATAATTCACTAGATTTCCATATGATAATAAAACGGATGTATTGCTCGGAAAGATTTATAAGATTTTGTCGTTGTCCACGTCGAGTGGAGACTCGCAAGTAAATCTCTCACCGCGTTTGCACCACCAAAGCACAAGTGCGGAGTTTCACGAGTATAAGCAAGAAATTAAGAACCAAGATGAGACGGATGGACGTAGGGAGCAAGGGGTAGTAATTATCCCAGGGACGTATCGATCGACGACTCCGCGGGCACCTCAAGGTAACGCAGAGCACAGGGGTCAATCGTGAACTCTGAACCGTGAAACCGCGTCGGTGAGTAATTTTCAGGTACGAAGCAGAAGACGCGGAGGAAGAAAGAGAATAAAGGAGACAGGAGAGGAATTCATAAGATTTTCTATTAACAATCCGAGGAAAAAGGTTCGCCGAGTTCCCAGGCGTATTCGTGGCGGTTTCACGCGCGATAGGTACGAGGGTGGAAAGATATACGGGGTGGCGGACCAATATGTTTGCTAAAATATTGATGGCTCCCAACAGGCCAGCCAGCAGCGCACCGCTGGGAATCTTCGACGGGCGAAAGTGGAAGACCCTGGCTCGACAGCTGATTTCGGGCCTCCGTTCCGTTGGCTCGATTCTTCCAGACCCGCAACTGGGAGTTTGCGAAAGGCTCGATTCGTCCATTAACCCTTATTTCGAAAATCAAGCCCACGCAGAGGCGAACCGGTATCGCCCTCCTCTAACCTGTTTTCTGCGATTTCTTCGATCCGATTCCCTTTGCCTATTTTCATTGGAGTTTTCGTAAGCCGGACGGCCGATGCTCCTGGTCGCCTGCCTGTCGACTCGCGTCTCCATCGCGTGTGTCGTTCGCCATGAAATTGATCCCTCGACGTCGACGCGCGTCGCTTTGTCAAAACAGTAAGGAGATACGTTGAACGAGGTGGGTTCCCTCGCGCTCCCACGTACGGTACGTGGCCGGAGCGTCGGGACGCGCGACGTCGCAGCGCCCTGTAGACGTTGGGCCTAGAATAAAAAGCTTGGGGCTTCGCCCCATCTGTCAAGCTGCGACGAGTTATGCTCGAAAACAGTAGATCAGAAATATCCCTGGGACTTTCTTTTTTTTTTTGAAGACAAGGCGTAAAGAGAAAAGAGAAAAAGAGAAAGAAAAAGAATGGTAAGTTACTGGCTCGCTTTACTACCTAAACTTCTGTTTTGGGTCCCCCTGTCGAGTCCCGGGGAACTTCAGGCCCCGTTCCGGGTCGTCTCGGTCCTTCTGGGCCCCCCCAGTCGTCACTCGGCACAATCAGTCGCCGCGCTCGACTCGAACGCGCTGCGCGCGCAGCCTCGAAATTCAAGAGGTTTAATTAAAAGTTCTTACAGACTCTCACCGACGGTCGACGATATTCGGCCCGATCCGCTGACAGCTGCTTCGGCAGAGTTACGACGTCAATAGTAATTATCGGCTGAATGCTTTAATTATCCGGTCTCATTGTCGAACTTCCCTCTTGGTTTACTCTCGCCTCTCCGCCCCCTCCCCCCTCCCCCGTCCCTCGGCGACTCTGCGCAGCCCATCGCTCCACCGTCCCCGGAGTCGAATTGCAAAAATAATCGGCAACTCGTTTGAGACATTAATTAATATTATTAAAAATTCGGAAAATCAACCTGAGGCGTTTCCTCGCTTGGACAACTTCAGCCACTGTCGGACCCGAGAGCCTCTTCTTATCCGAGATCAGCGCGAAGAAGCGAGCTACTTTGCAAGGATCCCTCTTTATTGAATCGCCTGTGCCTTGGCGCTGCCCATGAAGATCAAGGGTACCAACGTCAACCTAAGAGCAGGAAAAGCACCATACTGCGGGTAAATTCCCTCGAAGCGATAACAAGACAAAATGGCGTGTTATCGCAGAAACATTGTCCCGTAACGAAGTAACATGAACTCCATCGGATCCACGATAATGCAGAACTGCGAACAGGCATGTCGTGGGATGAGGAGGAGGAAGGGTGGGGGGAGCTGCAGAATGCGCGTGAGTGGAGCATGCGTGTAAGAGGGGGGGTGGGACTGGAATAGGTAGAACGTGACGTAACGTATGTACCACGCAGCCTGGCGAACGAGGGTTTATATCAAATGCATAACAACGCTATTACCGCACTCAATTGCTATAAGCCGTGGATTGCGGATTATCCAGGCCGCTGTCCATTCTACGGTTCGCTCGGCTGGGACGTGTTAATATAATATTAATCGCCTAATGATTATTAATGCTAATTGATATTAGCGATTGCGTTTAGGTCCGAGTCCAAAATTCGCAGCGGCAATATAAACGGGCTCGTCGATACGCATGAAAATTCATTGAGAAATAATGCTCCGCTCCGACTCCTCTTCCGTGTTATCCCTTTGCCGCGCGTGAACTCTGCTTTAATTTGCAGTCGAAGGAAAAATGTAAAAATTTCGAATTTCCCGCCTCCACGCTGTAACGGCTGTCTTGGACGACCCAGGCGCGCATGTGGATTCCAGAGTCTCCGGGACCACCTAGCTTGCGAAGATTCCTTCGGAAATACCAAAAGCCACACGTGTATAGACAGAGCGTCTTCTTGCGGTGGATTCTCGGAGGCCTAAAAGTTTAAAGATATCTCGGCGGAGCAAAACACGGAGACCGAGGACGTGTCGAATGCTCCTCGCCATTTGAATTTCGAGGTGATACACGCAGCATCCAGCTTTTACGTCTGGATACGGAGAGACTGGATACTCTTCCCAGCAGCCACAGAGACGTTTTATCTTAACGCGCCAAGCAAATCCCTTGAAACCCTTCGCGTCATCTCTATCGGAAATCCATGGCCGGATCCGCGAAACATGTTTATGCAAAGCGCTTTCGCGGAATGGCTCACTCCGGTGCAGCAGCCTGATATTAAGATACGAAGATATCGAGTCCATTAGCGGAGTAGCACCGGAGCCTCTGGGAACCGTTAAAGATTCGACGTTGAACCTACAGCGAGAAGTGCATCCAGTGCATCCAGTGCATCCAGTGCATCCTGTGCTGCATCCACCTCAACTCCTACGAATGGTACGTGACTACGTGTACATTTGTACATGCAGTTACGTACATTCTTTAGAGAATCAAAGTACCGATAAATAAGAGATGGAGTGCAGGTTTTCCAGTTGCGTCGATACGCTTCACGATTTCAAGGAAAAGCATTATCTCGTTCGACGCCTTCGAGGACCTTCGGCTCCCACGCAAGATGACGGGAGGCTGTGCGAAGAAGCTCCGTTGGGCAAACGATCGGAGAGTGACGGACGATCGTGGGTACAGAATGTCAATTAGAGTTTGACGAGGTAGTCAATGTCCACAATACCAGGAATAAATGTCCTTGCAATTCCAGGCTGGGGAATTCTTCGCCTAAATGCGGCAGGAAACCCACGGGGCGGGATGGGGCGGAATTGCAGGTGCACCTTTAGCAGGGAAAAAGGGTTGTCATCGGAATCCTCAGAATTCCAATTAAGTGTCCGAATTGCTCAGGGCGCAAAGGGTGAATTCGTACCGGGAGAGAAATCTTCCTTGGTACTTCCAGGACAATGCGGATGGCCCGTAGGATCCGAAGGATCCGGAGGACCTGCATCTCTCGTTCCGGTACGAAATCCCCTTTTCCAATGTCAACCGCGCTGCAACTTCTTTCGCGAGGATTCTCCTACCCCTTGGACTATTTCGCCGTTGGCCAGCGGTTGGCAGGACTGCCGGTAGGATCTGCTTTTTTACGAAGGTGGGGCTCAATGGCTCGAAAAATTTAAAACGCCAATCAGCCGAGCGTTTCGAATAAATTCACGTGGATCGTCCCTATAAAAAGCAATGGCCCGATAGTAATAGCGCCACCGGCTGGAGCCAAAACTCCCGGCGAGTCTGGTCTTTGCCTGACGACGCTTTTCATTTTTTTTCACTCCCCTCTCCCTCCCTCCCTCCTCCTTGCTTCTTCGTTTCTTTGTATTTTCTCTTCAGCCTCCATCCGAAAATCCCGATACCGCGGGCTCCTTTCTCTCCTTTATAAACTTTCTTCCTCGCCGTCCTTACACCGCTTAACATATACTGTCTGCCCCATGAGAAAATGTCTCTCGCAGAATTTCTTAAAAGTTCGAGCGAGCCGAACGAACTGTAGTCACATACTGGCTTTAGCATAACTACTGAATCGTAAAGCCGGAACGACGTTCCTGACTCGATCGTGGAAAAGGAGAAGAAGAAAAAAGATAAAGAAAAAAAAAAAAAAGAAAAACGAAGATTATCCTTTACCGCAGGACAGGAATGTAATTCTTATACAAAGTGTTTGTATGTGACGCGGATACGAGAAAGATGAAGAACCGAGGATGCACAATGGTATCTTCTAACGGGAATCCACTGACGTGGCGGCGGTCTGCAATTGGGAATGAAATTTCTAAAGAGGAATTCCTTGTATTATTTACTATCTCCCGGTTATTTATTAGCGATCTCCTGATCCCGCAGACTGTGGCGACTTTGTTCCTTGCTGCGTCCCCGATGCTCGTCCTCCCGGCCACTCGGGAAGCAGCGCTAAATTAATTAATGCAGGAAGCGCCGCACGTATCAACCGACGTTAATTTAACGGCCGGTTTACGCGAATTAATAAAGATAACTTTGACGGTTCCTCGCTGTCTCATAAATATTAATGGCGACCTTGTTTCTTGGATTCTGCGTGAAGTCGCTCGTGCGAAACGCGATCGCGAAGCGTCTCTGAAGTCGCGGAGGCGCGTGCGCGCGCACACACGATGTCACTAGACATAGGGATTTCGCGACTGTTCAGCGGCACCGTCTCAATCTTGCTTACTTGCTTACTTGGACCGAGTGTCGAGGGAAGTTATCCCCTGGAAGAAAAATGTAGATCATCGAAGAGCCAAAGGGTGGATATTATCTGAGACGCGAGATGACGTCAGACAAAAGGTCCAGGAGCGACGGAGCCAAATCCGACTGGGGCCAAAGACACTGGAGTTTCTTTTTACCTAGTTCCGAAGGAATGTCTCCGATGTCCCTAGAGGCTGTGGAGTAGGTTCACTTTCTCGCTAGGAAAGTTATGCCACCCCCTCCCTCCTCCCGCGCCTTATAAAAGGGACCCCCCCCCCCCCCCCAACGTTCAGGCCTCAAATCCTCCAAGACTCTTCTTTGATACTACAAAACGATATCGCTGGCTCCATGAATTTACGGCAGGATAATTTAAAAAGATAAGAAGAGGGGCGGAAGGGTAACGGGGAGGGGGAATAAAAAAAAAGGTTGAACAAGATGATGGGAAAACTGGTGATTTGCATATCCGAAGAAATTTGGATGCGATCATAGCGGGTAAACCAGCTCGATCCCTTCTTCGATCATCTTAATAAATGTTAATGGGGATCCTGCCCCGCGCATACATTCAGCCCAAGTTCCCGATGAAAAGTTTAAATGAAAAAGTGCCTGCTAATTAAACTGGCTGATTGGCGCTTCTGCCGGATAAGCCAAGCCGAGGGTAAACGAAGATTCTTTTAATTAAAGCAAACGCGAATCCGTCCAGCTCGCGTCAATCCGAAAATTCTTAGTCTCAAGTCAGCCGTGCGTAGACTTGTCCTTTGGGTTGGTAAAACTGTCTACCGCAGAGCGTAGAGTGAAAGTACTATCTCGCTTTACGTGTCATGGGCCCGTGTTATCCCCCCCCCCCCGCGCCCCACCCAACCCCCATTGTAAAAATCAACAGCCCACCTACCCTCCATACCCATCCAGAGCTTTATAAATTATTTAGTCTCGCAGCCGGTTTCTCCCACGCACGCTTATTGTCCTTAATGCGTTCAGTGATGCAACTATAAATAACAAGCTAGGACTTGCACGTTTCTTCCCCGTGCTGGATCAGCACGATGTTTCTCCATTAATTCTGCAGCTACCCTTAACCTGCATAGATCTGCGCTCCCCCCGCCGCCCCCTATTCTTTTCGCCTTCCTTCCTCCCATCGTTCCTATCGGCAAGTGCTAATCAAACGATCAGTCAATGTCGCGTTCCAGAACCGTTCCAGGCATCGACTCGCTCGATTAATTCGAAAGTTCCGCCAGGATCCTCTTACGGCTTATCGAGTCGCATGAAACGGCCGTGCAGGCCGACGGACGTGGATGCGCGCGACGCTCGGACTGCCGGGCAGGTCCAATTGCAAGGCGATTAGGAAAACTTCTTTTTAGAAAATTAATTAGGACGGAACGAACATCCTGCTGAACTATCTGGCGCTTCTTCACGGTCAAATGATAACGGCGTTTTCGAAAAGTCCAAGAGGCGGACGTATCTACTGGCTTTGATCCCAAAAGTTTCAGTCTTACTCGGATATTACGGAGATTAAAGGACACTTCCGTTTGACCGATATTTACTGACTCCGCCCATAGAAAAGTCCTTCTACTTGAAAATATAATTTTCTCTTGTGCGAAACGACGCTCGACGTCTTCGTCGTCGCGACGCTCTTCTTAGCCGTCGATACAGTCGCTTCGTCGAGCATCGGGACCACCGTCGAACCGAAAATACCGAAACGTCAACGAATCCGCAGGGTGGTACAGACAAATGTATACGCGCAGCATCCCGGGTCCAAGAGCGTCTAGTAGCAGCTCGCGTAAGAATGCGCCTTTATTTTGGTCCATGCGTGCGGAAGATGCACGCGTGAGATATTTCTCTCGGCGACGACGGACGCGAACTCGGCCACCCAGCTGGAACTCCTCGCGACGGACAGGAAAGTCGTGTAGCGATAGAAAAAGCGACGGGGGCGGAGGAGGGGGGAAGGGGGGGGCAGGAGGGGCGGGAGGCGAAAGGGAATAGAGAGAGAAAAAGAAACGAAACTGCAGCTTCGAGAAAACTGATTAAAAAAAACACAAAAAAGTCGAAGCACGAAGCGACGTTCGGAGCGGAAATGTCCAAGTTGTCGCTGCGTCCCACGGCAGCTGGAAGCATCGGCAGGAATACCAACCCCTAGGAAAACATCCCTAAGCCCCAAACGCAACTCGAAAAGGTACATCAAGTCAAATCACAAAGATCCTGATGCCCCGAATATTACCGATTCCTCCATCCTCTCTCGTCTCCGCAATTCCAAAGCTTGATGCTCGGCCGAACCAGGAGATCCTTGCCTCCCCCTCCCGAAGTGAAACGAAAGAGGGAATTTCGGTGAAAGTGCAAAGAGGTCAGAGGTCGAACGTTAGTCGGGCGCGCTCGAGCCTCTCTAAGGTTTCGACCATTCCTCCTAAAAGGAATCTGGCCCTGCCCTCCCCGGACAATACCCGGACCCTACCCGGACACGCTTTTAACGTCGTTAAGGAACCTCACTGGGGCCAAAGTACTCCATTAAGAGGTGGCAGTTGCAACGCAACTGGAACACCCTATAGATTCGAGGACTGGAGGCAGGAGTGGCAGGACTCAAGTACAGGAAGGGGTTGTAGCTGCAGGTAAAATGCACAGGTGTATCTGGGATCGTCTTCCGCTGGTGCACAACCTGACTGTACGTTACGTATACACGTCGCCATGGCCCACTCAGCCTGCCTAATTTAATCAGTAATCACTAAGTAATTGCATAATAACCAATTTGTAATATAGGCCGAGCGCGAGTTGCTGGTCTACCTATATGTATATGTATAGGGCTACATATACATAGTACATAGGAGCAATCAGTTTGTAAACGAGACTAGGCTGCGGCAGTCGTCATCGAGAGCGCGTGCACTTTCCAGGAGTTGCAAAATTCCAAGGACGAGTCTCCGTAAAGGAAATCGACTCGAAGAATGCAGCAGCTGCATTACGTTCGATGCGTGCGAATTCGTTCTCAAAAGTTTAAGGGAATTTAGAAATTTCTGCATTCGAATACCCACTGTTCTTCCATTCGCGTGAAAATGCAACTGGGAGCTGCAGTTGCACGGGTGATCCAATTATCGGGAGGACTACCCGTGTACCGTTATAATTAAAGGGGTCAAACATTTCGCGCGCTTATTGACGAGACGCGTCTTGATTAAAGGTGTCCTGTTACTCGACTGTGCACGTACATGCATACGAACAACTCGACATTATTTAGTATGCACGGTTCCGCGCGGCTGATCACTCGGGAAAAGTGTAGCTGGAAGTGGAGTCGCGGAGACTATATTTTCTCAACATGGCCGCGTAATTGGAACGAATCTCCCTTAGCGAAACAGCGGAGCAAAATTTCGAGATCGCGGGACGAGAAGAGAGAGAGAAAAGGACGCTAGCCTTTGTGTATTGGAAGACTCAACCAAGTGCGCGTGGACGCTCTTGTTCGCGAACCGACGCCCGGCGTCCTTTCATACGGCAACTAAGCGCCTTTCCTCTAATGAGACCTCTCAAGATCCTCATGCTCCGATGCCATCCAGCCTGGTCTGACTCCACGTCGTCCTAACCCTTCGCCAAGTAGGGAATACCAGTATAGGGTTTTCTAGTGGGAATTCGAAATACTTGCAGAAGATGGGTGAGGAGGTGAGGAGGTGAGGAGGTGAGGAGGTCAGTGGGTGATCGGCAAGAAGCGCAAGTCTGGGACCCAGAAAGGATAAAATCTTGGATATTTTTCCAACATATTGTATCAAGCAATGTTTTGGAATAATGCTCCAGCCATAAGCACAAACGTGTGTGGCGCGCGTCATGGGCCCGTGACTCCTTCAACTGCGTAAGAAAATTCTTCGGCTTTTCCAGGACTGTTTGCTCACGTCCCGAGTGTCCTAAGAGTTATAAGAATATTTGTGAACGCGTGTGCGTGGGGCGTCTTCCAAGAGAGCATTAACAAAAAAGGGTTGTTTGGATAGGTCGCGACCGAAATATCACGTTAAAAGCCGAGCATGGAAACTCGGCATAACATAACATAATACAGTATCGGTTTTTGAAGATACGCGAGTAATGTGCCCTGCCGCGGCAGTGTCAATATTTTCGTTATTCACGCGGATGTCGACGGGGAAACGTCGAGTAGCGTCGAGGCATCGCGACGCTTCACCAACTCGACGCCCTCGAGCAGCGTAATTTCTCAAGGACGCGAAGACGCCGTTCTGGCACTCGACACTATCGGATTTTACATGCTAGATTCGTTGCGCCGCTCGCTAATAAACTTTCTCGAAATTCAGGTCAATTATAAATGGCAGCCATTATTCCAAATCGTCATTACCAACGTGTGCCTGTTCGACTATTTATCCAACTTTTGAATTCGACTCTACCTGCTGGTCTCTCGTTAAATCACGTGACCCATTTGTCGTCAATGCCAAATTTCACGGTCTGATTCCTCGACGTTGGCGTCGGGACGCTCGCGAACGGGCGTTTCATCTGCCCCTTTATCCTCTCCTGCACACTTTCTATCACATTTCTCTCACCTCCTCTTCTCACGGACCCATCACCGACCCCCCGGCCCGCACCTTCCTACGTGGCTTTGCGAACGCCCTGACACGCGAGTCCGTCTCTGCGTGTTCGGCAATTCAACCGCAAAGCGGGACGCACCTACCTGGCCACCCAGGATGATCTTCAGCGCTCAACAGACTCGACAGAGAATCGCAGATGATTGCTGAAAGAGCATGAAAATTTCATTTGAACTCGACGATTTCCCTTTGCGTTATTTTATTCTTCAGCTTCGTTCCATTTTTTCTATTTCCGCTTTATTTCCGCAAATTAATTACTGCTCGCGAATGACTTTTTAATCCGATTTACCTGTCGACTGACTCTCGCCTTTCCGATGGATCGATTCGCTGTTCGATCGACCCGCAGGATCCTCCCAGCATCAATGATCCCGACTGACACTTTTCTTTAACGAAATTACTCAAATCGTCGTCCCTTCCCTTTAACCCACTTTATATGGCATCCTTAAGCCGTCCTCTTCTCTTCTCACTTTCATCCTTCTCCCTGTACCACATTTTATTACTGTACGCTAAAGCAGCCGACGCACTTGCGAGAACCCTGCCAGATAAGTCGCTAGCTGCCAGCCGAACCTCCAAGACAAGTAGGAACATCTGCCCTGCTGCGGGGTCAAGGGTTAACCTGAATTCTCCTACGGCTCGCGTAACGTCGAGTAAAAAGTCAAAGACTTTCTTTTAGCTTTCCAAGCAAACCAGACAAATAACTCGGTATAAATGATCAATCGGGACACTGGGAATTTCGTTTACATCGAAACCGAGTCAAGAAGATTCTCACTGCCGACTGAGAGATTTTATTCGAAACGGGAAAATTGTGAAAAAAATAAAAGTATTAAATACATGACGTAACCAAGACATATCGATCATCGTTAAGGGTGGGACGTCGGAATTAGGTTATCTGTCGTCCGTAGGAGACGCCAGAGGGTCGCCTCGACGTGCAAGGATGACAGATAGAGAGGTGCTCGTATTTCTCGTCGATGTCGAGACAACAAGCCGTGCGCCGGATCGCGGTCTGGGAAAATTGCCGAGGCAAACGGAAGAGGAAAACAAGCGGTAACAATGGGACTTCCTGTGGAGTCGGAACGAGGAGGGAAATTAATACGAGGTAACATTGTCTCCCGGTTGGAGCTCGCCGCGAAACTGTGGCTGACTCTAATTGTAAGAGTCCTGCCTCCCTCCCTCTCCTCCCTCCCTCTTCGGCTATCTCGCTGTCCCACTCGCACCACAGCAATGCTCCCACCGCGCGACGTGGAAGAAGTGGCTAATGCCTTTTTCACTGGAATTGGCTAATCGGGAATTGTCAACCGATAGTAAGCAACGCGTTGCCCGAGCAATTTTAAACCCAGCAACAATCCGCACGAGCTTCAATTACATATTTGTATAACAGCCAAACAGTCCCTTTTGTCTATGGTTCCGTTTAATAGAATTACACTGGCAATTAATTGGAACCCATTGGATTCCCTAGGAGAACCTCTAGAAGCGTCTCATTGAACGAGACAGAGTCTTTCACTTTCTCATGAATCGCGAGCTACTCTCGAGGACTTTTCGCGCAATTGTGCTTCGCCACTCGAGAAAATCATTAAATCCACTCGAGACGTCGCGAGGAGGAACCAGGATGCTCGTTATCGTAAATTCGGATGTTCACGTGTAAGCTACTTACGTCAGGACGGTGCCAAGGTCTTGTCAGTCGATCGACGATACGTACCTGCAATCAGAAAGAAGGCAATTATTCACGTGAGAGTCTCACCTGCACGATCGAAGGAAGGAAGCTTCGAGCCTGAAGGACGATCGAGGATTCGGATGGGAGGCAAGTGGGTCTCTCGTTCTCAAATTACATAGAACAACGACGAGTTCGACAATGGCACGGGGCTATAGCGAGTCCCATGCTGAGGTTGTTACCGGCATATCCCGGGATACAGGTAATATGCCGTATGGCGTATGGCATGGTATCGCAGTGGCGTAACGCTGCGCCACCCGAAGCAGCGCGACTCCAAACGGCAGCAGCGCGGAATTGTATCGCGCTCGGAGCAATAAATAAAGGAGGACAATACAAGAGCGTAATACCCATAGGAGCTGCCGTCGTTCTACAGCCGGACATTCTGCGAAAGCTATAAACCGAAATGGCTATGACGCCTCGACCGAAGCCACGTGTCCCGTTCCCAAAACCGATCTCGCGGATCTCATCGATGATGAGTCCAGATACATATCCGTCGAGGCCGTCGTGGCCGTCGTGGCCGTCGTGGCCGTCGTGGCCGTCGTGGCCGTCGTGGACGTCGCGGGTACAGCTGCCCGGGATATTGGATTCCCTGGGATAGCCTATTTCGGGAGCAATCCTCTTCCATGGATCTGGGGAGCAGGACCGGGGATCCCGAAGAGCGTGAGAAAATCATAGAAATCCTGGGGAAGGAGACGAGGTGACGGAATCGGAGGACGCCTCCTTCCGGAAGCACTTAATAGCCTCTGCCGAATGAAATCGGAAGAGACCGAGACTTTTTGCTCCAGCCACGAGAATATGCGAGCGGGTGATTCAAAGGATAGGAGGTGGGTCCCCCATGTCCTGTGGAGCAATTTTTAGCAACAGATCACGTGACTCTTTTCATCAGGAAAGAGCAATGGCGAACAATGTAGGACTGCCAGACGTAATAAAGCGCTCGCAACGAGACGTAAAATCTAATATAAAATGAAAATAACTCATAGCGAACGAATGAGGTTGGGTCTTTGTCATACGTGGTACCCAATGAACGTACTTCATCAGGGAACTTCGCGTGTGGCTGGCGGCTGGTAGAGCTGAGCACCCTGAGCTTCCGTTGCGGGAGATCACCCCAAGCCAGCCTCACTTTAGGGTCAAAGTGCACACGTATCGTTTAGTCGAATGATAATGATCAACACGGCACATCTTACAGTCGCGTAAAAAGATCGTACGTGAATTTACTGTCACTCGAGGAAATTACGTCCTCGTTACGGCTTTTCTCCAACCCTTCGGTGAAAGGTACGACGCGCCGATTAGCGCATTGAAGTTTGATAAATTTGACGAGAGTTCCTCGCCTCCGTCGCACGTGTCTCTCTCGTCATCCGCGGCACCGAGTGAGCCAAAAGTAGCCTAACCTAGATGGATAAGTATCTATACGTATAGACCGTGGGCACTTCTCTCTCTGGGCCCTGAGACAAGTTTCCGCAATCAGCGAGGTTCGGTCGGCTTAAGGTAAGGTGGGGGAGGGGTGGTGGTGGGAGGGGGGGTAGCTATTCCATAGGCGTTACACGTATAACACATCGAAGGATCTCGAACCGCCGTATACACGTTCCTAGAGACGAATTGCGAATTCATAGAACTACTTAGTTTGTCCGAGAAATTACGTAACCTAACCCGATTCGTCGAAAGGCGACCAATCCGAGAAAGCACAGTCCTAGTCAGGAATTATACAGCCGCGAACTAATTCGGGAACCCAGTCAAGTTTCCTGGATCGAACGACGCGAGCAGATGTCGAGAGAGATCTCTACCCTCCCTCGCCCTTTGACCTCTGTAAAATTTCAACCGGCAGTCACCGAGGAATTCCGAAATGGCGTTCCTCGTCCTTTTAAGAATTCACACGCCGTTGACAATGACCGGGGAGAGGGGAGGGGAGAGGGGAGAGGGGGGGCCTGATCCTAACGCAGTCGAATACATCCACGCTCGCTCTTGGAAATCTGACTGCGACTCCTTTGACTGATCGACAGGTCGAGGTAATCGACTGGACAAGCCAAGCGTACCAACCGCAGAGGAAAATAATACTTTTAAGCAGTGGATAGTCTTTTTATGTGGTCGAGGTGGCACCCCGTGAAAAAGCACAAACGAGCCGTAAAAGATAATCGTGAAACCACTCGACCAGTCGTCTCGATCCTTTCGAGAAGGAAGATTCAGCACCTTACGTAAGTCACATGACATTTGCCTGCATCGAGCCTTGAATTATTTGACGGATACGAGTGTTCGATTTCCTATCGAGTTTCGGCGCTGCCGCGGAGGCCAAAAGCCGCAGGTTAATATCTCCCGACGTTTAGAAACATACAGGGCCATTCGTATCTCGAGATGAGTCGTAAAAGAGGCACTCTGGGATTTCGAAAACGATATGCTCTGTGAACGGGGCTTTAGTACGGCGTCGCATACAGTGTAGCAGTGACTGGTGAAGGCTTAGTCGCCGGTTATTTCTGGTGGCGTCGAACAAGGAAGCGAGAATTGAAAGCGCGCTGAGAAACTGAGAAAAAAATTCATCTGGACCGTTTCGATGGGTTCGTTGCGGAAATGACCTTTCTGAGAAACGTAAATTGGCAATTGGCAAGCAAGACTTAAATGCATCCGTACGTGGAGCACGTGCATTCGTGTGTGTACCGGGTGAGCTGAAAGTATCCGCGGGACATTATTATTCTTATCCGTGGGACGAAACGGGAGGCTGAGTAAGTGGGAAAGAGTTGGGGGGGTGGCGGCGGGAGGGGGGAAGGTAGGAAAGTGCATTCGTTGCAGGTTGCAGCTGCGGACGCATTCGAGGCTGCTGCGTTTATAGATGCACAATGGCCGAACGTATCCGGTCGATCGGATGGATCTATAAATAACAATTTATCATGGATTTATCTCGATTAACAGGACTCCTCCTAAGTGCAGCATCTTTCAGTGGTTGAGATATGCAGGAGCATTTGGGAGAAGCAATGCACTTCGATGCGTAGATAAATGTATGCATCGAGGCTCTCTGGTCATCGGATGCATCTATTATAATAATAAATAATATAATGAATACTGCAGCAGAACTTGAGTATCCTGAGTCACAAAAGACCACGGTGGCTTTGGAGCATCTTTACTTTCCGTCTGGGCTTCGTGCATTTGTTTTGTTCGAATAACAATCGCGATGCATTCTGGAAACACGCGAACGCTCGATCAAATTAAGTCCATTATTTCGAGGAGGATATTCGATTTTGGAATATCGACGAATCATAGAGAGAAACGTGTTATTCGATTCGTAGCAAGAATTAAATTTGACCGAAAATTTTCAGTACCGGCCTCGCTACGCTTCTACGTGTACAGACGCTAATGCGAGTGCAGATGCACATGCGCCCCTGCACGTGCACGTGCTCCGAATCCGTTCGCTCGCGCCGCCACTGTCGCGCCACTGGGATGTCCTCGATATTCACTGTAGACCGGGAAGCAGGGGACGCGTCGAACGGCCTGTTAATTCGACAGGCAGGGCTGCCAATGTTGTAGCTTATAACCAAATAATTCAAACGGCGCCACGCTCGATTGCGGTTACATGGACACGCTACTTCGTTTCTACTTGGCGAGATCAAGTCTTTGGGACCGGAGCAGCTGAGTTCATTTCAACGAAATAATCTATCTCAAAACACTCGACTGTCTTTCGAGAGTCTCCCAGCATCCTGCCTCTCGGTGAGATCCGAAGAGAAAATTTCAATTTCCTCGTACTTAGGATTCCAGCGACCAGTTTGTCCAACGTCGAACGATGAAAGTGAAAACAGCGAATCTGCCGCTGAAGAGGGAGGAACAAAGGAGAGAGAAGAGAAAGATGCTCCTGTTGTCAGAATATTCCTAGTCCTTGCACCTGCGCGGACGAATCTGCGAGGACGCGAACACACTTTCCTACGCGATACGTGACTCCCGCTCTCGTCCTCCTGTTTCGCGTAATGGCGAAGCCCGAGGGAGTCGGCCAGCGGTCCATCAGAATCCACACGGATGCAGAGCAGTGCAAGCGCAGTTGCACCGACACGCTGCCAGCAGCGACGCCGAGTGTCTGCCTGGCTGCTGGTCGGACGTGGCTCGTCGGCTCACCGTAAAGAGTGAAGAATAATAATAATAAATCGGCAGAATCATCAGCGAGAGGACCAACTCGCAGAGGATTGGCCAGTGAGGTCTTCATGGATTACGTTGCTGCGAAATATGCTGAATCGCGTTCCGGACGTATCGGGGCTTCCGCTTTGCGGCGTGACAGGCCGACCAACCGGAGAAGACCCACCAGAAATCTATTCGTTCCATGTAAAATCTCCGTCTGGCGCAGGGAGATTGCGAAGCTTTGACAAGAGACGAGGGTTGCGCAGGTTCATAGAGGGTGGCTGCGGGATCGGGGCAGACTCCGGCAAGACCTGCCGGACCGGTGCTCATTGGCACGGTGTCCTCGGATGGGAAGACTCCTTGAACATCGAATTGTCAAAGCTTAGCATTCCGAAAGTCATTTTCTCTTTCAAAGCCTCCGTGAGCCATTGGAGAAGTCAGGAGAAGCTCCGAGCTTAGAGCGCTTCTTCTTTTTCCTTTCTTTTTCTTTTTTTTTTCTTTTACCCTTTTTATTACACACTCCTGTTCGCGGTTCTGACAAACCATTTATTTAGCAGCACTTGGAAAGGAGCAGACACTGGCAGCCACTCGACTGAACTCGGCCTCACTTTTGCCCGACCAACTATTCCACTTACCCTTTCTTTTAGGGGTTCTCTAGGTCCTCCCCGCCCCCCCCCCCCTGTGCTGCTTCGAACTGCTGACCTCCTGCTGGTGCGACCCCTTGGCCAGGAGGAGACTTTGACCGGTCGAATCTTCTTTCAGCTATCATTAGCGGTTACGCGATGGCCTCTTGCATCCCATTTTTAATCTTCAATAAGAAATCTCTCTTTCTCTCTCTTTCATTCTATCCTGAACTTATGCACATTTCCATTCGATATCTTATCGATTCACTTTTAATTGTTGCTCTCTAGGAGTTTCTGCTTTTAACAAAGTTTGTGTCTTCTGTCTCTCTTCCTCTCTCGCAGTCCCTTCAAAGAATCCAAACTCTTCTCCGCTGTTCGTCCCTCTGGAGCATCAGGACCCTTTCAGCCTAAATCCTCCCTCACTTTGGCTACTCTATTATCGTTATATTGTTTCCTCAATACCCATTTAATTATTTCCAGAGCCGAGCAAGGCTTTTAAGCATCGTCCACAGGACAGACAGATGTCTTCGTGTAAGTGCGTGTCGGCTGGCATGCTAATCGCCCTCGGGAATAATTGCTAAGGGTAGGGACCACCGTAGTGGGAGTTTTCGTAAAAAGTTGCCGAGCTAAGGAAAACAAAAGGATCTTCCGTGACTATAGGAGGAAGGCTTAACGAGACATAAGGAACAGGGACGCCTGTGAGATAAAGAAAGATGGAAGTAGAGGAAACGAAAGGAGAAGCGAGAGAATGATTCCGCTTTCCGACGCTCCCTGTGCGACTGGAAAACTCGATGGGCTTTCAATTTCAAAGCGAATGGATCTTGTCCGTGAAAATCACGGGGCGATGCTTTCGCGGCCGAGCGACGCCGAACGACGCCGAGCGACGCCGAGCGAGGATGCAAGAGTCACGAGGGACGTCTTGAGAGAAAAGAAGGTCGAGGTTGAGATATAGAAGGGACGCGTGTCTGTGAAAGGGTGTGTGTAGGTGGATGTCCAGAAGACGTCAAGAGAAGGAGGGTGAAAATAAAGGGAGCACCAAGTATAACGGGAGAATATAAAGAGAAGGGTGGTGGTGGTGGTGGTGGTGGTGGTGGTGGTGGTGGTGGTGGTGGTGGTAGTAGCCGTAATAGTAGAAGTAGGCAGCAGCCAGAGACCCTCGGCCAATCTGACCACTTATTTTCTGTCACCTAACTCACTCGGTCCCTTCGATTTATTGTCTCTCACGCCCTTAACTGAGCGAACCAGCCAGCAACGTGCCCGGCCACCCTCCTCGACCCCTTCGGGTCTAGAATCGACGTCACTCTCACTTCGCTAACTATTCCACTTATTCCCTTGTCCAGTTCAGGCTCGCAGCGCCACTTCCGGAGCTCGCGAAAAGTGACGGTTCCTCGGCAGAGCCGCGCGACGTGCGACGTGGGGCTAATGGCATCTGCATTCTTGATCGGCGGGAGCACCGAGCCAACTTGAAGTGCCGTCTGATGCATGTGCGCGCATAAAGACACCAGCAGGTCTTCCTCGTTCGCGAGGTCAATGAACGGATACGCTAATGATCCTAGGGGTTAATTAGTCCTCGGTGCCGGCGACCCGAGACCCTCTCACGGCTAACTCGACAATCGCTTGGCCACCCGACCAGCCGACCAGCCGGCCAAGCAATCTCGGCCACTTCCCGAGCAAACCACCTGGACAGTAACGAGGTCACTTGAACTAGGTAGACAAAGTCACTGGCGAACCTACCGAATGCTGCATCCACATCTCAGGCAGTTGCTACCTGGAGACGCGGAGGAGGATGAGCTTGCACGAGGCTCCCTGTTCTGCCTGTTGACTAGAAAATCCGTTAACTATACGGAAGCACGGAAAATGCAAATGTTCTCCCCGTTAATGGACCTGATCTTGCACTCTCTGGAAACCATGATCGTTTACGCTTGGTCGTTTTGTTCCTCTTGCGTCACGAGTCCAGCCGAATCAATGAGCGGACGTGAAGAATAAGAGGAAAAAAGAAAAAAGAGAAGGTGACAAAGAGAAGGGACGAAAGAGAGAGAAAGATGGAGAAATTGAAATTGCACGGTGAAAAGTCCAAAGTCCAAAGGCCAAAGGCACTGCTGGCGAGAGAGCAAGATACTCTTGCTCGTATAATGAACTCGTTTGTATCTCCATTATTGGAGGGAAAATCCACGGCGTTTCTGTACCATTCGAAAAGAGAAACATCCCCCAGGACTTTCCTCCTCGGGGAGACGGCCAAGCATTTCCTTGGGGTCCTTTGCAGTCAGGACGATCCTTAAGAATGCCGCGATTCTTACGCTCCTTGGAATCCTTACGATTATTACGCTCGCGTACTTTGTGCCCCATGGTCCAGCTCGGAGACTGCTGCTCCGGTGGCTGCGGGAGTTATGGGGGGCTAGGGGGGGATACGGGGGTGTATTATGGAGCCAGCCATGGGATAATATAATGGGCTTGACCATTACTGCTGAGACACCCTAGGAAATATAGACTTGCCCTATCCTCTCTCTCTCTCTCTCTCTCTCTTTCTCTAAGTGTCTCCTGGAGTTCTGAATACGCATTGTTCCACGGGAATGGGAAGCAAAGTTAGAAAGAGGAGCAGAGAGAAGAAGCTGGTGGATCGAGGGAAATAAGAAAGAGAAAGAGAGAGAGAGAGAGAGAGAGCACGAAAGAAGAAACGTAAAGGCATACATATAAGTTAAGCATTTTTACGAAGCGCCGCTCCTATAGCGATTCCAAGAATCGACACTCGTAACTCGAGGCTTTTTACGACGGGAAGCTGGATAACGAAGAGTTCGGCAGAGTCGCCATGTCATCTCCCGAACGAGCACGACGATTCTACGCGGCATCCTCTTTGACGGAGTCCTCTTACGAAGACATTTCGCTAGACGACGTCGCTAACGTCGCTGACGTCGCTGGCGTCGCTGGCGTCGCTGGCGTCGCTGACGTCGCTCGCGTCGACGATAATTCAGGCAAAACTGAGCTATTAATAATCGCTTCCCCATCCCTCCGGGCACTCGGGAACTTTGCTGCTACCCGGAGAACCCGAGAAACACGGGGCTGCTGGTTTGTGCTCGAGGAAATATTCTCTACTCGAAGGACCGGGAAGAAAGAGACAGAGACGGAGGATGGAAAACAAAGAGAAGAAGCTGAGCTGGTAGGATCCTCCGCCACCTCCGCCACCTCCGCCACCTCCGCCACCTCCAATCCCTCGCGCACTTGCGTGATGCTCATTACGGCAGAGTCTCAACACGCGCGGAGAATAATAATTAATAAGCGCACAGAGCACAGGAGCGCGAGTCGTGCTTCCGCTCTACGTGCCGCAGTCGAAATATTCCGTCTCCGTGTAGCGTCGCTCCTGGAAATCTCCGAGGAAACTCTCAAAGTCAATATCGCATACTTTCTGATAAGACTCGAGAGATTGCTCTCGCTGTTAATACAAGTGGATGGGTGGGGCAGGAGGGTGGAGGGGGGGGCATGATGCAGACAGGAAACGGCCGATAAGAGCGATACCAGAGGAACGAGAATCAAAGTGTCGTACGGTAACTCAGAGTTACCGGGAGGAGGATGTCTTATAGGACCTTGGAAATGGGAAACGGGACATGCAGGATATGCAGGATATGCAGGATTTGCCCAAGTAGGAAAAGGACGGCCAGAGCGCAGGCTACACTGGGAGAGCAGTGGGGATCGGACATCATAAACAATTCAGGAAAGTTCGATTATGAAACTTTTCGAGAGATAAGAGGAAGTGGCTGAGAAGAGGAGAGTGGGAGGATGAGATCGGTCGGAATCCCCAATATGTTATACGTTAGGACGCGTATCCGTTCCACGCGGGAAACGAATGTCGCAGGACTATTAAAACTTTTGCGTGTCTTACCGAATCCTGCAGACTGCACGTAATGCGCAGGTACCGTTCTGGACTAGCCTCTGATTTATCCGATAGCGTCACAGGAGCCAGACAAGCTGCTCCGGATCGATCCCAATAGATAAGAATGATTATGAAAATATAATCGGATGATTTTAGGCGAACCCGATTCCAATCCTGTCGTCTTGCCACTTCTGGTATCGAGGAGAAATTAGTCCCCGTCGAAGACTTCCTGTCTCCTGGGAGACTTTCAGATTTTCTGGTTGATCGAACGATTGCAAAGTAATCGAAGAAGCAGACGAAATTACGAGTGGCGTTTCCTGTAGGATCGACGGGAGTATCGATCGCTCCTACGCGAAAGGATCCTCGTGGAAATCGCCGGAATTTCAAAGCGGCCCGCGAGTATTCACGTTACAATCGTAAAACAGACTGGGGCACGTACGTACCCCCTTCCCCCCTCCCTCCCCCTCCATAATAAGTGGTAGGAGCACGGAGAAACGATGCTGTAACAGACGCGTCTACGTGAACGTTCACGGTACGGAGAAACGAGGCGGTCTTGGATGGGGCGTTTCGCATGCATCTCGAATGCAGCTGAGAATGCAGATTGCAGGTGTCAACATTCGTGGCGCGGGTCTCGCGTCCTGGGGGAAAGTTTCGCCAGGGTCGTATTTCATAAAGGCGCGTACACACCGGCAACCTAACCTACCTAACCTACAGATACCTTCTGCAGATACTCCCTGCCGTACCAGGCTATAAATACGTCTTCACCCTGCACACCCAGGCTCCAGTAGAAACGGTCCCGGTCCTGCCGGTCCTGCCGGTCCTGCCGGGTCCTACTGGTCCTGCTGCTCCCTGACGCAGCATCCTTGCATTCTATTCATATTTTTTGCACTTTCAGAGAAGCAACAGCCAGTTTATTCAGATTTCACGTAATGTCGCCTCGACGGACTGACTCTATAGTAATGTAAGTACACACAGCTCAGGGGGTGGTGGATGCGACTAGAAAGAGTCAGAAAGGAAAAAAAGAAAGGAGAAAGTCTTAGGGGGTGAGTTTCTCATAGCTCCCAAGTCACACGGCTGGTTTCTCACTTCCTTTTACACTTTTCCTATTCATCTCCACCACCTTCCACTCCTTTCTTCTTCTTCTTCTTCTTCTTCTTCCTCCTCTTCTTCTCTCTCCACCATATCTCACGTCTCTCTCTCTCTCTCTCTCTCTCTCTCTCTCGAATCCAACCGAGGCTCGGGTAGCGATGCGCCGTTGGGTCGCGTCCCGACGACTTCTTCGTAGGCGACGTGCGTGAGGGTAATATCGCTCCTATGTGGACGCGACTCGTTCTCGAAAGCTGAAATGTCGAGTCCTTTAGTGTCGCCGTGGGAGCCACTACCCGGTGCGCGTTACTCGGCTCGTGCATCAGCCGATGTGAATTATGATCCAGCGACGTGATCCGTGATACGAGTTTTGCGGCTGCTGTGAAGACGCCTTAATATTCCCGTACGAATCCCAACCCGAGTTTCGCGCCATTTGATTGGACACGCGACCAAAAATAAGGACTTGCTGGCGAGCAGAGGAAGCAGCCAGGATGCAATTTTCAGGAGGACAGGAAGACGCGAGGATCCTCATGCGTATGATAAACATACGTAGGACGTTCGGATACGTCCGACGTGGCAGATTTCAATCAAGAACTTTCATCGAGGTATAAATAGATTTTAGTTGCAGCTGCTACCAGCATCCATATCGTCGGGATGGAATGTGGATCCACCTTTATGCGGGACGTATACCTGTTTTATAGAAACCAGTATTCCTGTATCTGTCGTTCTCGCGTCTTGTCGTTCTATATCGGTAACTAGGTAATTCGCACGGAAGGGAGAGATAGAAACCTTAAGGCACGAAGGTCCATGCGCAACGAGCGACTACCTGCCGCGGCTGACCTTGTCCGCTTCCATCCACTACGCAGTCACCTTGTCTCTTTGTGCTCTGGCTGTCACGCACGTGTCTCCTGCATACTGTGTATATAGGTATACACGTGTATGGGGTTCGAGTCGAAGAGTAGGAGGAAACGAGGTCGAATCGGCCCAGGCGCATTTCCATCGAACGACAGCCGGCGAGGGCGGCGATGACGGGCGAGAAAAGGAAAAGCCAACCGAGCGGCAAAGATGCTACGCTGGGAAAAATATGCTAAAGCTACGAGTTAGGCAGGCATGGAGAACTTTTTCTTTGTCAGTTGGGATATAAAATATTCCAATGAGCCAGGCTGACTGTGGAATCGCGTGAAAGAGAGGGCGAGGAGAATGTGCTAGAGGCTAATGTGGTGATAGGGGGGAGAGCGTATGGCAGAGAGGGATATGGTACAGGGAGGAAATGGAGAAGCCAAGGATGAAGAAGACGAAGAACAGGACAAGGAGGAAGAAAAACGTGAGATTTTCAATGTGCGAAATGGGTGAAGGTAAGAACCTTCCGGCAGCTGGATAACTGACAACCTCAGGAAGACGTTCCGTATCCTTGGATATAGAAATTTGAAGATGGCGAAGAAGAATCTACATAGGTAAACGTCGTTTGGTGCTTTTAAAACTGCAATGTGAATTTGCCTGTCGCCATCTCGCTCGTCTCTACGATACATTCCCAGCACAGGCAGCTCATCCCGTCAATCCGAGTGGACGTCTAGGTACGTTACTGGTCAAGGACGGACTACGAAGTCTGTTTTTGCAAGCGCACTTTTATTTTGATTCTTAAGAAAGTGAAATAATTCCAAGGAATTTTGGAACGTTTCTTTTTCATAAAATATCTTCGGAATGCGGAAGACAGTAAAATCCCGAACCTTCCAGCCCAGGGACAAGATGCATTCGCGGCTGCTGCTGCTGCACTTTGGTCCGGAAGTTCCCAACACTTTCTGCTGTTTAGGTATATCGGCCTCGTTCAGCCCGGAAGTTTTCGCAGTTTCTTACGGCGCGATCTGGCCTTCTTCCCTGTGTCACTTCCGCCTCTTATTTGCCACTTTATCTCTTGGTGACTTCGGGCTTCGCGGAAGAGTCTTATCTCCCGATGGCGCTTTGGAAATTCAGTAGTTCGGCCTGGAGCCAGACTCTCTCCCTTTACTTTCGGCACGTGAAAATTCCCGTGGCGATGTCGGCGAGTCGGGATTTTCCTCCGTCGAAAAGAAACGGGGAGAATGATCCTCGATAAAACTATGCATATAAAGAAAATCAATGAGAGCGAGAGATGCATCTCGCAGGAGACACGATGGCAGGATAGGATTCAGATAATCGAGTGTCAATCGATAAATCTTCATTTCCCACATGGTTCCCTTCGCTTCCCTTCGCTTCCCTTCGCTTCCCTTCGCTTCCCATCCCTCGACACACCCACTAGACCTACCAACAGTCACCCTCCGGATCAGGCTGAAAGGGGAGGCCACATTGAAACGTCCTTGGCAAGAGCCAGAACTCCATAGTCATCCATCTGACTCTCATTAAAAACGCAGTAGCGGTACTCTTATGGTAATTGAATTACAAAGAGAAAGGACCCCCAGCATCCTCTCATTCACTTTCTTCCACCCTTTACCAAGCCAACAGCACGAAATCAACAGAGGCAGGAGTGCGAGAGCGTCTGCCTGTCCAACTGCTAATTCCACGTGGACCGCGTGGACCCCGCGTCCCAGGAAATTCCCCGGTTCATGGATCATCAGACCGAGATGAATCTTCGGCGCGCGGATCGACCTGAAAGATCACAGCGTCGCGACGTCAGAGTCGTGTCGCAGTGAGGATGGACAGGGATGGCCAAGTGCTCCTCTAATTTCGACAGTGACTTGTCGCTGTGGACTCCAAACGGGGATTGAACATTCCATAAAACATGGCCCTCGTCGTGGCTCGAGTAGGCTCTAAAGCCTGTCTGGGTGCTCGGCTGTCACAGTCACAGGGTTATTTACACGCAGCCTCTTTGCGCGATGCTCCACTGCTATTTATTGGTGCTCGACGGATCAGGCCGGACCGGCCGGACTTTCGGTAGGAGTTGCAGGGCTCAATTTTTTCAACGGATCCTGACCAGGAAAAAAGAGTCCCTCTTGCGGGCATCGCGATCAGAGAGGAACAGCAGCGCCTGGCTATTCTTAAATCGATTCACTCAGCCGTTGCGCTACTGGATCCAGACGTGGCTATTGGACAATTCCAAGTAGAGAGCAGCTATGAGTTTGATGATATCCCGCATGTAAATAATGGATCGCATCCCACTTCCGGAGCACAGAGGACTGACTATTGTCATCGGTATGGGTGCGAGTAATCGGGATTGGTGGTCACGAGTGAGACGAGCGAGACGAGCGAGGAGGCTCGGAGCGTTAATCAGTCGCGCACATCGTAATTAATTTGCTTGGAATTAAATCAAATCGAAATAATCGCGGTTCCGGATCTGTTTGCCGAAACACTGGGAGCAGCCCGTGACAAGAATGTTTTAATTACAAGCGGTGCGCCAATATCGGCGCACGACCCTAGTGGCGCCCGTGCGAGTCCAGGTTAATGCGATAATTCACATGCACTTTGACTGCATTCGGCAAACAGCAGGGACAAACTCAACAAGCCGGCTTCGATGTTCGCGACCCTCCGCCTGCCTCCGGGCGCAGCCCCTGTCCTTCGGCTGGTCCTCAATTTATTCGACGCGATGCTTTTGACGGTGATTGCCCGCTTTTGGAAAAGCCTGTGGTGTCCATGAGGAGATTGGTCGTAGCGACGGCAGCGACGGCAGCGACGGCAGCGACGGCAGCGACGGCAGCGACGGCAGCGACGGCA
>JARQSV010000641.1:327699-339448 GCA_030142285.1 Calameuta idolon
CATTAGGATCAGTTGCAAAGGTGCGCATCCTACACGCGATTACCTGCATCGATGTGGATCGTCTGCGCCCGTGTCGAACGCGCAAGCAGTCGGTTGCGTGTGAGATCCGAGAGGATCATGGAGGAACATTTTACAGACATCTGTAATGGCTCTGTGCTTGTGAAATTGGTACCGGTAACCACTGGCTGGAGAGAGATAGAGAGATAGAGGGAGAGAGATAGAGAGAGAGACAAATTTCGAAATCATTTTCCCGGGAAGCACGGCTGAAAATACAACGCGAATACCTCGAGCGTAGGTTATTTCATTAGCGTGCTTTTACTAGACCGGCACCACATCCAGCATCCAGGTCCACAGCGCAGAAGTGCTTACCGGGCCGTTCTAACCGACTTTTATATTAATTAATTTGCTCAGGAGTTTTAACGACTTATTGCACTTCAATTAACTCATTTTAAATTGCATAATCCCGGCATACCGCACGCCAGAGCGAAGCTGATTTAAAGTGGACGAGAAATTCGCTAAAGCGAAGCTCCAAGAGTCACGCTTTGCCAAAGGACTGTCAACGTGGAAGATAGAAAAAGGAAGAGAAAAAAAAGTATTTTCACAGATCAGGACGGACAGACAGAACCGGCGAATTTCCTCCTGGTGCCAAGGACGAGACTTCCCGAGATCCCGCAAGAGGAGGAATCCTCGGGCATCCGATGGGAATCGAAGGACCAAAGTGGCGCCCTTCTCGAACGGCAAAGCCAGAGCAAGAGGGTCCAGAGTCCGATCCTGGGCCGTAATTACAATTCGGACAAAGTTATGCGTCGGGTCGTCGCGCAGGGATGTGTCAAGTATTTAATCAGAGCCAGCAGGTCGACTCCGCGTTAGACAATGGATGGCGGCCAAACCTCCCGCGCCGCCTTCCAGTACGACTAGGGCTGCAATTATGTCGACCTCATTTCAGGACAGCTTTACTCCTCTCGCATTGTCCTGTACCCACTCTCGGTCTCGTGGTTCCCTTTACAGTTCGCGGCCCATCGTCCTTCTCTCGCTAACCACTAATTCGGCACTTTCCCTCCGCTCCTCTCCTCACCCACTGCCCCCTCCACCCTTCCCACTGCGGTCCTGCTTTCCCTCCCCCTGCCTTCTCGATCAGTCTCACTTCTCAATGCACTCTCTTACCTCGCAGACTCTGAAGGACCCCCTGCTGCCTCTTCACCCATAAGCGTCACTCCGTCGCTTTCCTTCCACTTCGGATGTGCTCGGCACGTGTCCTCGTGTTTTATTGCTCCTTTTAACTTTTGCCGCCTTTGTCGTAAGAATTTCGCGAGAGGATTTTCGTTTGTCGCCATCAGCAAGGATATTCGAATTTATCCCGAGATTTCCTCCGAGCGCGGATACGGCTGAAGTTACATGGGTATACTTTCGTGCGCGGAGATATTCTCTCCGAGATCAAAGCTCGCACCCGATCGTGCACCGAGAACGCTTTCACGAGCTTAATACGGGCCCTTTAACGTCGATTCCGCGAATCGAGCTTCATTCCCCACGAATTCCAGGCCGTCGGGACGCACGCGAACGGTCCTGATAATTTTCACTAAAAGAAATATAAAAATAAAAATAAAAAGAAGAAGAAAGGGTGAAGCAAGTTAAACACATACTGCGAAAGGTCCATTTTGTTCAGCGGTAATTGCAACACACCCGAACACCCCCCCCCCCTCCGCCCCTGCTGGTTATAAATATAAAATCCACAGCACGTCATGTGAATTACTGAGAACAGGAACTTTTGTGCCTCGACACGGGATTTAATGGCTGCGTCTCTCCTTCTGACCTTTTATATCAGGCACTTTTATTTTTTTCACCTTTTTTTTTTATCTACCTGCCTGAATAATAATGCTTAACGTGACCTAGTATTCCGGCAACATTACTTTTACTGTACACTGCGAGACGCTATTGTTTCTTCGGCACGAGGTAGCGCCTTTTTCTCCAATATAGAAAACGGGGAAGTCGGTAAGAAGCAGAGAGACGGAAGAAAATAAAAATTATCGAAAGAAAATGGAAAAAGTAAGCTTCCAGCAAATCAATATCGGACAGAAGATTATATGGCAGAAGGTGCCGGCGGGTTTTCATATAACGTGGGCGAGTACGGGGAGCAGAATGTAAATCCCTTATGAGCGACTGTCAATTATTTACGATTGCTGTCAATTTTAGCCAATCGAGATTAAGCCACGTCGGGAATAGGCTTTAAAGCGTCGCGCGTCGCGCGTCGCGTGTCGATGCGACGTCAAGCGTCCCCACACGCGCGCTCGCGCGTTTTTTGGTACCTTATTTAGAAATTAGAGAAACAGCTTTTGTCACACGCATTGACGATACTGATAAAGAAGATCCAAATTTGTTGCCAAAGAATTGCAAAGTATTTCGAGAAAAATAATTTGGACAAAGATTCGGCATCTCGGAGCCGGGAATTTTGAATGTTCCAGCCAGAGACCGGAGAGAGACTTTCTTACGCCGATAACACAAGGAACGAGGAAACCTTTTCGCAGCAGAAAGAAAGCAGATGGAAATGGGGAAAAGGGAACAGCGTGGCTCGCGTGACGATAACTTTGATCGACAGTCGCGAATGGGGAAGGTTGGACTGGATAATTTTTACGGGGTTTTGGGCTATTTCAAGAACCAACCTCATTAACATAATTCCAAGTTCCACATATCCAAGCGATCCGATCTACCCTGGTCAGGACAGCTGCGAGCAGTCCGGCAAGAGAAAGGCTCCTTTTCGATCGTAAATTTTGTTCTATCGTGGCCATTTTTCAGCTCTTGGCGCAGATTAGAAATTTCTTTCCTGCGCAATTTTCGACGGATACAGCTTAATAAAATGGCCGGAATCGCGTGTTCGGCTGGTTGTTCTCTCGATTAAAACAGTCTTCGGGACTAAGAGATTCCATTACGGCATGGAGCTCCAATGACTTTTCGTAGGCAGTACAACAATAGGGCTGGAGAGTGGGGGCACGGAGGAGTATGATGAATCGATAGGGAAATATCTCAAACGAGCCACGTGAACTTTAGCGACAGAACGTTTGCCCGACACGAGGGATCATAAATTGTTTGATCGACGGATCATTGTGTCAAGAAAATCGCTGATCGATCGGTTCAGCTTTCTACCTTTTTTCTTCAAACATCGCATAATAGGCTTTCCTCCATGCATGCATTGATACGTTACGCAAACTTTCTAGACACTCGTTAATAGCCCCGCCACAAATAAGCACCGAGGAACAGTTTAGTTTTCGAAAATTCGTGCGACACGGTACAAGAAAAAGAAAGAAGAAAAGAGAAAAGAAAAAAGAGAGGAGCCAACTCTTTCGACGACTGTCGGAACGAGAAGCCGCCAGAAATTCTCCAAGAAATTAGTTAAGAGGCGCCTTAACGACTGTTCTCGTGCTTCTTCAAATTTCAGGAACGAATAGGAGGGCGCGACGCTCCAGTGAGTTTTTCTTGCCGGCAATTAGGACGACAGTCGTCTCGGCTAAATGCGTAACGTGAAAGGCGGAGCCAGCAGCAGCAGCAGCAGCGATAACAGCCTACACTTATTTCTACGATTAGCGATTTGTGCTTTGAAAACTACGAGGGACCATCCCACCCCCCATCCGGCAGTTTGTGATTCTTTTCAAAATAAAATTAAGAGGGCGCGTGGACCATTTGCCGATAGGCAGGAGACATCGAATCTACAAAGTGGACTCACCAGCCACGCTGATCGAAACTCTCTGATCTCTTCAAGTAGCACCAACTGGTAAGAGGATCAGGATCACGTCACAGGACTCTTCTTCCTGCAGAAGATTCTCTTGCTAAAAGTCTCACTGTCACTTAATGTCTGGCACAGGTTGAATCTCACGTCAATTCGATCGACACGTCATTCGGATGTCCTGGAAATGTCTTTGGCTTCTCCCACGAAAGACTCTAGGGTCACCGGCTGATTGGACCGGGTGCAAAAGCGTCAAATCGGTAACCGGGATTGATAAAAATAAGATAACTTAATTATTCACTTCTGTCGTAGTCATGGATCCTGTAGATCCTGTGGATCCTGTAGATCCTGTAGATCCTCTAGAAACTCCCTCCGAGCAACCGAAAGAGGCTCTTTCCCCAGTTTTCCCAGATGACGATGATTCTTGCCCAGTGACTCCTGGACTACCTCGCCTATCGTACTCCGAAGCACTTGGTCGTCACGTGGGATGAAGATTCGATAAAGATTCTACCAGGTTTCCCACACGTTTCCCCTCGTGCGGATCTCGAAGCCGCATGCGACGCACACGCGAGTGCACGTGTCCGGCCGATTAACGCATTGCGCAACGATACCATAAGAGACAACGCATCCCCAAGACAATGAAATATATTTTGGCAAAGGTCCTTCGCACTGCTCCTCCCGACCTCCGACAGTCTCTCGCTCTGCCCGTTAGGGGCTCCTTTAGCCTCGAATCGCAGTGTTCCCAGCTGGACGTGGCAGGAACGTTCCGCTCGTCAGGTCCAGGAAGTCAATTTGCCAATTTACTCGAGGAAACGGAGATCCGTGCCGTCGATTTACATGGGAGGTTGGGAATTGGTTTTACATGGTTTCTTGAATGGACTCGTGCAGTCGGTCAGCCGATTTTCCTTGGGTCACAAGGAACACGTTCGTTCGCCAACTGTTCGGCAAACGCACTGAACGTCGAGGAACCCGTTGGCGGGTGACGTCGCGCTTTGGGCTTCGACCTACCGATGGGCATGCGCGACGTCATGCGCCTCTCCGAGAGGAGGGCCGGCTGCTCTCCTGGCTCCTTTGGAAGGCAGGAGAGAGAGAGGATCCTGAGGATCCTCAGGATCTCTCCTGCGTCACTCTGGATGAAGACTCGTTTGGCTCGCTAAGATCCTCTAACGGCAGTGGATCTTTCATAAGGGGTAGAACGACAGATCAATCATACGATGGAGTGGCAGAACGTCACAATGGCAAAACGGTACAAGGGTGGAATCGCAGAAACATATCGAATGCAACCAAAGTATAACGTAAAATGGTCCAGCGTCGTAAACGTAAAGACGATTGAAAGAGATTGAGAAGTCAATATGGCAAGAAATGCTCGTTCAACGTTATACGAGTATCTTGGAGTCTCCCTGGTGACTTAAGAGGGTTACTCGTCATCGGAGGGAGCCCACTGGTTTGATCCCCCCGCAGTCCGTATATACGAACCGACGAGGGAGGAGTCGCGGCTCAATCGAAATCAAGATATCCGGGAAAATAAAATAAAACTCCTATTTGATGTCCGATCTTACCAGCGGCTATCGGGATGAGAGTTCGGCATCTTCTTGGCGGCCATTGGACGCGTCGCCCTCAAAGACCCGGGTGCAGGAGCGACTGTGCCGAATATACGCGTTTACGTTAAACGGATATATTGATCTTCGGACGGCCGACCCAAAGATCCGTTTACCAGCTCAGACCTACTTGGGCCCAAGTGATCGGGATCCGCGCACAGGCCGATCGGCGCTACCCTGTCTTCCGGTCCCGTGCAGAAGTCGCGTAGGAGCGACTGCGTGGCGAATCCTGAGATTCCCTGAGCGCGAAGCAGGAGCCGGAAGTCAGCCGAGTCAAGTCGGCTGATTGCGCGGCAGGTGTCACGAGATGCCAACTTGCAAAGTTTCCCTGAACCACGACGCCCGGCATCTACGATCTTCGCGAATTACGACCCTGCAGTTTCACCCGGTGCATTCTCCTGCTGCAGTCAACTGCACCTTCTAGGCGTCCATTGAGACTCGACCAATCGCGCCGCGTCACCTTTATTCTATTTCTCTTCGCGTGCACCGTTTACTTCCGCTTACTGCCGCATCCTGCCCTTCCGAGAATTTTCGACGATTTTCGATAAAATTCGACAAGAGAGTCAAAAAGGAATCTCCTTTGACGTCACCGATCAGCATCGAACAAAGAATCTCATGAGTTTCCAAGAACCGAGTACAATTGATTCGCAAGATTCTTGTAACTTTGTTCTGAGCAAACGGCACAGTTTTGCCGGAGGGAAATAAAAGATGAAGTACACCGAAAAAAAAAAGAAAAAAAAACAACTTATTAGTCTTTCATTAAACACTCAGGGGAACGGCAGTAACGTCAAGCACTGCTAGGATCAAGATTTTTCGCATGAAAATCAAGTAAAACGAAACCGAGTGCATTCTACTGTAATAAGAGGAAATCGAGTGACGGTTATACGAAGATCACTTGAGGAGTGAAAACCGCGAAAAATCTGCTTGAACGATGCAAAATTGAGCTATAATAAGTATTTCAGGGTGCAGCCTCTCTCGAGTAGGAATAAAAGTACGAAAGGGGTGGGAGAGCGGGGGGAGAGAGCGAAAAGGACAAAGAACAGGCGCATGAGAGGGCGGCTCGTAATGGGATTGCGAATAACATGGTAAAAGGGGTAAAAGCCCCTTATGCCGAGGGAGGCTGTGTCGTCGACACGGCATCCATCTTTATTCCAGGCTCGGTATTAATTTCGCGATTATTAATCGCGAAGACATTATTAACGCGAGAACCACGGAGTTTTAGACTGCAGGGGGGACGGATTAAAATGCTCCTGGAATTCCGGGCGTACGTTTCTCAAAGAAGAGTCCGCGTTAACGCCCTGAATGCTGTAATAATGAGCGAGAGTTAATCACCCTCTAAACTTCAAACTCTTTCCTTCGCCCCCCCCCCCCCCACCTCTCTCTCCCTCTCTCCCGTTCCTACCGGAAGCACAATAGAATTCCCTGTCCCTCAACCATGTCTCCGATACTCTCTTCCTGTTCCTTCATTTTCCCTGCAGCTGCCTTCGCGGATTCCCTGGACGACTTTTAATTATTGCCGTTTGCCAGTGGAAATATCGAGTCTCGATCGAATCGCTGCCTGCGAAATTGCCCGTAATGTCATCCCCCCGCCCCCTCTCTTCAATTAGCCGCGGCACGATTATTTACAAGTTCCAGGTCTTTACGTGAAAAGGCTGCTTTCAACGAAAACTCCGACTACGGACGGTCTGGGGTCCCCAACAACCCCTGATAGCCTTGGCACCCCCTGCCGTCGCAGGGGGGGGGGAGGGTGGCGCATCGATGCCCTGTTAATTATACCTTCACCGTAGTTCAGCCCGAAACAGCAGAGGCGGCCTCCTCATCAGGGAACCGGGTGCAAGTTCAGGCGGCCCAGAGAGAAACGGGCTAAACTGCTCAAGTTTAATGGAAACATGACCAAGTGGGGCGGCCGGGAGTGGCGGAGAGTGAACTCAGGAAAAACTGCCAAGGAAAATATCGTATCGATGAAAACGCGATCCGCCACCTTTTCTCTTATCTTCGTATCAGCCCCTTGGCAGTCGGGGGGGGGATTTTTCAAAGGGATTTTTTTTTTCAGTACGCAGATATTTCCACGACTGAGTCAAAGTCGAGGCGACCCCCCCCCCCCCCGACTAATGCCGCTCGTAATTGCGTCTCGCCCGGAGAAAGAACGAAAGAAGGCGCAATTTATAAACGGGAGTAAGCGCGACCAACTGCCACCCCCGCCCAAATATTCCCGTGTGTGTGTGTGTGTGTGTGTGTTTGTACAGGGCACACACTTTTACCAGCCATCCAGCCGCCCACTCGTCCTCGACCCTAGAGGCACCCGCCCCCCTGCCCCCTGCCCCCCTCTCCAGGTCGCGCGACGAGTGTTGGTATTTTGCGGCAGATTAAAGCGAATTTACACTCGACCTGGGACAGCAGCCCCGAAGCGAACAACTCTGGAAAAATAAAGATTAACAGCCCCCGACAGTGTAGCCCGGTCCGCATGATTTAGTATGCAGTGGATCTGCAATTGATCATCCGGAACAAGTACGGACACAGGAGAATGGCCAATCGGACTGTCCCGTAACAAGGGAATGCCTTGGAGCTGCATTGCCAAAATCTGACACGGGTACGGGGGGAGCGGGGAGGGTCTTGGATCTATAATCTGGCATGTCGAGTTAATTACCGCGCAATCAGCCCCGGTGCTGATTGTGACTTCGAGCTTAAATACGTATACAACGTATAGGGAGATCCTTAAAATCGCGAGAAAGAATCCTCTACTAAACCTGCTGCATCCCGGAACAAGGAAGTGCTGCCAACGTGCAGAAGCGAACAGGACGTGCCATCGATAATTCAGAGTCCTTCGAGCGCCCAGAGATCCAGCAGCCCCTTGTACCGCCGCTTCCGGAATCAATCGAATGACTCAGGCGAGTATCGCTCGACAAGGACTGGGTTGGTTGGTTGGTTGGCGGCCCTGACTGGCGCGTAAGCGGCAGGATGACGTAGATATGAATTTAGAGATGCTGACACGCACTCTTAAATCTTTCGTCTAATGGGAAATTGAGCGAGACTCGTCTGGACCAATGCAAATAGTCACGAGGAGGAGGACAAAAGGTCCTGGGCTGCTGCAAGAAAAGTCCTTACGAAGAAAGCGTGAATAGCCTTTGGAATTAGAGTCCTCGCCGAGGATCCGAGACAGGCTTCCCAACCTACCGTTCGCTCGCCTTCTCACCCTGTCCTTTTCTACCACCCTTTTCTCTTTTTTTTCAGCCCCCCCCCCCTCCTCCTCCTCTCCTGTAATGTCTCAGCACCCGATCGACAATTCTTCGAGGGCTTGCACGTGAAAACTGGCCAACTTTTAAGGGGATGAACGTACATTCTCGCTCGTGCACCCTACTCCCCCCTATCCCCTCCCCAGCCCAAGGTGGCAATGCTTGACAATGGAAGGGAAAGATGAAAAGTCCACGAGTAAAAACTAGCCTCGTACTCTCGACACGATGATCCAGTAAAGTCTCTGGACTCTAGTTGGGTTTCTGTAAGTTCCGCAATTCCTTCCGGATTCTTTGCCGCCTGGGAAAAGTGCTGCCCTCTTCGTCCTCCGATTGCTCCTGTTGCATTCTAATTCGGAAAGCGTCGTTCTCGATGCGCCAACGAATTTTCGGGAATCGAACGTTCGCCCAGTTTCTGGAATTGCGAGATTTTACGATAGTGCTGACGCCACGTGAACGTTTGACGAGACCGCGAGTAACCGGGACGGATCCTCAGGGGCGATTCTCATACAAGCGGCGACCGGATAACGCAAAATACGTCGACGTGCAGGTTCTCACGTAGAAACTTGACGTTTCATGAAATAAGGGAAAAAGTGTAGATTTGGCTTTGCAAAAAGAAAAAAAAAAAAAAAAACCCCCCAATGAATAAACCAACGTACAGTAAATGTTAAATGGGCATATCTCTATGAAACGAGAATTACGTCGTGTCTCTGCTAAGCACGACGTGTATTACTGTAATGCCAAAAGGCCGGGATAAGCCGTTGCAGTTGCAGATGCAGTTTTGCTTTGGCTTGCAGATTCGTGTCGCTGCAACGGAGTAGTAATTAAACGTTCCTCAAATTCCTTGACGCGGCAGCGTCTTGGGAATTTAGTCCCTCGAGTGTCTCGAGGACTTTGCGATTGACGCCGTCGTTCACTTTTTGCGCAATTCCACATCGCAAAGTCGGCGTGCAAATATATCGAGAGAAAAGACATTTCAAGAATCAAACCAAGTTATTACCGTGTCCACCTGGACGTTGGGCGAGCGCTCTAAATTGCACCAGGGCCGAGGGGAAAGGAAAAAAAAAACAGAAGCCCGTTCTGTACAGGCAGGGTTAAAATTAAAGTACTACGAGATAGAATTGCGCGATGGGGGAGAGGGGTTAAAAACGGGTAAACAAAAAAACAACCCCAATTCAGAAAAACGTAATACTCCACCGATGGCTTCTATTTTGAAATTCTCGAAATTACATTGAAAGTAAAGAGAGAGAGAGAGAAAAAAGAAAAAGACAAACAGCCCAGTCGGCTATAGAAATAAGGGAAGAGGGGTGACCACTCACTGGGAAGAGAATGGAGCCGGGGAGAAAGGGAACCCCGGAGTTTCCCGGGATTGGTATGATTTGATAAAATAATCCGATATATTTACGGCATTATTTTTCGCAGAGTCGGCAGCGGCACCCCCATCCCCTCCTCCACGTAGCCGCTCTTCCTCTATCCCGATTCCTCCCATGTTCAGCAGCCGCGTCCTCCTCCAGCCTCCCCGCCGTCTCCTCCCTCCCTTCACCCGGCAGCCTCGCCAGCCGCTCGCCGCTCGCCGCTCGCCGCGGGATCTAATGAATTTAAGCCGTCAATAATACGCGAGCGGGCGGCACCACACACCCTCGATGGGAACTCAAAAAGCTGCTACGCGCTGCCGCGCTGGGGCTGCTTTTCTGCTTTCGGTAGAGACGCGCGCGAGGATCCCTAGGAGATGGAAAAGGACAGCGATATGGAGAACTCGGCCAGCTGAACGAAGTAGGAAGAAGAAGAAGCGGCGAAGGGAGAGAGGAAGAGAGAGAGAGAGAGAGAACAGGATCCAGATCCAGTCACCGTGGAGTTGACGAAATTTTCACGATAAATATATTAACTGCCGTTTAATTAAGGGGTTATCAGAGATTCCCACTAACCCACACATATGCACGTGTCGCTTGTTATCAGAATCCTGGAGAATTCGACACATACGTTGCGCAACAAGGACGAGCGACACGTTTCCATGAGTGCAGAAACTGCGTGTACGTTGATGTTCGCGCACGAAAGCGTGTTGAATTTCCGTTTCGGGAATTGCCGAGGATATTCGCGAGTATCTATAGTCCCCACAGTGAGAGCGCTTGGGTCCGAACTAATAGGATTCGCGAAATTAATTACGCGAATTTGCATAAGCCCCAGTAAACTTTTTTTCTCTCTCCCTCCTCTGCCCTCCACACCCTCGTCAAACGGGCGAATCATCTCCCCCCCCCTCTCTCTCTCTCTCTCTCTGCCGTGATCCCCCTATTGCCTATACCCGGTATATCAATCTACCTATCTACTTGTAGCAGCTCCTCCCCCTCCGCGTCCCTCTACGTCCCGTCGACCTATGCGAATCATATTTCGGAACACTTTGCGCCAAATTAAAGACTACCCCCACCCCCCGACTTCTGGCGACTCTTCCTGCTCGCGTTTAGGCTGTTACGCTGCGTTACGTCGACTCGCGTTTCCGTCGACGGCGACGCCGAGCGGAGTAACGGGATTTGTCGTCCCGGATAATTAGATTATCCGGCCTGGATGGCAGAGGAGCCACCAGGTACCGGGAAAGTGAAGAGGATGCCACCGGAAATGGCTACAATGTGCAGCCATAGTGAGCTGAATGTGTGTTTGCTAATTAAAAAAGTCATCGCGCTTTTCTCTCTCGGATGCAGACGCGTCTGCGTTCCCTTTTTATCTAGCGACTCTTCCTCTCGTCACGCACATTCGCCGACCATGCTTCGGAGTATTTTTTCCAATTCTTCATCTTTATCTTTCTCTCTCTCTCTCTCTCTGACCTTCCTTCCCACCACTTTCGGCCCTCTTGAACCCCTTTCGATTCCAGGGTAGCTACTGTCATTCCCAGCGGCTCTCGCAGCGCGTGGAAACGTTGAGGCTTCAACGTTGCTTTGCTTCGCTTCGCTTCCAGTCGAAGGGGCGGGGTCATTCCAGGTACGAGACGACCCTCGTGAAAAGTTTCAGGAAACGGCAAAAGCCCTCGAAATCTTTCGCCTCGCAGCATAGAGAGAAATTAGAGCCGAGTTTACTGCTTATCACTACGTCATTTCAATCGTCTATCTCTAGCATTTCACTTACTTCTCAGGTCCTCTTCGGACGCTTCAATATTTCTTGGGGCTTTCAGGTTCATCCGACTCTCGCTGCACTTTGAACTCTCTTCGGAGCTTCGG
>JARQSV010000641.1:345000-375013 GCA_030142285.1 Calameuta idolon
CGTCAAAGAAATTGGCCGCTAGTTTCTACTCGGTAATCAATTGGCCGATTTTCCCGGATCAAGTGCACGATTTATTAATTCTACAGAATCTCTGTGATGATCGTAGCCTAGATTACGTCACGAGTGCTGTCACCTCGACGTTACGATTCGATATAAAGGATTCTAGGCTAAAAGAAAAAGATACAAAACTATTTTTCAGTCTTTCAGGTTTAAGGTCACTCTAGCGGCGGGAAAACAGCCTGATTTCGCTAATTTTTCAGGTAAATGCTTGATAAGTCATCGTCGCGCAGACACGTAAGCCAAACAATTTTTCAAAAATACTACAATTCCATTACCCCTTAACAATCCACACCTCGACTCTTTACACGTATCTGTTACACCCGAAAAAAAAGTCACCCCAGTCATTCATAAAGATCCCCCCATGCCAATTGGCAATTCCCGTAACACGTTTCCATTTTGCGTGACCGATTCTATGGGGCACCATACAAGAAAAATATACATACATTACATACAGCATAGTGGCTGAAGTCATCAGACGCCGAAGGGACACGAATAAACGAGAGGCCGAATGGGGGACTGAGGTGGGTTCAATGCGTCAGCTGAAGTCATTAGGGGTAGAAAATCACTGCGCGTGACCGAGCCCCATAGTTCATTCGCGGCAACTCCATCCGTATACATATACATACATCGATGCGCGACCCGAACAAATTGAGACGTATAGTCGTGCAGGATCCCCGTCCCACTTCCCAATAAGGCTGGCTCTGCTCTCCTACAGGGCAAAGTTCCTCTGCGATCCACCAGCTCCTTGGACACCAGTAGACCCCCCTCTTCTGCCCCCGGTGAGCCCAGGGCTTGGTGGCGCCGAGTCACTTTGTGCACTAATAACTATTTCAAACGACCATTAATATTTCGTGACTCTGGCAAAAAGGGTTGAAGACCCAGCCTTGTCATGGGATCAGCCTGGAATCGCTTACTCGTTGGACCGGACTCGTTTTCTTAGCCTTCTAGGCGAATCTCCATGGGTCGTCAGCGGGAAGGGTCTTCCGGTTCAAGTTACCGTATCGCAGGTCAGCCACGCGTCACTTGTAGATTCAAATCCAAACAGAGACTTTCAACCAAAGCTGTGCTCCCGACTAGCCTCGTTCGCGAATTCGCACAGACCAGCTCGCGCAATTATCGGAGCAATTCGAGCCGCGACCTCGGTGGGATTTAATATCTATTTACTAGTCGCCAGACGCGCGACAGAAAAAGATCCCAGAGTTGCTTTGAAATCGAGCAACCGCGCCGCTCCGGGAGAAACCTTAATAGATCCAAATGGGTACACGATCCTTTATTTAATAGCGGATGACGGTGGTCCGGTGGGCAGTGTCCATTCCCCGTAGAATACCTGCTCGTCACGTGGCTCGACAATGCATTTCTTCTGGCCCCATACCGAACCCATCAAACTCCCCCGTACAAAACCCATTGTCGATAGGTATCAGCTGATCCGACACTGCTTTATCTTAGTTATTAATTTTTAATTATCCATCCTTTCATCCGGGCCGATCGATCCCGCGTTCGGTTCGTTCCAGGCGTCGGTGCAATAGCCGTCGGGAGTTCCAGTAGACCTACCAACAACCTCAGCGTCCAGGATCCCTATTGTCCTGGACGAACGGCAGCACAAAGCGAACACGAAGGATCATTCAAAGGAAGCGCGAAGACGGCGTCGCTACGTTACGAGAGTTTCACGCGTCCCGGTCGCATTAACAACCGACGCTCCTCATTAAATTAGTTTACAAGCTGATTTCGCGGAACGAACGGGAACGGACTCGATCAATACAAACGCAATTCTGATGATGATGTAAATGACGAATTTTTATTGAAAAAAAAAAAAAAAACTACATACGTAAATCGGGGGAACAGGAAGATAATTGGACGGTCGATTAAAATATAAGCAGATATCAAAATGACTGCGGGACACGTTCGTTCAATCGGATTGGCTCTTATTTCACTGGGTCCTCGGGCTCGTATTTCACGGTCTGTATGAAGGCAATTGAATCTCTGTATAAAATTAGCGTCGGGCGTCGCGACGAAGAAAAGGCAAGCGTAAACGAATTTTGAATATGATAATCCCCGGTGATTCATTCGATTCCCAGGAAGCACCGGACCCTCGCCTGCTGCTGCTTATTTCGACTGGTTTGCGGCCGTTATAATACAACCTGATAACATCTACATGCAGTCCGTAGACGTCTGTACGTTGCTCCGTCTATCTCCGATATTCCAAGCGGCACTGCGCCCTGCCAGATTCCGAGAGACTCCGAACGAAGAAACGACACGCGACAGGCCGACATGCCGACAGGCCGACAGGATGCAAATGGCCTCCAAACTGACGAAGAATTCTTTACGACGTTCGATAAATCCTCATTAAGGTTCAGCACGGGTTATCGTTTCGCATGTGGGAATCGGCCCGTCGACCGATCGGCCTTAATCCCATACGATTAATCCGGAGTTTCCCGGTTCCACGCGGCGCAGCCGTCAAAAAACTACCTACCGCTTGACTGTTCGCCATTTCGCGTCTATCCACCTATCCTCTTCTCTTTTTTTATTTTTTCATTTTTTCCCCTCCTTCTCGACTGTGAGAATAATAAAGCGACCGACCCAGTCGGCCTTAATAATTTATGAGGAATCCAGCAGGATATCTGGGTTATCCAGCTACACAGCCGCACATGTATCTCTACCTGGCACCTGGATACTTGTAATCCTCGAGCCATCCGGCCAACTGCAGAAACGATTCGCCCGGCGCACGTTCTCCGTGCGCGATTACATATTTATCGTAACGTTACCACCTACGTATCCCCGTGCTCCACATACGTCGGATGGAATCCTCAATTGCGCGGCTGCAGTCGCACACGAATCGCTCCGTGACCGATTCGCGCTTTTCGCGGTGGCAACTCGTATTAGTCGTTGGCCCACATTGCACGAAACAAATGAATTTCTACGGTAAAAGGCGAAATCTCTTTGCCGCTTGTGCACGCGTGAGTTTAGCCTATAGAAACGACTGGGACATTTATTGGACGGATATACGATTTGCGATAAATATTTCTTTTTTCTTTTTTTTTTTTTTTTTTTTTTTTTTATACAAAATTCGGATGAACGCGTGTTTCACTGACGCGACTGTTCGGGAGGGACGGACTCTCTTTTTTTTTTTTAACATTGGAGACCGCGGATGCTCCGTGTCCGTTGGAAGGATAAATCTGGAAAATTGGCCTAATTTGAATATCGCCTGGCATTATCAAAATGCGATATCGCGCTGGTCCACGTGGACGAGTCTCTATCGGTGCAGGCTTTTAATGCATATAGATTAGATCAATTTATAATAAGCCGGTTTTGCCGTCATGCCCGTTACTGTATCTATATCTCACTAGCTCCTCTCTCTCTCTCTCTCTCTCGCTCTCTCTCTCTCTCTCGCAAATTTGTATTTATATTTTGGGTTTATTGCCATAATGCCAGGCATTATCGCTGTTTATTGGCCAGCACGGGTGAGCGGAGCTATTCAGCATCCATGCATCCTCTCTCTTAATATGCAGCTACGTGTATTCATAACCGGTATCAAATCCTCTTATCAGATCTATACACCCCCCACCGTCCCTGCTCATTGACAAAACATTGAAAGCATCATTCGCTGCACCAAGCGCAAACTATTTGCCAGCCGTAAGCGTCGTCGTTTAAATTTCGCATTTCGGGAAATCTTCAGGCCCCTCGGGCCCCTTCAGGCCCCCCAAGCCCTTCGGCTCTTCGGCCCTTCTTCTTCCTATCGGCCGACTCACCCAGCGCTCGTCTTGAGGCTGCGCGCGCTCATTCACGGAACATTCCGCCAGTCCAATTTACAGGAGCAATAATGTATCTTCCAGTTGGCTCGACTCGCTCTGCCAGAGTCCGCTTGCCAACTGGAAGTTCATTAACGAAGCAAATTACCGTATCCGTTACTTTTATCGCCGCCACACTAGACGACACTGGGATGCGATTCGGGGATCTCTTAATTTCGCAAATTTCACCCGCGGAAAAATGGCATCGCCATTATTCAGAGCGACCAACGAGGCAATGGGAGATCAAAGGGTGCCGATTACTGCCGTTACCCCCTTCCACCTTGGATTTCGAAGGGAGCTTAATGGCCCCGCTGCTGGTGTTATCGGCTGGAGCGTAAAGCGACTGGCCATACCGTCCCATTATAAACAGCATTAGAGGTAACAATTAGTGGGGGTAGTAAACAGCGACATTATTCGCGCTAATTAATTGTAAAACTGCATTAACAAGGGTAGGTCTGGCAGCTATACGTAGCGGCGCAGGGCCGCGACGGGGGGGTTCGAAACGAATGGCGCAACCATAGAGCGCCGGCAAAGTAGCTGGTGGCGTGAGACTGAAATTGGCCGGAAGCGATCGGTGGAAACCGGAAACACGATAAACGTCGGCTTCTAGAGACGCGAGTCGTTCTTAACGAGCCAGGAGCCCGAGAATCCCAGCAGTTTCGGTATTTACCGTACGCGCGCGCGCACGTGCGTATCGCGACTCCGTCCCTGCCGCCTGGTCCCGACCTGCAGGCTCTGGGATCGAACCCGTCCTGCTACGCTCGGTTAGTTTAATTTTCTAAATCGCCCGACTCGCATTAAACGCGCTAGTATAATTCCGGTAATAGACACGCCGGGCCCGTACGTTATGCCCATATGGGTATGTCACATATGGTAGCTATAACTAAACTGTTATTTTTAATTTATACCCTCAATTTAGCGGGTAACGAAGCTTAGTGCAGCCAGCACGATAATTAATGCTAACCCGGGCCAGTCCCACGAGATTATCCGGCCAATAATTTTTCTAACCCGCTATTAAACTATACCGGCTGTTTTTACACGGGCTGCTAGATCCACCGGTCACCCATCCGGTGGGTCAGCCATTGGGCCATTGCTCAGGGTGAACCAGCTGAACCAACCGAGCTGGACTCGGTGTCGCTGGGTACCAGCTCGGTCGGTTCAGCCCAGGCACTGGTCTAGGGACTCCACTCATCATCCAGGGAATATTCAGGCCCACATCCGAACCGGAGCCAGCGCTCGCATTAGGAGCTACGGGAGGAACCGACGGAGATCCGATCGTCCTTGTTGTCCCGTAAAACTATAAATTGCAAGAGGAACCTACCACAAATCGACTCTGGTCCAATCAGCTCCGAATTGAGCCTCATCCCGCAAGATTAAACGGGACCCGTTGCGACCCCTAAGTGGCGTCGGCTCGCGCGAGCGACGGAGACGGAGCGACTCCTGCCGGAGTTGAGGATCGTCCTGGGGATGGCTGGAGAGGAGAGACCGAGGAAGGATCTACGCAGAGCAGCTTCGTTCCCGGACCATTGTAATCTGAAACACAAACAAATCCAAACTCCGTCAAATTACGTCATATCCTCCATTCTCCTACATTCTCCCTCTACGTTCATTTTCTGTCTCCCATCCACATCGACACGTCCGGCGTTCTGTCCAACGTCTGCCGCCATAATCGGCCTTCGTTAATTATAACTTTCTCTAATTGCCAAGTAAAACCAAGGCTCACGTCATGGCTTCGAATCCACTCCCGAAACAGGGGCGCCACCCTTCCACCGTTAAATATCGCCCGAGGCTATTCTTCTAACGTTACGCACTGATTGCTCCTAATCACGTACAGCCTCGCGTTTACGTACGTTTCGCCAAATCTTCTCCGCGGCGGCTCCTCCGACTGAACACCTCGACACTGGCTGACAATTAAATTCCCACCTTACCAAGTCTCAAATATACGTTTCATCGCAACCGCACGGTGCAATTGGTAGCCGTGATTATCAACCGGATTCGAAGGCAACGTGGAAAAATGATCGATGCAAGCTCAGCGGATCCGGTCGCGTGTCCAAAAGTTTATTAGCTCGCGTGCACAGATACCAGGCAGGCCAAGTGTACGGTCACTGCTACACCTGCACATATGCACGTTTCTCTCGAAGTCGACCAAGTGAACGGTTGATCCTTCGCCAGGTCGCCGGAAGAGGGAAGAACCAGCAGACTACCGGGCCAGCGCACCGTGCACGCACAGTACACACAGTGCGCGGTGCGAAAGCACAGAGGCCAAAAGCCTTGGTCAGGCGAAGCTGGACCATGTCATCCCGAGCGGTTCAACTGGGAATCGTTAGTCGCGCGACCCTCGGGCGAGTCACTCCGTTCCCCCTAATTTATGGTGTTCCAGGGCAAAAACCAGGAGCCAGTCGACTATAAAAAGCATGTAAACCGCTGCGCGCTTCTACGGCCGACGGAGACAATCAACTGCCGTTTTACTCTTTCATGAGCCAAGTACGTGTACTCGCACGTACGCGTGATAGGCTCCCTGGAGCCAACGTGTTAAACGGAATCGCTCCGATGAGAATCACCCTGCGAGCGGAACGTCTCGTTACACTTTTTAAAACTCTACGTTCACGGCGAACCCAACATTTAAATCTACCCGAAATTCACCTGCGCAAACAGCATATATATACAATACGTACATACGTGTTTCACCGCGAAGATAAAATTAACGGATAAACGACAGAGTAGAAATTTTACCTCAAATTTTCAAAAAAAAAAAAAAAAAAACTAATCGACCCGCACAGAGATAACGAAGCCAATTCTCTCATTTCGCTCTCTCTCTCTCTCTCTCTCTGGGCAACTCGTCTTTCTCCCTTTATTCTCCACTGCGCCAGCATAATACTCTTCGGCAGTGCCGATCGCAATCACAGCGAAATCGGATATGCGGATGAAGGACGAATCGACGAGATTTCCGTTGATAACGTAAATCGTAGACGTATCGCGACCGCCAAGCGAGTCTGCGAGGAAAAAAAAGAAAGCAGTCAATTAGAATGAGCTATAGAAATAGCTCGGGCCTTTCTCGCGACGAATGAGAAATATCCTATTCCCCTCGGTTTGCTTTGCGTTTATAGCAAAACTACCCCCTCCGTCCTCGCCGACCCCCTCAGCTCCCCTCGGCCGCCCACAGCCCAGCGTATCCCAGGGACATCGTCTGGCTGTGCATCGGGGTACCTACGGCAGACTGAAGCTGAATCAACCCTATATATTTCAATAACCATCCCTCGCTCGCATTAACGACACGGCCCACCCCCCCCCCCCCCAACACCACCACCACCACCGCCACCCCTAGATTATACATCATAGCCAGTAATGACTGGCTCCCTCCGACGGAGGAAGTTGCCAAGTCAAGCAAACCTTATAAATGCCATCGCGGAGCCATAAACCTATGACATACAGCTTAACTCCTAGACGGAGTCGTAGCTCCAGCCTCCCCATCCTGGGGGATCCTGGATCAGACCGGGGACCGAGGACTATTGTCTCCTCGCGATATCCCGCAGGAAAGCATCGCGGAATCTCATTTTACAAAGAGTTATCCAGCTTCGACGCGACGGATCAGGACGCGGTTCGCAAGACTCGCGATTGATCCGATCGAGGGAGAAGCGACAAAGGTTTTCACAGCGCGGTAAGAGAAGGGACGCCGGACGTCGCGACGGCCCGACGGCCCGACGCCCGACCTGGGAACTCTTTGTAAATTAATGGCTGCGTGTCTTATTAAATAGTTCGAGGAGCGCAAAGGAATTTCTGATTCGAGCCGAACTCGACGGTGAATTAAGGCGGATACACATGCACGGGCGCCTCGCGTAATATCTACATTGTTTCCGGGCAAGTAAATCACTCGAGGGCGGAGACGGAGGATAAATTCGTCTTGCGCGTTTTAATAAAGAATCGCGACGCGTTCCTCTCTCTCCATTCGTTGGGGCCGGAAACGTCGACTGGGACTGGGTCAGTCGCGGCGACGCAATTATGCGACTTCCGGTCGACCGCTGGCACCTTCGGCGCTTCCCTTGACGCACGGATAAGCGCGCAGCCTCTGCTTCGAATTTGGGCAAATTCTTCGTTCGGTCCGCGGAGGTCGACCGACACGGACACACGCGACGCACTCGGGCGTTTCGGGCACAAAGTACACAGCGAGAGATACCGACGCTTGGTCCTAGAGGAAGTCACGTATAGTGAGAGTGAATTGCATGTACTCGCCGCGTAGTGTAGTTTCCGCTTTGACAGTTCGCCCAGTTCGAAATCCAATAAAAAGCTAATTGAATCTGTGACGCCACCTGACTTTACTAATGAAATTTCAAAGTACCAATTTCACGTTACGCCGTTCTGGCCTACCTGTTCGGCATTGGCGCCATGGAGAGAGCGAGAGAGAGAGAGCGAGTCGCAGAGTCAGGGCTCGGAGGGGGGTTGAAAAGGGGGGGGTGGAGGGACTAGAAGGGCATAAAGGGGTAGAGGCGCGACAACTCAAGTAGTAATACCGTGCCCACCAGTTAAATTCCCTAAATTGGAATAAAATGAGTTTCGAAACTCGACTCCTGTTGACTTTAATTATAATCTCGACAAATCGGCGGGGCATCTCTCTTGACTAGCGCCGACCAAGCGTTCGCGGATATTGCTTATAGAAGCAGCTAAGTATACTGCAGGAGCAGTAGGGGCGCAGTCCCGATAGATGGCACTGCCGTCCAGGTGCAATCGGGTCCAGGGACCAGCGGCTGCTGACAGAGTGCGAGGGAGGGAGATTGAGGGAGAGAGGAAGGGAGGAAGAGAGAAGCCGTGGCAAGAGTAAACGAGACTAATAAAAAGATGGAGGAGAGAGGGAGAAGATACAACTGGCGCGCGGGTATTCATATCGCATACGGTGTAACGCGAGAAGGTTAATTTCGCGAAACGAATGACTCTTCTTAAACTGCAACCGTCCGAAAACTTTTTAAGTGTAATTGCGTAGCTTCGCCGCTCTCGTAACTCTAAGCTGCGGTGAAAATATTGTGACTACGCCTCTACGTCTCTCTCTCTCTCTCTCTCTCTCTCTCTCTCTCTCTCTCTCTCTCTCTCTCTCTCTCTCTCTCACCTGCCTCTCCAACCTCCGTCGCATCCCTCCGCGCACTCGACACCCGCGATGCTGCTTTTTCGAGTAACATTCTCGCTTTACGAGCGTCTCGAGAAGATTTTTTATTTTCCCCGAAAAACTTTACTTTAGGCTATTTGTATCCCAGGAAGTCCCGAGCTCCCGCTGAACCTTCTGCACAGCAACAACGCAAACCGGGAAACTGTAGCTAGAGGTGGATCCTGTGCTAAACGCATCCTACTGTCGCCCTGTTAATCTCCAGAATCCGATTCACGCGTTTTCACAGCTGAGATCAATATTCTCAGCCAGACGACAATCATTCTACCGATTCCAGACTTTAATCTCAAAGAAAGGAAAATACTCGGCGCGAAGGAATATGGAAATGTATAGAAAAATATTTTTAAAAAAATTTCAGCGACCATCGCTGGATTGAATGCCGAGCTGGATATCATTAATAACGCTACTGCCATTCATCGTTTAATTAATCTTCGCGATAATACAAATGAATGCGCGTTCCTGGACAATCAAAGATACTGCCAACTCCTAGTTGCTTGACTGCTTGACGGAATACACAGTCGGGATGTTAAAGGGGAGGAAGCGAAGAAGCGCAGGAGCGAAGGCTGATGCTGCATACTTTTAGACAGTGAGTGAGTGAGTGAGAGAGAGAGAGAGAGAGAGATAACAGCTATCGTCGTCTTATTGTGATACTACCCCGTGGCATCCTATATCCCGAGCGAAGCGACCCCTTGCACCCTTTCGCCCCCCTTTCGACCCCCCTTTCAAGACAGTACCAAGAGAGCCGAGGATCCTCACGGTTTCCAGTCTCCCAGACACGACGCTCTCCCGCGGGATATTAGGTTTTACGGTAATTAAATTAAAACCGACGCGGCACGGCGTTGCCGGAAAGTTGCGGCGAACCGCGACGAAGAACGAGAAGCTCCAGCCGAGGAAAATGAAAGCAGCGTGGCGCCGGGAAAACAAGCGAAGGAAGCAAATGAGTTAACGAGAAGTAAATAAATAAATAAATAAATAAATATTCATGTTAAATCTCGGAAGACAAAATGTTACCTGCGCTGGAGATAAATCAATACGAGATAAAGAGTCTTTCGAGCGCAGCCAGAATTCGATAGAGAGTCGACTCGAATCTTCAAAGACGGCCGTGGCACCTTGGCCCGCCTGCCTCCACACGCACGCGCCCACATATGTGTGCGTCACCCCCTACCTACGCGTCACACGTGCAGCCGCGTGTGAATTCGTGCGAATTCGTGCGAATCATCCCCGTTCGCCACGAGGAACGCAAGTCGCGTATCCCCTTTAACATTCGCGGATCGTCTAAATCAGCGGCAAATGAAATTAATTTATCCGAGCCAATCCGTCGCTCCGGATCGGCGTCACGATCAGCCCCGAGCCGGCGACCCTCTGCGTACACGATGCGTGCGACAGATAATATATCTGTCGTGCCGATCAGCCTGCGCGATACTCGCTCGCATTATTTAGGGGCTCGTCCCAGTCAGTTTCCTCGATTGGATTGTCTATCCGGCAGCGATTCGACCTTTGGCCCGATTCATTCTCTCTCTCTCTCTCTCTCTCCCTTAATAATTCCTTTGCTTCGACGGGAATGATCTCGAGATCAACGGATCGAAGGTAGGGAGGGAGTTCTTCTGTAAAACGCGACGGGCTGCTGGAAGCAAATGCATAGATGTTTCACGTCGAAAGGGAAAAGACTTTTTCCAGGCTGCATATTTATAGGGACACTCGACTCGATTAATATTGCAGCAACACATGCACATTATTCAGCAGATTATCCCTTTCGCTTTCGGCCAAGAAGTGCACTCGAGCGTCCCGGCATATAATCCTCATATGAAATTGTTATCAGGCGCGCCTAGTAAGACTGATATATGTATACGTGCATGATGCTATATGTGCCGGAGGAACGTGGGAGGGTGGAGGAGGGGGGGGGGGGCGAACCCCGTGCGAGGAATGAAATTTTGGAGTTTCGGCGCGAATTAGCTTGCCAGGTGGAAACTGGGGCTGGAACTGCGACTGCTTCCTGGCTTCCCCGCGGGACTCGCTATGGATCTGGATAAAGTTTAATGGACACGACTGGCATGTAAATGATGGAACGTATTTTTAAATAATTCCTCTTACCGCGCACTGCTCTTTAACGCCGCGTGTATCGGACTCGGGGAAACTTTCGAAAAAGCAGCGTGTGGGTTTACGGAGGTTCAAATGAAATGACACATAGTCCAGTGGATGCGGAGCAGGTTCAACTATTTGAAACGGAGGAGTGGAAGAGGGGGTGGCGGGTGGCGGGTGGCGGGTGGCGGGTAGCGAAATAGTCAGATAGGTACTCGATGCTTACCAGGTAAACACGGCTCTATCCTGCTTAATGGGAGTCATCCATATCCCGAGTGAAGAGCAATGCAATCAAAGTAGTTCAAATCCATTAAAACAAAGTCTGTGGTAAATCGTTAAATCGTTAAATCAGTAAATCAGCGACTGCCGATGCAGAAGGAGGAAAAGGCTTTTCGAAAGAATCGCGCGATTCCTCGCGTAGCTATGAAACTCGGTTCGACTGGCTGACTGTACGTAGAACGAGGATCAGGAATGGCCATTTGCTAAGAAGGAATCGGAGGAGACGGAGGAGCCGGAGGAGACGGAGGAGCCGCGCAGGGCCAAGTGGAACGGTTAGGAGAGCCATTAGGACGTCGAGCTGAGCGCGTAAGAGTTTAAGTTTCGTAGGGCGCGCTTTGAAAACAGCCATAATCTCAATCAGGTCGGAGCCCCAAGCCCTGGGTAAACAGTAATAAACAATTGAAAGCTCAGGGTGTTAATGGATAAATACATAACTCCCCTAGCAGCCGCTCGAGTCGTAAGCAAAAGAGGGCGAAAGTTTAAGTTCGAGGTTGCCGCTGTGCCAAAGGGATGTCAGAGGGTCGAAGGGAGCAACGTGGATGATGCTGGGGATGAAGTCGAAGGGTCGGGATGGCTCTCGGCCTAGGTACATGGAAACGCGTTACCAAGCGATGAGAAGTAGAAGCAAGGGCAGACCGAGGGAGTCGTTGAGGTTGCAAAGGTGAAGCCGGTGCTTGGCAGGGCTGTGCCGAGGCCACCGAGGCCACCGAGGCCGCAGAGGCCGCAGAGGCCGCAGAGGCCATAGAGGCCAAGGGGTGAAGAGTCGGCGGCGCTCGGCTGGATCCTGCAAAGGCGGCACACGGACGCCTCGAGAATGGTTAGGAGGAGATAGGGCTGTTGCCTATCTCTCGAGCCATGAATAAAAACACAATGGAGCCGCCGCTGCCGCGCCCAAGTGTTTCCGGATGAAATTACACAACTAATTAAAAGTTCACACCATTACCGGAGGCTAATGATGCTAAGATTGTATTATTAAACTTCTCCGCAGAAAGCATGGCGCCCCGAGCGACGAATCTGCGGGGCCGGTTGCGCCTCTTTTCTCTCGCGCAATCTATCCCCCTGCCCCTTGACTTATACCCCTCTCTCCGGCCACCCACTGGACGAGGGGGGCCTTGACCCTTTTCGGGTCACCGTGCTCGCTCCCTCACCCTCCAACCCTCCCTGCCAATCGTCGATCTTCGATTCTCTCGAAGGAGCGAGAACGCGTCCTCGGAGCCATTGGGAAAGTGCCGGAGGAGATGAGAAGGGATGAATTCAAGAAGCCAACGAGGCTTAAAGGTAAAGGCCGGAGGATACAGGCGAGTCGTGCGGACTCCTCGAGGGTTCGGAGGTTCAGGCGGCTCCTAGTCTTGGAAACTTCAATAGTAAACAGGACCGAAAGCAACTCCTGGCTCCGACTAGCCAAGATACGGATCCTCCGAAGCTGCAAATTATTTTCCTGGAATTAGAAGGCTGGGGGAGTCCCGGAGGAAAAGGCGCTTAGTATCTTCGCGATAAGAGGAAACTGATTATATCGGCACTGTATTAAAACTCTCGAGTGGCCCTTCGGTCTCTGTTGCGAGATGCGCGACGAGCGACGAGCGAAATTCATTGTCGTCAACTTTTAATAGAATCTCTCCTCTCTCGGTAGAATCATCTCTCTCCCCCTCTCTCTCTCTCGCCCTCGCCCTCCCCTTAGCCCAGTTTTGCTCCAGGGGATCGTCGGGCAAAAGATCGTGCGGAGCCGCGAACACAAGTGCCTGGCAGCAGCCTATTCCGTAACTTTCATCTCCTCACACTGAGGTCGGGAGGATCGCAGGCGCGCGCGACTTGCTTCTTCCTCGTTTAGCTCCGACTGCGTTTTCTTCTCTTCTCGCTGTTTTTGCGCGACGACGACGACGACCTCGATCGCCAAATATTATTTATGCGAAAAAATGCTCCCGCGGCCAAGAATAATTTCAATATCTTATTGGCAAAGTAGAATCGATCCAGGTCGTCGGACGGCCCGAGGTAAGTTATGCCCGAGACGCGGTTGAAATTCCCTCGAAGAAACTAGGCAAGTGTAACGCGCCGCGAATGAGGAGACCGAGGAAATTCAAAAATAAGAAAAATATTACGGGTTTACGCATAGAGAAATTATGAGAATCGCAGGTACAGGGCGGAAGGAATCCAGGAGGAAGGAGGACAGGACGCCAAAGAGAAGAAACCAGGGAAGAATGTCTGGCTGCAGAATTGGATTGGACGAAGCCGCGAATTAATGGTAAGCGAGCCCCAAGGCAGGAACCGATAACTTCCTTGAGCTGATGGCAGCAAGATAATATTCCAGGGTTCGCTTTGTAAGGAATCGAGCTTCCTCATTACGTTAATTTCCCCGGAGATGGCTGCATTTTTCTGATTCCCTTCGTTCGTTCCGTTTAGAGTTTCTTTATTTTCTGGAGCCTCTCGCCTCTCCTCGCTCTATCTTCCGTCTCGATCAGCTCGGCCAGGAAGCTACGACGGGGCGGCCACGGAGACTGCTATTGCCACTGCTCTGGAAGAATCGGAAGAGAGAGAGAGAGAGAGAGAGAGATTTGGCGAAGATGGCCGAGACGACAGGAGCAAGAGAGGCTGATCCTTGTAAAAAGAGGAAGCGAAAGAGGCAGAGGAAGGACTTTATATCGAGGTGCGAGCCGAAAATGAAACCATTTATTGGAGTCTGAAGACCCGCTGGAAAAAAGGGTCGAGCTGAAGTCGGGATAGCATCCCTTGTGCCCGAGGGAACGATGAGAGCAGAGGCTTCTTCTCCTGAAGGGATGAAATTCGCGATGATATAAGGAACCGAGGGAGGAGGGCAACAGACACGGTGGCCATTAACGCGATCTTACGCTCCCGACGCTCACCGACGCTCACCGACGCTCACCGACGCTCACCGACGCCATACCCTCGTCGTTCCGCCTTCGCTCTTGGCTCTCTCCGCAGCATCCACAACCCTACAGTAAAAATACTCCTCGATGCGTTCTCGCCCCATCCCGCTCCTTCCTAAAGAACTAGAAACAACCCTTAAGTCGGCAACTCCGTTTCCGACTCCGTCTCCTCCCTTCGCCCCGAACTCTTTGCTCCCTCTGTGCGATGGACCCTGCGAATCGCCACACTCTGATTGCGCGAGCGGCCCGTTTCCCGAGGAATCGAAAAAGAAAAAAGAAAAAAGAAGGAAAAGGAGAAGAGCAAATGGGGCAGAGCGCAATACCAGGTACAAGGTACCCACTTGATAGTTCATACCTATAATACGGAGAATCCAAGACCTCCATGGTCCCACAGTGCACCTTGGGTACCGCGAGTATTCCAAGTGGCTTACTTTGTCGGTTAATTAATGCAGCTACATTAAGAAGAAGAAAGGAAGGAGTTTGGCGGAGGGCGGCGACGATGGGGTACCAGCTACGGCCCTGGGCTACATTATTGTGCCTTATTGTGCCTTAACTGTCTGAATGCGGGAGCTAATTGGAAGCCCTCGCGTGTGGTTATGCCCTCTCAATTTTCATCCTTCCCGACATGCACCACCTTCCACCCTCTTCTCCTCACCTGCCCCGCCTGGCTGCACCAGCGATCCAAACTCCGGCCACGTCGTCTCCTAGGAGGCGAGCGGGAGCCAGCACATCGGGAGGAGCTCCAGCAACGTGCTGCGTTGGAGCAACGCACAGAGTCCCGACTTCAGTCAAGGCAACGACCCCAACCTAATATCTTAATACGGGGCAAAATGCACCTTCGAATGTGTGCAGGCGACGTGGAACCAATGATGGGCCCGAGCCGATTGCTGCGACGGAGCAAACAAATGCAACCCTTAAATTGTCAAAGGTGTCTGTGTGCGTGTGTGTACCAACCCCGCGCTGTCAAAAACTATTTCTTCCGATGCTAACCTACAGACATCATTTTAATGTGGGACAAATCTCTCTCCACTTTAATCTCAATACTTTCCTGAGACTCGTTTGACTTGCTCGCTCGAAGATCCACCAGCCGTGCTAGCGATACATTGGCAGTTGCACAAGATTCCACCCTCAGCCGGATTCCTCCTTCTCCTTCTCCCCCTTCCCCCCTGGAAGGGTGCATAGGCAATGTTGAAAGGGTGCGCAAGCGCCCCAGGAAGCGATACGCATTGCGGTTGTAATATCGCAGGTCGGCCGTTTTGCTGCCGCAAGAATATCATTACACGTGGGCCCGCTGTGACCTCTGCCCTCTATAAAACCACGCCGCCGCCTTCGCCACTTGCTAAGAGTCCTGGACCACCACGTCCCTTCCGTCACCGAACCCACAGGTGCACCGATCCTTAACTGGATCTTCCGGTGCCACCGGAAGTGCAAGTCGACCAATGGGAATACGTATATTCGCTCGCTTCGCGTATCAAGCGGTAGAGAAAATCCTGACGGAGCCTCTTTGCGACCCCCGCAGAACCTCGTAATCCCACAGTCCCAGGGTGCGCGGAAGGGCTGCGCGACAGCGTTGCACCCGGATGATACATGCGAGAGAATCTTTGGGGATTTTGTGTTGAAACTGAGAAAAAGGCAGTGAGCTGCAGCAGGTAGGGGTCGTCCAGGAGGCTGATGATTGGCGTGCCGCGGGGGATGGCGCTCCTTGGCAGGGATGCTGGTAGGATGGTGAAGGGAAGGCAAGGTTCTTCAGGGTTAAGAGACTTCGCGAAACAGCCGCTACGTGTCGCTGCTGCAGATCAGCTCCAAGGATATTTCGGACAAACAACGGGCGAAACTACTTTCTCGTAGGAGAGGAAGAGGATTGCAGTCGCCATAAAGGCTGAGCAGCGTCGAGGACCCAGGATCACCTACAGGGTGTCTAATCTGTCTAATCTGCCGCCCCGGGACACTCGAGAGGTGCAGGGAGGCTACTGGGGGCTACTGGGGACTACCGGAGGCTACCGGAGGCTACCGGAGGCTGTACCGACAAGCCGGGGGTTAGTTTCAAGTGGCTCCTTAACACCCTGCGATGATTATCTTCAGTTGCTTTCTCAAGGTGCCGGAAGTAGCTGTTTCACTTTAATGGGACCCCGCCAGCGCCTCCGATAACTTTGAGGCCGCTTTGCGCCTGTTACTGCGGTGGTACCGCCCGAGCCTCGGCAGATTAACGTTGTAAAACGAACGAGAGGATTCGGGACAAAAGGAACGAAAAGTAAATCTGAAAATCCTTTAGTCGACTGTCTAGGGTCACGGGGTAAAATATTCGAAATGCGAGCGTGTGTGCATTGGCCGAACGTTCGCGCACACGAGAAAGAGAATTTGCAAATTTATGGTAATGCCGGATCACGAATCTCCCAAATGAATTTAATTTAAAGTTCCCTACATCCGCTGCTATAGTTTGCGTAAAAACTTTAGAATTCATAAATACAATTTGAATTTTCACAATTTCACTCGACGATCCCGGCCGTCCCGCCCAATCGTTAGGCGCTTGACTCTCGAAATTTAATATAAAGTTGCGATCCACCTCTTCCATTGGCACTGCCAAACGTATTCACTATAATAGTATAACTTAAAAGTATGTTAATGGGGGGTCAAAACGACCGATAAGGGAGACCCTTGACGTTCAACAAGCTGCTGCACCCTGGCCCTCTGACCCCTGATAATTACGAATTTCGCTATGGCGAGAGGCCTGTATTTCCAAATGATGCCTCCAAGCGACGTCATCGCCGTCGCAGGAGGCAGCTGACCGTAGGAGGTACTCAGAGAGACAATAATTTGCTTTGAATTAAAATCACTCGATTTGCGCATCTTCAAATTCCCAAGAATGAAGGAGCAGAAAGTTTTCCGCGTCCACGCTTAATTGCCATTAACCGATTTGTCGTTCGTAGGGGGAAAACAAAAATGATACGGCATGCAGGAAAGCACTAGAGTTCAGAGTTCATGCACTTCCTCGTACAATGGGCTGCAAGAGTGGCAACACGCAATGCATTTCCAGCTGAGCCTGCGAGTTTGAAGTTTCGAGTGCATCTCCTGGGCTTTTCCACGAGTCGAGGTTCCGCACTTGCATCGTAGCGCGATGCACTCTTCGTCGAAACAGCCAAGAAACCTCGAAGGCCATTTTTCTAAAAATACTTCCACTCCGGCATTACTCGTGCCGACTCCCACTTAGACTTCTGGTCCGTCATTTTCCTGCACTATAACTTTCTCAAAGATCGCATACACCAGCCATAAGTGCAATTCGCGTGCATTCGAATGGCGACCCGCTCGAGCCTTTTTGGGTCGAGTGCACTCGCCCGCAACTCAGATGCACTACTGGCTGGAAGTGCTACCCAAATCCTTTGATGGAAAGTTCAAATTTGAGAAATCCCGAAAAAATGTTGAAACGAAATCACTGGCTGCTCGTTCGTGACGCGCAGCATCCTCCGACTTTCGCCAACGCAACGTTACGGGATTAACAAAAAAAAAAAGCCAGGAAACTTACGTAAAGCAGAACGAAATAAATGTGAAATTTGCCCGAAGACTCCGAGTGAATTCAAAAGGAAAATCCACCGAGCGATATTGAGCTTGGAAATATATGAGAGGGGTGAAAGGCCGATCTTCGTGAAAAATGAAGGTATGATAAGGGCGGCGGGAGTGACCGTAAGCATGCAAATTGATAATAATCCAGAATCCTCTATCCGTTTCCTTTCGCACGTCCTTCGCGAATGGCCCCTCGCATCGATAACTTTGAATTTTTAGTTTACAGAGAGCATCCCGTGAATTTCACGGGAAGATCATTGATAGCGACGTCCCTCCCCTTTGGGCAGAGCCGGATAAAGTCTAATGCAGGTGGATCGTCGAAATCTTCACGAGCTGCAAGGTGAAGGAATGGACCCCCGGTAGCAGTAATCAAAAATGAAATAGTTCATCTCGCCGGATGTGTAAGAGGAACGCACTTTGCGAGAAGAGCCGGAAGTGAGGGAAGAAGCGCTAGAAGTCCTCGTAACTCCTGCCCTGTAACACCCGTAAACCGTAATGTTTTAATCTAGCGTTCCCGGTGCGCCGCTGCACCCCATCATCCTGCTGAGAATTTATTTGCAATAACACTCTGTAGGATAATAGCGCGCTGAAGCAACCCGGCAGTTAGGTTATCCAGTGGGGCATCCGGTATAACCTTACCGAGGCCTCGAGTCTAGGGCTGGTCGAGAGCAAAGAGAGTTAAGGGCGCACGGAGCGCGTGTAGCTGCAGGAGAATGATCCTCCCGGAAGAGTGCCCAGAGGGACGATCAACGAAATTCCTTCGGTCTATTAAGACCGTTAAAAATCCCTGGATCCCCATTTCTTTTTTTTTTTCTTTTTTTTTTCAACATCAAAGCCATCCACGTCATCCTGGTAACGACCCCACACGTCTTTCCCATTCCTGCCTTACGTCACCTGAGCAATTTTCATTTGAGCTTCGCAGGATATCTGCACGCCTCAATTTCAATCTTCGTTCACCCAGCTGGATGGGTATTTATGGGATGCCAGGATCAACACAGGATACCAGCTGATGGAATCAATTGGGCGCGAGTCGCCGTCTTGACGGCTGCAATTAATTTCAGTGATGCCAGAGCGATGCTAATCGTTGTGTGACGTCATGCAAGAAGTCAACGAACTTAACCGCAGCAGGGCCCAAATTGAAAGCTCAGTTCAGGCCCATTCGGACCGAACGAGATGCCAGGCTGCCCGAGTCCAGAGTGAAGCTGCGCACGCATGTACCGTGACTCTTTAATGAGGACGCAGGTTGCATCCGACTGGTCCGTCCCTGTGCCACTGTGGGTACTGTGGGTTTTGCGCGCACGGAGGGTTAGAACGGGATAAAGGGTGGGCAAAAGTTAAAGATGCGCAGGGACGGAGGAACCGAGAAGCGTGACGTGTGAAAGGGCCGCGGATCGCGACCCCCGTGGGAGCAATGCGAGTCGACGCCAGCTCGGCAAAGTCGAGGGAATAGTTTGGGGGTCGTGGGTGGGTGGGTGGGTGGTGCCCTTCTGATTTACACCCTAGCAGACTTCTTCTGAATATTTAACGGGCCAAGACCCGAACATCGCGAACGCCCGACGGAGCCGCTGATCCGGATTAAGGGAAAGTGATAAGTTGCCAGGAGCCATGTCTGCGACTTCCACTCAGCTGCCGGATACACTCTTGTTTTTCAAACTTTTTACCCCATTCTACGTTCCCGCGACTATCGTCCCGACGACATCATCCTGCCTACCCGTCCATCCCTTTCGAGTGTCGAACAACCGAGGACTCGGTGTTAGCGATCCGGCCCGATCGACACGAGGGACGAGGGGAAAAAATCACGTGGATAAAAACAACCCCTGCGAATCTACGAATCCAGGAATCCAGCCTTGCTCGCGAGAGCGAGCACAGAGATCAAGGGTTAGAGAGTCGGGTTGCTGAATCGAAGAGAAATGCCGAGTGTTACGCGCGCTTAAGCGAGCGGCACCCTGACGTATGAAGCGGTACGGGCGTCGGGACGTCGTTGCGTCGGCCTCCCGACGCGTGTAACGCTCAACGACGCTGACGTATAGCCGCTGCCTCGCCTGCATTTCCTCTACGTAACTACACGGTCCCACCATCCCTTCCCTTAGACTCCCGATGTCTTCCACTCGCTGTGCACTGTTAGAAATATCATTATGTCACAGGATCCAGCATCGCAGTCGGGAAACCAAGTTAACAGAGAACAGATTGCCAAGTGCTTTTGCTGGTCGTACGTGCGACTTGCAGTGGTCGGTCAGGAGTCCCGAAGACGCTGCTTAAACTTCGTAACGATCACGGAAGTTTAGTGAATATTCTATGTAAAAATATATTAGAACAGTAAAGCTCCGTTCATAGTGGTTTAAGGTAAAACGAACGTATCTGTGCACAAGTGGAACATACTGCGCCTGTACATACATGGAAGAAGAGTGTCCAAGTAGTATCGACGATTAATTTATTGGTGCGCGTCACGCGGCCTCAAATTGTCCGGCTCTTTGAAGGATACCTCCGAAAATTCATTTACTAATTACTATTTTAATTGGACGTGCGGATTTCCATGAAAGTCCAGTGCAGCGTGCGTTCGGGTCATTCTGCGCGCCGACGGCAAGCGGAGCCCGATCGACAGAATTTCGCGCAAGGTAAGCGAGTACTGTTAGGCTCCGCGGCAGCCTGCGCCATGTGACTGGCTGCTGCCACGGAAAAAGACACGCGGGATGGAGAAGCCGCCGTCTGGCAGCGCGAAACTTTGGCACGGTTTCAATGGAATCCTCATTTTCGTTATTCGACGAGAGAATTTCAAGAGAGTCAGCCCTTAATTATCACGTATTTATTTTCATTGTCCTCTGTGTGTTTAATAATCAGGAGACGCGCATAAATTACAATAAACAGAGATTACAAGATTAACGCGATGGATGTGAAAATATGCGACGAGCGGCCTCGCCTCGCGATCGGAACGAACGATGATTAATAAATCAAACCCCATTGGCAAACAATGATGATTGTAATTGGCAGAGTGGCGCCGACTGGCGGGCAAACTACGAACGACAAATTGAAACCCGCATAATGATAACGATCGCTCGCCTGATAAAGCGAAGCAAAGTATTATTTTGATTTTTCAAATTTCTCCAACTCTTTTGATCGACACGTAGCAGAGCGAAGAGTCTCCAAAGATTAGGGGGGGCGAAGGGAAGGTGCGGACTTTTCGAGTCCCTTTAAGAATCCCCCCCCTTTCGCCAGTGACGTTAACAGTGACGCTGTCATTGTTCCCCAAGAACACAGGGTGGCGGAAAAACTTAACAGGTGGTGACTTCTCAGCGTATCTACTGGCTGCTAGAGCCAGGGCACCCTGCCATTCTACAGGGTCGCGTCTAGACACCAGTAGTCATGCCGCATTATACTCAGTGATTGCTACTCGCTCCGCGGTTCAGGTATTGTTGCATTGTTCGCTCGCTGATTGGAATTTAAATTTTATTCATAGGCTCGTTTATATCCGGCCAGTTATGTATTCAAATCGTCCAGTGGGTATTCGGGCCTCGTACTCGACGCACAATCCTCTCTCTCTCTCTCTCTTTCTCTCTTCTGCTCTCTTCTCTCCCGGCCCCGAGGTCTGACCCACAGCCACGTGGCCCTCGGCCTATTCTTTTCGGTGGCACGCTTCCGATAATCCTGTCGACTCTCAGTGATCGATGGATCTCCCAGTGCAGATTACAAGGATCCTCTCGCTCGATCGCGCGGACCTGCTGCGTCGGTCACGGGGACCGGACTGGAGAATGCAAATTCCCCGTCTCGGATAAGCAGCGCTACACTGGGCCGAGCGACCAATTCGAATTCGGCCGTCCTTTGCCAGACGAGCAAGGGAGGAGTGTTTGGCATGACGTCAAACGTGGATATTAGGATTCCCAGTGGGCCGAAAAGGGCCCAAGGATAGAGGGTGGGTGGGAGGTCGATGCCCACGCAATCGTGCGTCACATTCGTGACCAGCTTACTCTCCAAGGACTCTCCAAAGTCCTTCCATTCTTTCAACCTTCCGCCGTCTGCCTGTCCTGCGCCGAAGAAAGACGCTCCTCTGAATATGCCGCTGGAAGAGGAGGAAGAACAGTCATTGATCCGATTGAATGTCTAAGACTCTAAGGAGGAGAAGAACCACTCGCTGACTCCCAGCTCAGCGAGAAGACGCCTTACGTGCGGGTCTCTCCCTGGAATAGCGAATTTTCGGCAAGTTCCACGTTTTAAGGAAATTCAGACGCTGTTCCCGGTGTACAAAGTGGCTCGAGGGGGGAGGGGCGGAGAAGCGAAGCGAAGCTCGAGCGAAGGTGAGCTGTAGAGTTAGTAGGTAGATAAAGATAGAGTGGTGGGGCTCTTGACGAAGGGCTGCCGCTGCCGCTACCGTCGGCGGCGGTGGCGGTGATGCTGCGTGCTCCAGAGGGACAGGGACGTAGCAGAGGAGCAAGGGAAGGGGAGGATACGCTGCTCCACGGTAAAAGCACAAATATTTGACGGGTAAATAGAGTGATACTTGATGCGGAGCTGGCTGCTAGACTGCCAGGCGATGAGGTAGGGCTGAGAGGAGGAAGAGGAACGCAGGATGAGAAGTGATGCTGCGCCATCCCCTTGCTCCAGGAAGTCTTCCGCGTCGGGCGCCCAGTTTGCTTCCCTCCCTCCGTCCCACGCTAAGTTGCAAACATTAGCTTGCAACTTGCAACTCCCTGGACCAACTGCACGTAACACGACCACGGAATACTTGATGCTACTGAAAAATAATGTGAAATCGCCCAAGGATGCATTCAAATTAACTGTTCAGGGCAACTTGAAGAAAAGAACTGCGCAGACAGACTGCAGCGACGCTAGACTTTTATCGAAGAATACTCTTGGCTGTAACCTAATCATCTGGAAGAATCCTCGGATTCTCTGCTCTCGTCTTGCTTTCCCTCGCAGTGATACACGGAGGAGCACGGAGGAGCGCGGAAGAGCACGGAGGAGTCCGGAGGAGCACATGGAGCACGGAGGAGCACGGAGGAGCGCGGAGGAGCACATGGAGCACGGAGGAGCATGGAGGATCACGGAGGAGCGCGGAGGAGCATGAAGGAGCGCGGAGGAGCCCGGAGGAGCACATGGAGCACGGAGGAGCACGGAGGAGCGCGGAGGAGCGCGGAGACGTAGAGGGATGTAGGCGCATGCTAAGGGTTGCTTAGATGATGTTCGAGGATTCCTAAGGTCGTGAAGGAAAGCTGCGGAAGGTCGCATAAAAATCCTGGGAGTTTCCAAAGAGCGAAATCCAGAAGGAGTACGGTAATACGAGACGGCGTCGCCTTGGAAAAAAAAAAAATAAAAAAAATACCATCTCCCGTGGCATAATGCGTTTATAATAAATCGCGGGGAAGCGTCCATGGAAATACGAGGAATAAATTCGATTCGAGGCGTCCGACCGAAGGGCGCGCACTTTTCTAGAGCGCTAGAGAAAGGGCCGCGCCTCGCTGCCTGCCTGTACATATAATACGGCAAAATACATAACTAGAAAGGGAGAGGGAGACAGAGAGAGAGAGAGAATATAGGGAAGAAGGGTGTGCGTGAATGCTTCTCTGCCTGCTAGCAGAATTTCCTCCCCACGCAAGAAACCGCGTTCAAGGGATGGTGCTTGGTTGTTGCTTGGCTGGTTGCTCGTCTGTTCACCCTCTGAGCGGCACGCGAAAGGGGTAGGTGAGCCACGTCGCGAATCACAAAGGGAAACGAGGGCTATTTGTTTGGAAATGTCGAGGCATTTAGAGGGGGTAGATTTTTAAGCGTGGTTTACGGTGCTTCTTTAATCGCTGCTCCTGATACGACGCCACGTACCGCTCTTGTTGAGGAACCCTTGCACAGTCTCTCTCCCTCTCTCGCTCTCTCTCTCTCTCTCTCTCTCTCTCTCTCTGTACACCCCTGCTCGTCCAAGTGCAGAAAATTCCCTAGCGCACTGCACCGAGTATATTTAACGAATGTCTACGGCCGACGACACCGCTAACGTTTCAATAGACACAGACTCTTTGCGCGGAGATGAAAACATCGGCGGTACTGGGTGGGGATCGGTGGCGAATCAAAAAAATGAATCAAAGGTAAAATAGTGGCGGAAGGAGCACTTTGACAATGGATGTCTTCCTAGACTGGAAGGAGTTACCGCCGATTTGACATGACTATTTGTCAGAGTATGGGGAAGGAGGGGCGCGTCAGGGGTTCGGATTGGGAGCGGAGGAGAGCAGCTTCAATTCCCTCGGCAGCCACCCCAACCATTAACCACAATGCCGCTGCTATTAGTCTTCGCGATGTTATTGAACGGCCCCATTATCATCGTATAATATCGCGATATCTTTCGGCGAGTTCCTGTCTTACACTTTTTCCCGCCTTCTGTCGCGCGACGGGTGGGGGCGTCGGCGTCGTCGTCCCTAGTCGTCCGTAGTCGTCCCTAGTCCCAGTGCCAAATCACCGTTAGAATCGAATGGAGGGATCCAGCAAGGAACAAGGAAATCCAGCAGGACGAGCGGATCGAATTCCGGAAGCTTCCGTCTTGCATCCAACGATACAGGAAGATGAAGACTGGGATTATGAATTCGGCGCATGAAGATGTCCCTCTCTCGCTTGACTGTAGCTTCCGGCAAACGATGAGGCTGTCTTGAGGAATATCTGGCAGAGTCACGGGAGTGAAGTAATGGAAACACGAAGCAAGAGGAAGGAGAAGGAGGAAGAGCGAGAAAGAACGGACGGGGACTCGAGTAAGATAGCAGATAGTGGCGCTGATTGGCGGCCGTGCTAACTGGCAAAGCTAAGCCCGGAGTCAGCGTTGCTGCGTCGTCATCCGTGTGACAACTTATAATTCGATAGAAACCCGCTTCCAGCCACTGTAGCCACCTTCTGCGCCTACCTCCATCGAGACACGGGGGTAGGGGCTGCGTCTCCTAGAAGGGGCAGCTCCAGAAGAGAAGGAGTGACACTGAGGATGGCGCCCGTGAGGGATGGTCTGTGTGAGAGAGAGAGAGAGAGAGAGAGAGAGAGAGAGAGAGAGAGAAAAGCAGGACGGGATGGTTTAATTCTGCTGATTATATCGCGATGTTTGCCCTGCACTCGAGCCAGCTCTGCATAGTTAGCTGGCTGGGTGGCTGGGTGGCTGGGTGGCTGGATGGCTGGGTGGCTGGCTGTGTATCCTGGGTGGCTGGCTGGTTCTACAGTACCACGCAATTTAGCCATTCGCCATCAACGTACAACGAAATTAAACGTACACGCAGATAGAGACGCCTGGCCCCAGACGACACTCGCTCTCTGTGTGTGCGCCCGTGTGTCTAAGCGAAGGATACGCCAAGATAAAGGAGGAGAGCGCAAGACAATCAAAGAGAAAGAACCGAGATCCGGAGGAAGAGTGTCCTACGTAGGTGCAGCTGTATGGGTAGAGCCAAGAAGAAATCGAGCTTCGAAGGCTTTGGCGTGAACCTCATCCAAAGAGAACCACCAAAGAGGACTCTAGCTTGCTCAGCAGATTGGTATCAATGGAGACAAATTGAGTTGGCTGGTGATCGATGAAGCTCACCAGCCGTGACGGGAACTTATCCAAAAGCTCCACGACGCCCTAACTTTTTCCCCGCCAGCCTGCACTGGATGCATCGTGTGCATTTCGAAGCCTCCGTTATAAGCCCACATCCATAATACACATGTACTCCAATCATCCAAAGATAACGACACCTTCCTTTATAATTTCATCGTCAGAGACCGGAAGCAGCTGGACCACCTCGTCCGTTAGGCACTTGGAGCAGAATGAGTAGAATGCACCGTTACGAATATGGCCGTGAACAGGCTTGCGATACTCGATAGTGCCTATCGAGACGCCTTCGGCAAACGTAGACTTGCTTTTAGCTGATTGAGGGAGACAGGTGGAGGAGGAGGGGGAGGAGGAGGAGAGTCCTCCTGTGATTTACGCAAATTACCAGAGAACGAGCGAGGTGTGTTTACCGCGTCCTTGCATTACGACGCTTTGCCACTGGCCGATCCAGTCCGGGATCATCTGCCAGCTATTCGATTCTACGTGAACCAACGAGACCAGGATAAACGTCCGTAAGGACTCATTTACGAAGATTGATCGGACGATCAAACTAGAAAAGAAAAGCGATAAGTTTAGAAAATGTTTATTGAGCAAAACCGAATGAGATAATAAAATTATTTGAAAGAGAAAAGAAAAGAAAAAGCATGAGCAAATAATAGGAAAGCCGTGCTTGATGGGAAAAAGTTGTTCTTCCGAGCGAAGAGGCGAGTTCCTCTTCTCGGCTCTAGGACTCTAGTAAAATATTATTATCGCTTCAGGTGCTATTGTCGTCGAGGTGACAAAGAATCGAAAGAGACAGAAGAGAAAAGTCAGACCGCTGCCTCCGCGACTCTTCGAGCTTTCGAATCCGACCGGCTAACCTGAAATGCCCGCACTTTCAGGATCTATATAAAAGTTGAGCAAACGGCGAATCGAACGAGGCGAAATGGATCCCATAAAATGTTTATTCCTCGCTCCTGGAACCTCTGGATATTCGCAGCGATACGTCCAAAGTTATAAAGGAACCTGCTAAGGAAATCAGTTGCAACTTTTACACGCGACGCGTCGCTCCGTGCACTGACGTATCCCCGTGCATATTTCGAGCCGATAAAGGTAATAATAAAATTCGGAATTCCGATATCTTTTTCTCAAAGATCGTTATCATTCGCGGTATCCGATCTAATACGTACACGTGTATCCAGTCGAACAGCCCACAGAGAAACTCGATCACGACAAGTCAAATATCAATGCCATACACGTATGCTTCCAGTCATGACTTCCTGATGACTCGGGTCAGACTCTGCGCCGATACATCCTTTGTGCGGCGCTAGAACTGAGCCTGATCCAGCGCACACCCATTAGCACAATCAACATTAATTAATATCCGGCAAATACGCTCTGCGCCCATCGAGCAACGTGCGTCACAGAGTCCCGAGACCAATTCACAGGCATCCGAATGCATCGCGAGCATTAAACGTAACCTCGTACGTTTTGAGCTCGACTCAAATTGTTGGTCAGTTGTTAACGTGACTGGTACGTTACAAAAATTTCAAAAAAAAAAGAAATGACGCACAGAGCTCGATTGGCCAGGTCGAAAATCAGGATGGAATCGCTTTGGATATTTCCCACTGGTAGTCGCGGCAAAGAGAAAAAGAGCGTGAACTGTGGGAGGGTAACGAGTAAAAAAAAAACAGAGAGAACCAAAAAAAAATGACAAATTTCCCAAAGGTGAGTAGCGGTCTATTCCGCGCGGTCGCTCGAAAAATCCACCGATTATCGGATTAGGGATCGACCGTGGGACGAGCAGCAATGGCGATTTTGTATTTACGAGGCATGAATTTTACAACTCGTTTAATGTAACGTGATTATCCGAATTCTCCCTCCTCCGTCCACAGTGCTGCAACGTGCATGCATACAAATAGGAAGGTGCGTGACGGTAAGCTTACCCCTAGTAAATAGAAAACGCAGGCACGCGCATGCGCACACGCACGGAAACCACACACCGAAAAAATATTCCCTCTGAAGCTCCACCTAGTCCGGCAGTCGGCTCAAAATCAAAAGTTCCCTTCCAAGTGACAATCGCCACCCCCCCCCCCCGCCGCACCGATCCAATGCGTAACACGTCGTTAGCGTCGCACAGCAGCCCCGAAAGCTTCGCGCGAACAATTACGTAGGAACAAAGTGCGACTGGCAACACGAGTTGCTTCGGGACTCGGGAAACTTATCAGGCAGTGCTTAGTCGGTAACGAAGGGATGAAAGCGGGACGTTACGATTCCAGGCTCCAGTGAGGTCGCTTTCGAGCCTGGACCAGGGGTTCGTGCAGGAGGGATCAAAACTAGGCACAGTGTTCATCCCCAACTATATCCAGGCCTCCGAACGGATAACCACATAGATAGATGTATAGTGGGAGGGGGGGTATTATCTGTGTCGTGGGGGGGTCGCAGTGATTTCGCAGCAACAAATACGGGTTAACCGGTCCAGGTATATGGCGAGGTCGCTTGTTTTAATTTAGTCGTAAAGAACCGGCTTGTTTTAAACGATGTATGCTAACGCAGCTGTGCAACTACAGCCAATAGGAAAAGGACGCGGAGCAGGTTGGGAATCCTGGGGGAGTAGCGAGAGATCGTTCGCCGCCTGCAAACAAGGATTATTGTATTCGAGTCGCGAGGCTGCGGTTCTCGGGATTAAAACTTATTGCTGTTGTTATTCGTTCTATCTTTTGCGTGCCTCCTCCCGGCGCACACAGCCCCCACCCTGTCCTTTTGGAAAGAGTCGAAAGCGGAGCAGTCAGAGAGAGAGAGACACTTACGACGTTCACTTCGCAACTACTGCTTCCACGTTACCGACGCAGCTGCAGCTGCGCGACTGCGAAGCACCGTGATGAGACGGAGAAATGTCGAAGAGCCCGAAAATTATCGCGAGTAACCACGAACAGGATTTTCGCAATTCCCTCGCATCCACGTAAACCCGATAGATCCGCATTCGCCTGCTAGCCGAAACGAGCCAAATGTCATAGATAGCAGGCAGAGCGCGCTGTACCACACACACACACACACACACACACTATAGCAAAGTCTACAGGTATACCGGAACTGTGCGGCGGTTATTTGAGGGCTCTCGAAATAATCGTCGTAATCACGATAATTTCGGGACACGCGTAATTATCTATTATGCCCAGCAACGGCAGGGAGCTGCGCTCCATCACTATTGACGCTACGAATTATCCCCATCTAGTTCCAAGCGCCTGGTATCGCGAAACGCCCGTCTAATTATCGTACGTGCCTAATTTCAAGGTAGGAACGTTGAAACGCACTAACCGTAACTAATGTCGATTAGTAAATGCTATTAATCTGTGGCGTGACTCTGGCTAACGATTGCGAGTATTGCTACGGAGGCAGACTGGACCGACGAGAAGCCTCGGCCGTCGGTCAGAATTCACGGCTGCGGCCACCACGGGCAATGTGTGTGCAAAGGGCAGGAGGGAGCGTGCATCCCTCCTCCTCGCTGGAAACACGCATTCGACTCGTGTACCAATCACGATTAACGAACTATCAGAAGTTCCAGGAAAGTATCATGAATGGCGAACAAAGAGCGTGAAAATGGAAAGCAACTTTACCGACTGTTAAATATGAAATTTTAATCAGAGTAATTAAAGGGAATAGATTAACGCTATAATTAACTAGTACAGTTCACATTTGTACAACTGACGTTCAATCATCTAGCTGGGTACATAACTGCGTAGCAATCTCTATTGATACTGTTTCATGGGTGATCAGAGATTGGAGGCGATCGATTAGCAATTACTACGAGATAATTACCGTGCTGTCCTATGCGGAGCTCCATTCACGGGCTGAGTCTATGGCTTCTGTACGAGGGGTCGTAGCCATGAACCACCCTGATGCATCCCCATCCGTCCATCCCTCTGGTATTCTGGATGCAGCGGAGACACGGCGATGGTTCCATCAAGCCGTTGTCGATGATGCACAACATGGTCATATATAGATTATGAGAAACGAGGCCATTGTCAAAGATTACTCTCTGCATCCTCGTGGCGCAACCCCAATTTCAAAATAGAAAGCGCAAGAAGATAGCCTGGCACTTAGTCATTGTATAAAATAAAAGACCGTGTGAAATAATTCGTATCTACGCTAAATACTAGCCACACGAAGAAGCATGCATTTCTTATTAAGAGATCTCGCGACGTCCCATTCCCTCGAAATAGGATATATTCATAATTACGATTACAAGAAGATGAGATGGATGAAAATTAAGAGTCGAGCGATTTCGTGAAACTACATTGTATATTGTTCCTTTTCGTGTCGCTTGTCATAAACTTCAAAATTCTCTTATATATACTCGCAGTGTGCAAAATCTTCTCCTCCTTCCTCTTAGTCTTCAAAGTCCTCTTGTTCCTTCTCGTAGTCTTCTAAGTCCTCTTCTCCTTCCTCGTACTCTTCTAAGTCTTCTTCTCCTTCCTCCTAGTCTTTAGAGTCCTCTTGTTCCTCCTAGTAGTCTTCAGTCTTCCTGTTCTTCGCAGTAAGTCCTCTTCTCCTTTCTCCTAGTCTTCAAAGTCCTCTTGTTCCTCTTCGTAGAATCTTCTTGCTCTTCAGTCTTCTTCTTCTTTGCAGCCTCCAAAGTCCTCTTCTCCTTCCTCGCAGTCTTCAGAATCCTCTTGCTTCTCTTCGTAGAATCTTCTTGTTC
>JARQSV010000641.1:384138-397013 GCA_030142285.1 Calameuta idolon
TATTTTAATTCTTTTTTAAAAGTTGTATCATTAACTCTTGTAACTGAACAGTTGTTTTCCATTATATAAATAATTGTTTTGCTTTATTCGATTCATTCTAAATTCTTGTTATTAATTGAGTTATTATTAATATTATGAATTCTTTTTCATATACAATTCCACTTTCTTGAATTACACTCTTGTTGGCTCCACTGCATGTCGAATAATGTAAATGTACTTTAAAACTGCTATTCACATATTTTGTTGCAATGTTTAATTCTGTCTATAATTTTTGTCTGATGTGTCTATTCTCTACTGCGTTAACAGCATTACTTTATTCAATCGGCATGGAGCACACATTGTTCACCAGTCAATCCCTTTATGAAACATAGTTAACCGTATGAATTCGGAATAGTGTCAAGCACTGAAAGAATAACGATAAAGAAAACTGAGATAACATGAAAATACCCGGAAGTACAAGTGGAGCCATAGGTGGTTCTTGTTGGTACTACATTTCTAAAACACCCGTATACAAGCGGCCATTCTCTCGGCATTACGTTCTTTTGGTATTTACATTCGCCACGAATTTATACACGCTCCCTCGACTTGCACACATGCACCTGTCCACTTTCCTTGGTTATTGTTAGCGACGCTCGCTTTAACCTCTATCCACTCTTGTAATACGAAATAATTGCGTGACCAGGGTACGTTTACCTGGTGCACAGAACTCGCTCGAAACTCTAGTAAGTTCCGAGCAATATGTACATATATGCACGCATGCATGCACCTAGGTCGTCAAGAGGGTTACGTGGGAACCGTGTGCATTTCTTTGAAGTTTCGTACCGGATGCAGCCTGACTTGCATAACAACCTCCTTAAATTAATCTTTAGTCCTAGTGGAATACTTGCCTGGGAGTACTAATATCAACTGGTTAATTGACCATTATTTACAACGAGTCGTACTCTTGAAAGAATCATGGAGAAATTGTGGAGACAGAAACTTGACAGATGAAGGTGGGATCTATGGTCGATTTCTATTAGACATTGACATAAATGGGAACAAGGGATTGTTGCTTGGTAAAATTAATTGAATTAATTATTTGTTATTGTTGTGTTAGACTCCTATGCTAAAAACCTCTTCTATTCGATCAGGAACCGCTGCAATATTTGTCTAGACACACCATAGTACGTAGGAGTGCCACAACCTTGACCCCAGGATATCAGTCGCACTGCTTCCCCATTGACGACTAATGGACCAACCCCGTCGCCCTGCATGAGATTAATCGTGGTGTAGGTTTTAATTAGTGATGCTAATAATACAGTACTTACTGCACAGCCGTCAGTGCCGCCTTCGTAATGACCAGCACAAATCATTCTGTCCATTACTTCACGTATGAATCTGTAGATGTCGCGACACTCGTCCGCATCCTGAACTGGCATAGTGCCATACAAAAGACTGCCTACGGACGAACCACATAGTTAAAGTAAACAATTTGTTAATGTTACACTCAATTTAAAGCCAACAACACCTTTTCTCTAAATCATTATCACTTTGGATCCCCATCCGGCAATTACAGCCAAGCTCCCATTACGAACTTCCTGTCCTCTGGCAATTAATTTCAAAGGCTGCACTGCACACTCCTATGTCAAATTCTATGGAGTAGAGTAGCTGGAAAATCAATCTATTAGTTTAAACTGTTCAAACGTCACTGGCGATGATCTTTCTTACTTCCACCGGAGTCACGTCGAAGTCGAAGCTCCTCGGTTCGAATACTGGATGAACGTAGATATTTTTAAGAGAAGTAAATTGGGGTATAAATTTGAGTTCCGAAGAAATTGATGAATTGCGTTGTTCGATTGAATTTTTCGACTGTGCAGTGTCGGTAGTTTGTCGAAAGGAGTGAGCGATAGTAATGAGATGAATGGAGAGAGAGGGAGAAAGTAGTAAAAGCTTCTGCGAATAAGGGTAGACGATGGTAACCGCGAGAAATTATGGGTGCGCCGTTGTAAATGTAATATTCGAGCAGTTTAGCCAACCTCACTCGTTTGTTTAGCATTTCAATGTGAGTTAGGGCCAGCAATTTAGCTATTTTTGTTGAGTTGAAGCCCGGGGGAATGCTTTGAACTTTGGCGTGTCAGTAATTCTCGCACTGTGTAGCAAGGGGAAGCCGACACCGGAGCCGGAGAATAAATAGTCCATCGAGTGCCAGATAAATTTGGACGGAGAGACGTAAACTTGAATAGTCAAATTGTCGAACGATTTAAAATATATGCAGAGCCTCCCGAGAAGACTGCGAGATTGCAAGTTGCGCAGGAGTCTCGAGGAGTCGGCCCAAAGAATTTTGCCACGGTGAAAGAGTGCAGAGTACGTTCTGTAAGGTCAAAACATTTGCCTGGACTGTGCGAGGTATGAATTCACACTTTTTGCGCGCTATACGCGCATTTCCATGGGGCGATATTAATTTTCGTCGAGCGCAAAGCGCCATCTCGCTTCTCTTTGCGTTTCGCTTTAACGTTATCCTATGTCGCTTACTCGTTACCCGAACATTTTTAATTTTAATTTTCAACGCGCGCCTCGTTCTCTTTCAGTCCTCATAGTTCGCGCTGCAATCAGCGCGCCATACCGAATTGCACGCGCAGAGTACCAACATTTTCTCTACCTACCATTTACCCATTCCGTCAGTAGGTTGTGGTACCCACTGGCAGCAGAGGTCACAGTGCTGGATACGAGAAATGGATTTTTAGCAAAGCCTTTGATACAGTAACGCCGTTCCTTTTTTCTTCTCTAGTCGTTTATATTTCTCATAAAGTAAAATGTCGAAGAACTCGCTACGGGAATCTCGAAGCATTAATTCATCAGGGGTAACAACCTCCCCTAATGAAATTATGAGGAAAGTTACTAGCACCGTTATCATCACCAGTATTACTTTGACACAGTTGACGCGCCTGGAATTTGTATCGCTCGAAACTTGGAATTTCCGCTGTATCCATAATATCCATTTTGTTACCAATTTCCAAAATGGAGCTACCAGGGGGCATTCCGTGTCCAAAGTCGACGCTCTCCTCGCGAAATCTACATCTTTTGGCTTTTCTTATCTCATCCTGCCGCCACCTTTGTTTCTAGGGTCAAAGGAAAATTGCTGGAGCACAGGACCCAAAACAGGTTGCATCAGAGGATCTCTGTGCGCCATGAAGTCTCGCAGTCTTGCCGTGTAATTGTCATGGCAGGTCGAGCCAGTTGCGCGCGTGGATAATTACGCTGGAGAATTTCATCAAGTGCAGCCCAAGTAGCCCTTGATACTTCCCAGGGTCCCGTAAAGCCCGGCTTACGAGTGCGGTTTCTGCTGTTGCAGTTGGCCAACTACTTTCGTTATTGCCAGTCCCCCACGCTACTAATATCCGCGAGGGTCCTCTACAGTTGCGGACTGTTTTAATTAATCTACATCGAATTACGAGACTCTCCGCCAGCATTCCGGAAGCGTAGCGTCGAAGGCACGGCATGCCCTTTACTTTCCTGGCAACTACCCTAGACAGCAGCATCCTGCAGGAATTTCTGGGATCACAGTAACGTAAGGACATTAGGGATGCTCGAGGGAAAATTTGAGAGTCTGGAAGACATACGGATGCACAGACTCGCAGGAGACTGGATTCAACGTACAGATATGAATATGAAGATCGAGGACGGTTAACGAAAGAACTTTAACCTGAAATGGAAATGGCACGACAGTTGGTAATGAGCCGGAAGAGGAATGGAGCAGCAGTGGTATCACTGTCATTCGGATCCAGGATCGAATTTCTGTCCTGGTGATCATTCACCCTCGTGCATTACGTGGCATGGGATTCGACTAGCGGCTCAGGGTCGTAGACTAATGTACCCTTAATTTGGGAATAATTAGCGACAGCCGGCCCTACCCGTGCTACACTTTCACCTGGACCGACACTTTGGACCACAGCCACTACGCCCCTTTAATTTGGTCCAATTTGCACGAAACAAGAGTCGAGTCTTGCCGCGCGTCAATTAAAAGTTAACTGGTCGTTAGACGAGTAGCAATGGACACGCTGATGCGCTCATGTTGAAAGTAAATATATTTACAAGGTGGTACGACTGCAAAGAGACAAAGCTAATAACGGCTCATAATTCACAAGGTGCGAAGAATCCTGCTGACTTCCTTCGCCGCGAGACAAAGCTGCATTTACATTCTTGTGTTTCGCGCGGAATCATCGCATAACGAGTAGCAAAGTCCCAGATTGAATTTGCATGATCCTTAAGTCAATGAAAATAATCCAATAACTGTAGTGGTCCTTATTCCTCAAGTCGGGTACAACAAAAGTTCTTAAAGATTGTTAGAAACGTAACGGTGTCAATTAATATCTCTTATCGAGGACCTCAGATGCAATTATCGCGTGAACTAGACGGAACTGAGCCAATGAGGACTTTGGAAGGGCAGGAGGAGAGGCTTCGGAAATTATACGATTAGAAAGTGTGCATGATCAAAGCCTAGCATTTCCAGAGTAACCAGTTCCTTTTCGCGATGACAGAGAGATCTCCTTATTAATTAAGAAATTCGGAACGATGGGTGATTCTTCAGTGGAGTTTTTTTTCCAGCGTCGAGAAAGTTTAAGTAACGCGAAGAAGAGGAGCACCGTTACTTCTTGAAACAGTGGCTGCAGTATTTGCCGCGAAGAGTAAGGATGGAAGTGTGACCACTTTGCTGAAATTAGCTTCACTTAAATTCTCTTCAGCGCACCGAGCGGGAGACCGTCCTGTACGAGAGCTTGCAGCTCAAATAAAAGCCCGACGACACGCGAGCTTAAGTTCTATACGTAGCCACTTACTTATAAACCACTAATGAGGTGGCACTGTGGTCGCTAATTACTGAAAGAAGTTTGAAAAAAAAAGAAAAAGAAAGAAAGAAAGAGAGAGAGCAGGTTTCTTCTCTTATCTATCGTACGTAGAACGGAAGTTTGACTGTATCTACGCTCTAACGGAGCTTTCTAATAGAAGCTCCGTAGAAATGGGCAGGTAGAAACTAAAAGCTGGGGAATCGATTTCTCTTTGAAAGAGCCTATACCCCGGTAGCAGTTTATGGGGGACATTTTCTTATCGCATGAAAAGGCTCGCGTAGCTGCCGTCTAGAAAAAAGATAATCGTACCTATGCGGAAAATGTTCCTGGACCACTCGCACGGGCTACAGGTAGTCTAGCACGTTCGCCATTTTACTGCCGACTATTATTGGACAATTCCCTGATACTCCTGGTCATTCCCCACCAGGGTTTTACCGGCACACCCCTAGGACAATGATACTTTGGACAAAATTGGATGCATCCTGCTGTTACGTTTTTGGCTGGAAATGGACGAAAAAGAAATCTTATCAGCGTAATATCACTATGAGCCTACACCAGAGAGTGGTACCATGCGCGTACCAATATGGACTTCAGATACCTTGATAAAACCTTTGCACAGGAAACTTCCGTTTCAGCATTATTTGCAATAGGTGGTATCGGCTGAACTCGGTTCTCTGGGTCTTTCCGAATAAGCGACATTTTTCTAGATTCGATGATTCCTAATTATCTTTACCGTGCACTTGCTGGATTCGAGTAGGAATGGTCTGCTGGACCAGGAGAAGTAGAGACGTCGTTACCAAAATCCTCCACGTGAAGAATTCCAGTTGCGACTCGGTGATTCAATATTTCCAACGTTTCGGGGTTCCTTGTCAAAATTAAAAAGAAAAAAGAAACGAGAAAAAATTCGTGGCTTCTCGTGCGGCGTCGCGACGCTTTTCAGAGCGGCAAGCTCGCAGCGAATGGAAAGGGACGAAGCTCGGAAAAGGATGGGAGAATGTAAAGAAAGGGAGATTCGCGGGGGAGAAAGTCGTCGAGTTTATGAGAGTATGGGGGAGCGTCGAGACGTCGAGTGCCTCGACGGAGAGCGTGACGGTTGACGTAACGACTACATTTACGTCAAGCCGACGGTACTCGGGACCGCGGAGGGCCAAGACGTCGTCTACACGCCATGGCGGATTGAACAAATAAACGAAGTGGCACGTTAACGCTAAAATCACCAGGCCTGATTTTCAAAATTCATTTCCCACTCAAACACGAATCGCGCGCCTGACGCCACAGTGTATAGTGGAACAATAAATGAAACACAGAATAATTAATAGCTTCGACGCCTCACTGAACTTGGCCAACTGTACAAGCAGACTCCAACCGTGTGTCTCCCTGTATAAAATGCCGCGATGCAAGGGGTGTACCTTCCCTCCGAGAGCCTTTCAATCGCGTCCCTTTTGAATCCTGGATTTTCCCAGGACTCAGGACACCGCTGTACAGACATAATGCTACAGGTAATTACGTTATTAGACTCCGAAGTCCTCCCACTGCCGACAATGCTATCAGTCCGGACCAACTGGCGGCTTTAAATAATTATTCATTTTCAATGCATGAACTCTTGCCTAGCAATTTCTTCGGCGAATTGCAGCAGCAGCAGCAGCAGCAGCAGCAGCATCCAACTCGCGCGTACGCGACTGCTTCTTAGTGCCTAAATAGATCCCGTGCAGGTAGCACGTAACTCTGGTTACTCGGATGTATTTGTACGGCGAAAGGGATACGTATGGTCGGAACCGTGGGAGCTTCCGCTAAAGCTTTCTCCTTGGGTGGGTCCCAGCTTCAAAATCCCTAGGGAGTATTTGGAGGCAGTTGGATTCGACGAAAGCGATAATTGGTTCGTCCACTCAGGGACGAGCGAGAGGCCACCCGGTCCGATGAATGTATTTGTTGAGATTACGCGAAATGGTTGTAAATGCCAGCCGTTTAGAGGTCTCCTCTCTCCTTCTCTCTCCGAGTCTCTCGAAAGCTCCCAGTCCTGCTCTCGCTAGAGAGAGGGCACTATCTCGCAACTGCAGTTACGACTGCACAAAGGTTAATGCATGCCATTGTTGCTGCCAGTCCGGCAGAACTACCGCGGTCTGGTGGCCAGACAGGCGGCGAGTACGTTCGCACGAGTGACGTCACACACTCGTTATTCCCCGGCAATTCACCAATACACGATACGCACACTGACAGGTCTGCCGATTCTCGATGAATGGCTGTCATTTTCTCATGAAAGTCTATTACCGTGATTTTTCATGGAGGTGGATCTTTAATGTCTCAAACTTTGCTCTTTACGTTTTAGAAATGGTGCGGATGCCTCGTTGGCGAAAAGTGGAAGGAGGGGCGAAAGGGGAAAGGTCAGGAGATGCAAGTGGCGTTACTGGGTGACGTAGCTTTGGCAATCGGTAACAAGTGGAGGATCTTCCTTGGATGGGAAACGAAGCGTAAGATCCTGGACGGATAGAATCGGCAAATAGGGGCGGGCTTTGACGAAATTTTTGCTGAGAATAAGGAGAGAGATAAAAAATGGAGAATGAAATCGCGAGAAGGGGAATCGTTTATCGGTAATTGGATCTCACGCTTCCTCGAATATCTCTTGGGAGAGAGAGGTGGCTGTCTCGAAGCGGATATATATTCGAGGTAAAGCGTAAAGGTTAAGACATAAAAGGGACGATGGGCACGATGCTTCTGTGCGAAGATGAAGAAAGGAAAAAAATGTTCTGATAAAATCTACCCTCTGTAACTAGCCTCGTTTACACGATCGGAATCCTCCCATAAAGTCGCATGTCTTAGCTGAAGCAACGGGACAGTGCGTGGAATCCCTTAAATTGACTTTATCCGAATTAACAGGTTAATTAGCACAGTCTCTCCCCTTGTAATATCGGCTTATGAGCTCCTCAAAAGTATCACTCTCGCAATAGAAAAGCAATGATTTCAGTGGGCAATCTCCCAGTTGGATTTTCATCAATTTCAAGATTTGCGACCTTTCGCTCATTCTCCAAATGCATTATTCCCGAATGATGTTTGCGCGATATATAAGATACATACAAGTGCATACTCCACAAGTGGGCACAGATATGTGTATTGGAAAGTACAAATTACAGTAACGACCCCTGTGGAAGGGTCATGAATAAATTAACCGGGAGTCTGGCTACTTAACTCCACTGGTTTCTAAAGTGTTTCGGGTAAAACTGACTGACCTGGGAGTTTCGGAAGTTGGCAATGTCCACAAGGAGTCTACTCGAAGGGTTCTGCTAGGCCGGTCACGGGGTGAGGTTGTGCGGAAGGGTCGCTTAAAGTACTGTAGAAGCTTGAAGGGAAATTAAGTGCGACCTCTTATGCCAGGAGAGTAGTTGCAAGTAGGTATATAGCTGGATAGTGTGTAGACAGACGAACGGGCGAGAAGGAGGGAGAGGGAGAGAGAGAGAGAGAGAGAGAGAAAGGGAGAGGGACGAACTTTGAATAGAAGGGAAAGTAATCCACGGAACCCTGCCACGTAGGTAAGCACATTATGCTAACCCTGTGGAGGAGGTAGAAGGGAAGGGATTGGTACCGGAGCGAAGCCCAGGGGGTGGTGGATGCATTAGTGGCCGCGAAGGGTGCTCAAGTGGAGAACGAGACGCGGAAAAGTACATTGGGCCGTTTGTCAAGATTGCGGAATAAGTTACGCAGCAGGATATTCTCAGGGAGAGGAGGAGAAGGAGGTGGAGGAGGGTGGTTAGCAGTAATGCATTCACACTGGGGGTTGCAAATGATAATCCAAAAAAATATTTCCTTCATTATTAACGTTCAGCTCTCGCACGCATGCCGTACTGCGTCTGCCGATACCTTTTGCATCCTTAACTTCCTCCACTCGCGTTGTTTCCAATTTTTTATTCATTTTCACGGATTCCGAAATATTCCGGAAGTAGCGAAGAGCATCAGGACGCGTCCTGGAATCTCTTAGGGGAGGATTCGCACGAGATATAGGTTGAATAAATCAGACGACCGACCCAAGACAAAGTTTCGCATGGGTTGGCTCCTCTATTACTTACTTTCTTATATTCTTCTTTCTTTCTCTCTCTCTCTTACCTTCGCCACAGTCTCATTCAAGATGCGGCGCTTCCTTCCTAGAGTCGCGAGCCACGTGCGCCGCGACGTCTAAGGAAACTGATATTGCCGGCAATATCCAGTTGTTTGCATTGATTCGGCCTGTCTGAGAATCCTGAGACGGTGTCCCCATCTATCTGTCTATCTACCGTCCTCTCTCTCTCTCTCTCTCTTTCTCTCTCTCTGTCTATACTTTTACAGTGCCATTGCAATTCTTTGTGCAGGCATCCATACGTTATTGAACCTTAAGGCCAGCATGACATTCCTGGACGTTCTTTGTATCTGTGGAAGATTCTCCATTAGCCTCGGGACCGTAACAATGGAAATTATTCCAACCGATTGAGGTCGGTGCGCGACCATCGAAGGTCGCCATTGAAATTCTACTAGTGATATTCACCCTTTCCACCATTCCTGTCAACTTATACTAACTCCGCCATTTTGAAGAAATCGTGACTCATCGAATTCGTGGGTTCTCGCCCGAGTGCACCATGTGCATCCATGCGAAGTGCATTCTGCATAGCTGCGTGGAGGGTCGCGCTACCGATAATTCCAGCGATCCATCACAGTCTGACGTAATGCCATCCTAGTTGGGGAGGTATAAAAGGTAGAGGTTGCGATGCAACCTAACCTGACCTTTTCCATGATATATTCATCAGCACCATTTAGACGTTGGTTTAGAAGCTGAACTCATTTCGAGGACTAAAGTTGCAAGCACATTCGACTATAGAATATATCGTAGGCAGTATGCTCCACGTGTAATTGCTCTTAATTTTCTCTGATCTTGCAGGACTCCTAATTGAAGATACCCAATTACGCATCCTTCGATATGGACTGGAGTGACTTCCGGTTTCAGGCTGGCGCCATCAAACGATAAATCCTCCTTGGTCCCTTCGTGGAAAAGCTTGAAAGTCGGGACTGGCTCGTTATTTAGAGAGCAATCCGAAGCGGGTCACCATTGTATCGTCTCACCACAATTGGGTTAAGCTTAAAACTTGTCCTAAGCCGGTACCCAGGGCGGTCAGGTCCGAGTTTTCCCTGTTTGCTTGGTCTCACCGGTAGTGCCAAATGTGGTACGGTACCAAAGCCTTCAAGGTCTCCATCACTGATGCAGACATTTTATTATATTTTTAGATGGTCAAGGTCATTTAGCATTCTCACGTAGTACCCAGAGATCGAAGGGCGTGTGCGTCATTTTCGATAAGGCCAAGAGGAGTGAAAGGTATTAACGAATAGGATCTTCAGCACCGAGGGTCGTTACGCATTGTAGGGCTTAGCGGGCACTGGTAAAAGAAAGGTGATAATCGATTATTTTGGATAATCATGAGAACCCGAATGTATGCAGGAGACAGTCCAGGCACCTGTCGAGTCACCTTCGAGGCGAGAATTATTATTAAACGGAATCGGGAAGTCCTGACAATTGAGTTTGATCGATTATCTTGACTATGGAGTATAAGTAGGCCTGTCACTTTTCGAAGATGGTTACAGGCCATTAACCACCCTCGTAGTGGATTTCCTCGTACTTAGCAGGGATACCCGTGAATAGGTCTAGTTACGAGCCGACACCATCTTTTTACTTACTAACTAACGTGACTCTACAGTATTCTTCATTGGATTTGAATCAATTTATATCTATGGCTGATTTCTCTTCTCTCTTTTATCTGTCGCGCTTCGTCCTTTCATTTTCCGTCTCTTTTACTTTTTTTACGCGATCCAGCGAAATCCCCCTTGCCTTTCGTTATTCCCATTCATCGCACTGAACTCTGTTATCTCATGCTCGTGGAATTCCTATAATATCTATAAACGTGTGTTCTACCAACTGCTCCGGGCTATGAGAATTTTCAACGTGCACGCGAATGCCGTGGACCGTGCACGAGACCGTCCTTGAATAATTAACACCTGGGGCATGTTTGATAAAAGTATCCATTATCTGTCTGCTGAACACTCACGAGCTCTTGGATGATAATGGCGAATCCTGGTCGTGGGCGAAACTCGAGTGTTGGTCAATCGGTTGGCAGGCGTGGAGTTTTTGGACGTTTGGACGCTGAACTATACAGTCCGGGAGGATTCGTTGGGAAATTGATTCGGCGAGTGGATGAATTTAATTTAATTTTTTTTTCTCTTGTGTTGGTAGCTATGTTTGAGATTTTTGTAACTTAAGGAATGCGAGGAGGTAGCTGTCAAACACGTTTGATTCCTTTGGAGGGAATAAAATTCAAACTCGAGTCTCCTCTGGATAATATCAGGAGGTGGCTCTTAAGAGCCTGAGAGTAGAGGGGACGGCAGGAGGAGGCTGGAGAGTCATGAAAAAAGGAAGAAAACGGGATAATCCAGGGCTTTCCGAATAATCGTCCAGGATATCTTGGCGTTCCCAGGGAGTTTCATTTAAATGCAGATCGCTCTCTGCTAAGTATCGTAGGATTTTAATATCGATGGATATTGCCAGTTCGCCACCATGATTATCTAGCCAGAGCGGTATCCAAGTTAGACCTCGACAAATTTCTCGAATTCTTACATTCTCTCCTCAATTTGCGCCAAAATAATTCTCTCTGTTGGCTTCCATTCACCTGCTGAATACGTCTGAAACTCATGTATCCTAAAATCTAACGGGACCAAAGGGTACCAACTATGTGTAGATACAGTCGATACAGTCGAGAAGTTCAGGGAGGACGTCCGTTTGGAATAATGCTAGCCCTTACAAAACCACCCCCCAACTCGCAGCGGCAGTCGTGCTGACTAATTCCCTGCTTCGCCAGCTTTGACCAGTCAGTTCAGCCCATTCTCTTTGGTTCCTCTCAGTTAGCTCGGACCGAAATCAAGGACAGAGAAGCCTCGAGAGTGGAAATGGCGACCAGAAGTCAGTACAGTGCAGGCACACTGGCAGAACATATGAAAGAACCATAAGAAAAATGTTTCCATCTATTGTGAATCGAGGGCTCTGAAAATGTTCACTCCAAAATTGGATGGTTCGGGCTATGTAAGCTGACAAAAAGTAGAAGAGAGAGAGGGCGGCGGTCCTAGGTGAAGGTGCGAGCAGGGGAATGGGAATTTAAACAGCATCCGCGTAAAGGCTCTTGATGCGGTCGTGAGGATGACAAGGGGGTCGAGGGTGGGGTTTACTTTACGGAGACGAGTGTCGAGTAGAGAAGACGCGTCTTTTAACGGCTCTCGAAACACAATGGCGAGTTACCGCTCAATTGAGCACACTGGGGACCCGCTCGGGCGGCTCGACGTTTTACGGACGCTCGTCCACGGCGCCGATGACATCGTTCGGCCCGTGGTTGATGGTCACGCTACACTATCCATGATGGTAGACATAGTGCTGATGGAGGTGCCAGACTAACGGAGGGTGCAAGAGCCCGAAGACACAATAGTTTTAGCCTCGACAATCCCTTGATTGGGAAGAATTACGAAACGATTGTGCCGCCCGTTGGATACGATGGAGTGTGTCGCCGGTGGAGTGGATGTGTCGTAAGAGGGAGGAACGCTGCTAACGAGGGATTGGTGGAGGATTTGTCTGTCCATGGACGTAGACACAGCCCGGGGTATTTCCATCATGGGAATAGTCAGTGCGTGTTTTCGCCAACTCAGCGTCACAGCCAACGCTGGACCGGCACGTGTGTACGTGTGCGCGTGTCAGTGTAGCGGTGTGGCTCTAGGAATTCCAAAGGACAATCAGCACTTGAAGTCTGGCCGGTCGGTTAGATTGTATTGGATCTCGCGTGCAGCCCACCTATGCATTTAACGGTTGTAAGTACAGAGATACTGGAATTTCATGAACAGCCTTATCCCGTGGTTGTGTAGGGTAGGTAGGTAGGTATTTGTGTCCTGTGAGCGAATAGCCATTCCCAAAGGGATGCACCGAGACCGTGCAAGCTCATTACGCATTAGTGAATAGTGGTGCATGCATGCAGTGCAATAAGTTTCCGCCATTACGAGACC
>JARQSV010000641.1:403035-432813 GCA_030142285.1 Calameuta idolon
GAGAAAGAGCAGAGCGAAGCTGGACCGATTTAAAACTGGTAGCGCGCGCGTAGGCACGGACTAATTGATACCTGGCCATTAATTATTACGTCATTTCCGGTGAGCCGTGTTGCGGCGCGCGCACGTGTCCGTGACAACTGGCCGCGTTTCCATTTGTGATAATTCTCCATGATAAGATTTATTCTTTTAATATCGTCGCGCTTTTAATTAAAAACCCTCGCTATTCTTTCTCTCTCTCTCTTTCTTTCTTTCTCACTCTCCTTCACTCTCTTTTTTCCATCTTCTTTTATTTCCGTCGCGTCATCCCTCTGTGTCTCTCCATTCCTCTTGGCAATGATCCTATACTCTCGTCAACTCTTGGCAATGCACACTGCTCACCAGCCAATTTCCTTTCCCTCTCAGACTCTTCTTTTCATAATGAATTCGGCAATTCTATTCTCCTGGACAAGGAGAGGAGGGATCAAATGGAAGAGAGAGAGAGAGAGAGAGAGAGTGAGAGAGACGACAACCACTAGCAGTACGTAAAGAAGATATAAAAATTAAACTAGCATCGAAGAGCTTCTCAATGACTATTCAACGTATACCATTAAGCAGTGCTACCAACCTAAGAATCTTCGCGTACTCGCATTTATATTGAAATTTACATTTACATTTACATATACAGTGACTGTTACATTTATAGCCATAGCAAACGGGAGCGTTCCGGGTGCCGCGCAGAGGACGCAGACCTGAAGTGGAGGCCTGGGTCGTGTTCGAGGTCGCTCCAGGGTCTCCTTCCGGGTGTTCGGAGCTTTTGCCAAGGTGCCAGTTAGCGTCCTCTAATCAAGCAACCGTCCATCTGCATACGAATGTCGTCCAAGTCAGCCATGGTCAGCATCATAACGTTAACTATGACCTCAGAGTGTGCGCCTGTCTAGGACCAGACTCGGGGAGTCTGCCAAGGGTGTGTGTTCGGGGTGCGGGAGGTTCTCACTTGTTGAACTCACCCTTGGCCGTCGTGGTAGGCCGAGTTTTCGAGGCAGAACGCAAAGCATCATCCCCTCCTCTCATCGTCCTTACTACGTTCCTTCAGCGATAGTGCGTTGGCTGCCTGTCCGCATAGCTCAAGGGCGTCGATAAATATTAGAAAAGGGTTGACCATGTGCAATCGAGCTATTGGTCACTCCGCGACTTGCGTGCTATGATATTTGAGGAGGTGATTCCGTAGTGCCTCCAGGGAGGTGAAGATCAGGAAGCACACGTCTGCGTGTAACTTAACTAGGTATATATTGAAGGCCCTGGGGACTCGCAGTGAATCCTGCATGATTAAATATTGATTCGAAATCAGTTCACATTGCGACGCTAAGGGGCTTACACGGATTTTCCTTCCTCTATTTCATTTCTACGCTTCTTCATGTAAACCCGCAATTTTTTCATCTCTGTTACTATGCCGAACTCCACCCCCCTTCGATTGACTGTGGAATGTGTCTAGGGGCTGCGACCTACCATCTACATACCGATTCGTATCTGCCTTGCCTATACCCACCGACCTAACCCTGGACCATCCGAGTCGATCCTTTTTTGTTTTATCGAATCGAAACAGAATCTTCTCTCGTTCCAGCTGCATAAAATATAAATATTTATCTTGGTACTATTCCAAATTAATTTTTCATTCCCTGGCCAGAGATGCTACCCTCGCTCTCTCGCTTATTTATTGTACCGATTCATGGGAGCCTGAGACACTTTTTTAAAACAGCTTTCATTTCTGTCTAATTATATTTTCCTCGAGGAGTTTCGTTTCCTCCTGTAAATTTCTTTAAAGAGCCAATCTCCCCTATACCTATTTACGTATAGCTACACTGCGCTACGGTTAACTATCTCTTGGTTCATTCTTTTTATCACAATTTATATTCTCCATCTCACTTTGTTTCATCTCGAATCCCTTATCGTTCTTACTCGAGACACACCCTAAGCCAGCCTAACGCGTTTTTACTAAAATTACAATTTTCCTCGACGCTCACAGAGACAATATTTTATTTACGCTTTGCTCTACTTTCTACAGAAATTATTTTAATAACCTTTTAGATTCAGCCTCCCTGCTTGCAGACTTTAGATGAGAATCTGACGTTAAATTGAAACGCGTTCAGTTCGTCCATACACGACGACGTGTCAGTACTCCATTTCATTCGCATTTCACTATGGAAACTTGAAGTCGTTTACCTTTATTCTCGATTGACAATCAGGGTGCCGGAAGTCAATTTCATTCTCTCTTATCAATCAGATCATTCGCATCAACTGTCGATTCTAATTGGACAGATCCGTGCACCACAATAGATTAACGCTTTAAGCATGGCCCCTTCGTTGGGTTGGCAATAATAAATTTCCTAGAGTGGCACTCCTGCCATGAACCGTTATTACTGCAAGCTAGTTTATCAGTGCACCCAGAGGTACGTAACTCCATGTTAAAACCATATTATACAGTGTTTCCTATGGCGGCCGTAAAGCGCCCTCGTGTCCATGGTAGTTGAGAATATTAAACTAGCAGGTAAAACACCAGGAACGATAGTGAGTCTGTACGGATAAGGTTCCGAGGGAATGAAAAGAATGTGAAAACCGAAGAGAAACAGGAAGAAGACGGATGCAGTGAAGATGAGGAAGGTTATACACATCGCAACCGACGGTTCACAGAGGTACCATTACTTGTGTATCTATTCCTCTTAATCGAATGGCGGCCACCCATTCGCAGAACCAATCAGTGGAAGGAAACTTGGATCAACCGTATTAAACCACTCAGGAATATGATAAGCACAGTGGGTATCAGTTTCTGGGTAATGGTAATTACGTAAAGAGGCCCGAGGCAAGATGGCAGATGGCTCAGATACCTGTTGGCCTGACGCGGAGCTATTAGCTTGGAATCTGATAGGAATAATTATAGCTGTCTTCTTAGTAGCTCCTCACTCGCATCTTTCCACTTTCATTCCCATCCGAAGGGGTGAGACACTCCACACCCTTTAAAGCTACTCGATAACCCTCCAAGAGGACTACCCTCTTTATTGCTCCGGTACCCTTGAGCGCTATCCTTCGCACTTTCTACGTTAAAGTAGGGGAAACTAAAAATCTTCCGAGTAAATTACTAGGCCGGTAAAAGAAAATCGCCATTATGCTGGTAATTTAGCCAGGAACCAGGAAAGTTTTCGTATCGGTCCAATTACCGGAGCAGGCGAATCTGCCAGCTAAGAACTCTGGCTAGGGAGCTGTGTACGGCACCCACTCGTCCCCAGCCGCGAACGCTCGCTCATATATCTAATCCCGATTATTAATTAAATCTAGCGCATAAAGCTGTTTCGGCTGGCGAGTCTCGGAATATATTGCCAGGGATCGGTGAGTTAATGCTTACCACGTTGCACATTAAGCTAGACTGTCTCTGACAGTTTCGAAAACTACCCTAAGTCATAAGGTTGGCTGCGCGATGCACCTGCGAGCGGGGAAATAATTTCGTTTGGTCTTTGAATCGTTTTGTAAATTTGTCGCTAAAAGAAAATAACTCTTTTACAGGAAAAATCAATTCTGGCGAGAGACGCGCCCTACGTAACCAACGAAATGCATTGACACGTGTTGGTTGCAGCTCACGCCGATTGCATTTTTATTAAAATACCAAAGTGTCTCGTCAACGGACCCAGCGAGGTCATAGGTGAAAGCTGCTGCTTCGGAATCGAGTTTGAAAGGGTGACGAGAGTGCACCGACTACTCATATCAAACCCGAGGGTTTCCTACCACTCGAGTGTCTGATTTCACCAAAGGAAGATAGTTGGGATGTTGGCAGTGTGCTGGTATCCCCGAGTATGTATCCCATGTATCAATTCATAGAACAGCATCCAGAACCTTAGTCAGGTTTGGCACATCCACCCCAAGCTAGCTGCTAGCTGCTAGCTGCTAGGTGTACTGTGGGCTGTGGGCTGTGGGCTGTGGGCTGTAGGTGTACGTATCTACAGGGTGCATAAGTATCTGTCGTCTACTAGTCTGTTTATTCACGACTGTGAATGGCTCGTTTGCCACCGGATATATGTAGGTCGAAAGTTTGCCTTGCTGGCAAATATTATATGAGATTTCCCAGTGTGCTTTTTGCCGGTAGTGATTCTCTCGCTACGTTGCCTCCTGGATCCAGACTAGCGCAGAATTGAAGTCCATGCTCGATGGAATCCTAAAGGCGAGATTCTTGAGTTTCCCCGGGGATGCGACATTTAGGAAAACCGAAACCCCCGTAGCAAGTAAAATTTCAGTAGCGCGGCGCAAGGTAATTGGAGAACAGTCCAATTGACGGGGCGGCCCCTTTAATCGACGGGGTTCCTGGAGTTAAAGGGGATGAGAATCACCTGTAATTTGCGAGTCAGGTGGGACAGCTCCAGAGGATGCTGTAGAATGAGACCCAGCGGAATTGCTTGCTCGGAACGATGAAAAAGGTAAAAAAAGGACATGATAAAAAAATCTTTAGCCAGGAAGGTCGAAGCCTCGAACGCTATCTACCCTTACCGTACAGAGTTTGGGGTGGCTGTACGTACTTCTGTCCTCTTTCGCAGTGGTGCTGGTAGCAGGAGAGCTTTGGCAGTGGGAGGGATGGTCGTTGATGCCAGAGTTAGTCAGGTGGCTCGTCAAAGCCAGCCTTTTTCGTGGATCTTCGCTCGTCAGCATCCCAACCCCCATAGATTTCCGGGAAATATCGACTGAACGATCCGGGCGAACTCCGTTCTGGTGTATCGGCGAAAATACTGGCCCCCTGTGAACCCGTCGTCTATCCCTGCGTGTCCCACCCTGGCTGCCGGGGGTGGCTATTACAATTAGTCGCCATTATGGTAGGATGGGCACCAGTAGCACCACCAACAGAGCCCGGGTGACCGACCGACCGGTCACTCTATCATTGCGAGCCAACGTGTGCGGCTCTAGCGAACCGTTCCAAACCATTCCGTTTCGTAGCCGCTCGCCATTCGTCCGAAATAGCCCACACCATTGCGCTTCCCGTAATTACAAGCATTCATTTCACACTAAAAGCCAGAACTAGTGTCAACTGTAGCAGCACGGCAGCACAGCAGCACAGCAGCACAGAGTGTAGGCATAGCCACTCGCTTCTCTTAACGATGGGGCGCGACTCTGTGTGTCCAAAGGACTGCAAAAAATCTTCACTCAATTTCATGTTCCCCGGCGATGCTGTTCTTTGGCGAACATTGCTCTTGGTAGAGGAGCCAGTCGATATAGAAACAGTCATGTCCTACGAGTTCTCAAAGATGCATATATATTTGCAGTAGTGCGCAAATCTTCCTGTCGCTGCGTTATGACTAAAATACGAGACTTCGTGTCTGCCCCTCCCATTAGGATCTGCTTAGCGTGGGCCGCAGGAGACTGGAAAGATAATTATTACGGTTTCCTACGGAGATATCGCATGGACCAACCCCTGTAATCAAAGGGTCACCCTCCGGCTGCTGTTATTCCGCGAAATATCAAGTTTTTATCTGCTTTAAGGTTCGGGACGTTTCGCATCAGGGTTTTAACAGTGTCTGGTAGGCAGTCATGGCTGACGGTGCTTAAGGCGCCTGAGCTTGATAATCCGGATAATTATATCGTCGAGATAATGTGGTAACGACCTATAAAAGAGATATCTCCAGTGTTACTTGGTTTGATAACGACGGCACCAGCTTCGCTGTATCGTTTCCATCTGACTCATCGTAAATCCTATATCCACTGTATTACGGTAAAACGATAGAACGGGTGTCCATATTGTTTCTCATGAATATACTGTGAAAGGATTGTTTGACAATACTTATCTGACTATCCGTAGACGAATTCCATCTCGTAAAAGGAGAGCGTCGCGAGAAAGTAAAGAATGAGCCAATCTCGCGTATGATCGAGCATTTCGATTCGGTACCGATAGACATTTTCTATACAGGTCGGACTTATATATACAGAAGTCAGTGGGAGAGAGAGAGAGAGAGAAAGTAAGGGAGTGTAGAAAGTTACAGCACAGAGCTTCGGAGTATCGAGGAGCAAGAGAGAAAACAGAAATACTCTAGAGCGTGGAATCGTGGCTCTGACTTTTTTATTCGTGGAATATCGGACCCAATCAGACACCCTCGCTGCACTAGGCGCGCGAATATAAATGCCCTCCATTTCGTCTATATAATCATGGGAGTGTGAAATTAACCAGCCAACCCTGCAGTCAACCGCAAACCCTGGACCAATCCGCGCACCCTGTCCCATCCACTATTGAACTATGCCCAGAGAACTTGGTCTGGTTGGATCTGCCTGTTTCCACTGATTCCCTCAAACCTCTTTTTCCCTGGGTGGGTCTTTGCCGTCAGGTTAAATTCTAGACAATAGATAGGATGCTGAAGAGACGATGACAATATATCTCTATGCATATATTTGTCTTGTATCTTGTATAACGTTCCAGCGGAAGTGCCACTCCTTTCGGTGTAGAGAGACTTTCCTTCGTATCTTATTACCTAGAAGGATGAACGGGCCCTCGATGGCCCCTAATCGAATTTTAACGAAGCGAAGGGATGAAAATACCGGTGGGGCATCCCTTATGATACTCCCTTGCTCTCTCGTCCTCTCTATTCTACGAGAAATATATTACGAAGAAGTATCATGTAGAATGCTAGAGCTTTATTATAGGTGATTTCACGACGCCATCTATTTGCCTCTTCTGCATTAAAGCAGAGAGGGCAGCAGGGGTTCGAGTCCGGGTTTTCTGTTTATCGCATCATATAAATACGAAATTAATTAAAACGGCGGAGTTAATTGAATTTTTATAACCTCGTAGGGGTGCGCTGTGGTTACCCTGGTGGGAATCTTCCTGGTAGGGATCTTTAGCAGGGGCTGCGTCGGGTTGTTATAAACGAGTGTCGACTCATTCTTTCATGAGTGCGATGCCGTCATAGAAATTGGAACCCTTGAACGCGTCATGGCAGCCGAATACCAAAACCCTTAGGAAATAATATGGCAGTCCAATGTAAAATCTGTAGTTCTTATTAGAAGTTTATCTGGATTTAAATTGATTATCGTTCAATTACATTAATTGTGGGTGAAGGAAGGCGAATAAAAATACTCGTTCCAATACTCCCCCATTTACGCCTCTACCGACACCTTCGGGTGAAAAGCCAAAGCTTCCGGTTACTTCTTTTCCGTTTCCTCGAGGCAGCCGTATCTCCTGGATGCTCCAGAAGCTATCAGGAAACCCGGACGCTCGTCGGATTAGCATGTCTGAGGTAGCGACCATCAATTTCAATATCCATTCGATAAATATTCCTTTGGATCCGAGTTCTTCTACTTACTTCACCAATCTCCCCGGGCATCTGTACCAGTCATCCTGTTGGGTACAGGGAAGAGGGTTATACTATCTAACGGAACACGAGTGCGCCTTCGAAATAGATCTCGAAAGCGCGCACCAGATAGGACCCAAGTTAGACTAGTCATAGACGATTCCCATAGATAAAACTAGAATTGAACAGACAATACCTTAGTCTCTTTAATATTCAAATGTAATATATTGATTAGGTTCTCAATCAATTATTAATCTGAAAAATGTCAAATCCTTGTCCGCCTAGTCAGGTTCTCTGACAGTTTGGTACTTCTTGTTTTTCCATTTCCTTAGACTTCTTTTTCTAAAAGTTTCTAGACTCCAGTCTCCGCCAGATATATATCCATCCACGTACCGGAAGTATGTACTCCAAGTAAGTAATAGGAAGGCGAAAGATTTTTGTGAAGCCCACAGACAGGAGGGATGCGCTGGGTAATATTAATAAGTAGGAGGAAGGAAGGCAGGAAAGAAGTAAAGTTGGTTTGATCAACCGACCTGGATGAGTCTGCCGGCCACAAGTCTGCAGACCACATCAGAGAGCCTCAAAAGCTATTAGCATAATTACAATACTTTTCTCGGCGATCCAACTTCCTGCTTATTTTAAGCTCTCTGATTTTCCTGATGGGATTGCGGAGGAATCCATTAGGTTGATGCAGCATTAAAGAGCCAAATCATCGGGATGAATGTACATGTACACATTTTCATAGATATTATGGTACCGTCCGTTGCGGGATGTGTGATACTTTATTCGCAGACTGAGCGAGTGGTGCGTGTGCCACTCGTTTTGCGAAAAAGAGAGAAAGGCACGGAGGTAGCCAGTGAGGAGTACCATAACCTAAAAAAGGAAACCGATGGGGAAAAAGTGAAAGAAGAAAAAAGAGGGGAAAAAAGAGCAGGGAATAGGAGAAAAATTGTAAGGGAGGAAATATCTAAAGGGCTTTTACCCTCTGGATCAATCGACATTCATATATTATCTTTTTACCATGGCTACAGGCGTACTGCATATATGTATCCTCCATTTACCTTCATTCCTCTTGCTCTCTTGATGGAGAAAATATCCAAGATGGAGAATACCAATCCGGATATCGACGTATCGTAAAGCAAGTCTGGTGTAGCTCCTTTGCGTTCAGAGGGACGGTCCTTCGCAAGGAAGAGCAGAGACACTACAGCCATTACGCACGAGGAAGTGCCCGCAAGGGTGTCGGGCTGATTCAGCCACACGAACCCAAGCGAGACACCCTTTTGTTTTCTTAGCCTTGGCTGCGATGGCTGCGATTCAGTTTCGTTCTCTCTGACGCTAAACAGAATTCAGGGCAGAGGAAGGGAAAAAAAAGAAAAAGAAAAGAAGAAGTGAGTCGAAGGCCGTTTCAGTGGCTATTAAACGTGAATTTAAGAATAATAGACATAAAAATGGCTACCAAGTCGTTCGGTGAATTCTACCCTCTGGGACCTACGAGAAATTGGGGTGAGTTTGTAATACCAGACAAAATGAAAGAGTATAAACGCGTGATGGAACGAAAGCCGATTGGGCAGGAATTTCCGAGGGAAAATGCGAGAACCGTTCCAGGCACAAGTGACAGAGCTACGTTGTCGCTTGTAACGAAGTAGATTAGTCAGAGTGACAGAGGGCCGTAATTCCCTGGGCAAATGACGTCGATCGTATAACGAACACACCGCGACGCCATTACTGTACCCTGCGGCCCACAGTTCTCGCATACCCTTCCCATGTTGTTGGAGTATTTGATATTTTATTTTATTTCGGTTATAGCTGGACAGGGTCGACGCTTTGTAGCTCGCGATCCATTGTGTCTGGGTAGACACATTGCAGCTGGTCCAGCGGGCTGACTGGCGTTGGAATTGAAGAATGGAAATCCGAGGAACATTAAAAATGTCGGGAAAGTCTGTAAAATGATTCCTCGTTATTTGACAGCGGGGTCGCACGGGTGTCGAGGGTCGAGACCCGAGTTTGAAAAGCGCCTCGAGGCTGGAGGGAGTAACGACTCGGAGATTTTAAAAAGTAACGCACTTTAAACGGTCATTAATCTGAGTCGACTGCGTAATTAAGAGGAGCCCCTAATTAGCGAAACATTAATCAGTAGCTGGGGTTATTAATTAAGCATCGCCAGAAGGGTGACTCGAGGGATATTCGTTGACGCTACAAACGCTGAATCACGTCCGGGAATAAACAGAAGCACAATAAACCTTAACGCGTCAACGCAGAAATAACAGCAGGGAAAAGCAGAAGGGAAACTGAAAATTTCGAAAATTCTTCAGACAAGTAAGACAATACAAAATCGATATCCGGTCTAGACGAAGACTATAGTCCGACGTGATCACTTGATTCAAGAGGATCCAAAGGTAAAAGGTCTGAAACCTGATGGGCTGCAATTAACCTGCTCTGTTTTATCTCCTCTGCGCAGCAGCATTCTCTACTGAGCTCTCAAAGTGTCTTCCGCGCGTCTTTCAAGGTCTGATCTCAATACCCAGTGGTCCTAGGCCGCAAAATGGGCCATTACACCAAAGAGCATCTATATTCTCAAAAGTTTAATACCCATATAAGTCCAACCAAGCGAATGATGCCTCGATCGTAACTACTGGACCAGAGTCCACTATGATTACCACTAGTACCGATGGTCCCAACACTACTACTGATAGCGATAGTGCGTCCGTGTCCTTTCGGCCGCCAGGTCCGCCGGCTTGGGCACTCGAGACAAGTGGCACCATCGACATGGTAACGGCCTGGTAACTGCCTCGTAAGCCGTCTAACGGAGTACCGTAGTACAGTATAGCAGCAGGTACCAAGCTAACGGTATAGATCCGCGAGGTGGTTAGTGTCCCTGTGGATGGTCTCTTCATCAGGGATCACACGCCTAAACCCTGAACGCGTCTCCCGTTTGCCACTGTAGAAACACACGAGAACCACACGCACTGTACATGGACTAAGCTGGACACTCTGCTGCTCCACGCAAGGGAGCTTTGGCCATTCATCTTTATACTCGTGTGTAACACGTGGAACATATGTAGCGTGTGTCTATATGCATATGTCTATTTCGATTCTCTGATCGATGATGGTAATGATGATCATACCTATAATGGCTGGTATCGGTACCAATGATACCGGTACCGATACTAGAACCGGTACCCTCGATGCCGGCAGCACTAGGAGCGTCGCTACTAGTGCTCCTACCGCTACCGCTAGTAGCGGCTAGTAGTGGTTCTTGGCCGATTTGGAATTGCCGGCGTGTTTCCCGGGTAATGCCGTTCCCTTGTTTCTCTTCCGCTTCGCTGAAGGATGTATTGTGGTCGGAGCTATCCCATTACGCGGCCACTGTTTGGTAGCGTCGGGACGGAGGGTTCGATAGGACTAGTGCGCCATCACGATTAGTTTGCATTTCCTCTCGCGGGATAGGCCATCCCGTCTGTGCAGCCTCTTCGTTTTGAACTCCTGACCTGCGTATTAATCTCCTTAAGTACCATCTTTTAGCTCTTCAATGTCCTAAGCTGCTCGGATGGTCTAATTTTGAGAAGATTCTTCATTTTTGTCAAAAAAGGTTAGACCTAGGGCTCGTTATCACAGCTGATGAAGGAAAATTGCACGACGTCAATGGGTCTAGCTCTCTTCTTGCGATATTGTAATTTTCGACATGTCATAGTTCGCTGGATCGGATTGGTTATAAAGTGTCAAGAGTGAAACTGCTACTGAAAATAAATTGGCTATGTGCGTCTGCATCTGCACATATAGATATACTCACTGTACATATGAATTTCCCGTGAAGTCGCGCCATTAACTTGATATTTCATGAATTGGTGTCAGAAGCACGGGCGGCTTCATTGAATGGGTTTATTTAGTGACGGGAAGCAAAATCGAGGGATCGGATGGTCCAGATCACCGTCAGATCTCCCATGTGACTATCCTCCGTTTATTCGTCTCTCTCGTCCACTGTTTCTCTTTCACTCTCCCTCCGACTGTCCTCCATACCGACATCGCTCGGCCATTCAGCTGGGCAAACTAGCCTCTCTTTTGTCGAGCACAATACGGGACTTACGATCGTTCAATATTTTCCGTCAACAAAGAACACGCGCTCATCTCGTTATAAAGTCTGTTTGATAGGTAAACAGGTGCGCGCGCGCGCGCATGCAACTAGTGCGTATTACGTGACGCGACCGGATGCTTCATGGGAAATTCATGAGGTCCCCAGGATCCTCTGGGAGAGAGACGTAGCAGGCAAGTAGGGGAAGAGCGTGCGGGTGTCATCAGGGAGATGAATTACGGTTTCTTTAGGAAAGCGTATAGAAGTGCCTGATCTCTTGGCACAAATAGTCTCTGTTGGACACCGAGTCGAGGTGTGGCGGATGAATGAATTTCCACGTCGCACTGGGTTTCAGGACTTTCCAACTTGGGCCCCTATTTTTCCCGTGTGTCTTGTACACAGCTACCGCCTTATTGCTCCGTACCGTCTACGGCGAGTATTATCGAACCCTTGGTAATCTCGGTTGTTGCATCTGTGTCCAATATTGGAGAATCCCTGAGCTGCGCCAGGAGACGATGGGGTTAGCTACGTGCGCCAGTCGATGACAAACGTTGACACCTAAACAAAGGGATTACTGGGAAAGGGGATGGTATGACGACACGCAACCAGACACACCCTTATTTCCTTTCCCCGCTGCTGTCTGCTGCTGCTACCCATATCTACTGTTGTGCTAGAGTCCTAGCCGAAAAGCCCTTCCCTTCCTTCCGACCATGCAAATTGCGCGAAATTAATTTCTGCCACTCGTGCACGCGTAAGGTAGGAATCTATTGGGGTACGGTGTGTGTGCCTCGTGCTGTTGTGCTGCTGGAGAGGGATAAGCATCGGGACGCTTCGGCGTCGGATTTCCACTCTCCCACTTGAAATCCCTTCGGGCGTCCCCTCCTTATCTCCTTCGTCCTGGCTGTCCCTTCTGCTCTTGGCTTCCTCGCTTCTTCTTGAACCATTCGTGCATTTAAAGACGTCTGTACCATGATCGATGACCTCCATTCCTGTACAGGGCCGCATAAATCAAGGCTGGCGCCCTCTTTTCTTACTATCAAACCCTTTCTTGCATGCTTGACCTTATGCGAAACGTCTGCGACGTCCAGACGTCGTATTATTGACGACCTTCATGACGGATCTATGAGAACCGGCTGAAGGATTTCGCATATTGCAGATTGACGAAATGTAGTTTTCTTGTGGAACGACACGTCGCACGAGTGATCTTACAATTAGACAAAAGAGTGACGTCCTGAACCGGAACTCATAAGACCAAAATTCATGCAACAGAACTTTCTTTTTCAGAAGGGAAGAACTTGGTTACTTGGATCATACAATTTTGGAAGGACTCTCCAGTGCGGTCTCTTCCTTGGAGAAAGTATTTACTTTCGCAGAGTAGAGAATATCACGGGGAACGGCGGTGCCGTAAATCTCACGGTTCCAGATATCAGGAATTCGATATTCAGGATGGCACGGTGATAATTAAACGTCCCATAAATTCGTGGCTTCGATACGCCAACGTCAAGAGACCCGACCACCGACCCTAAGGATTGCGCAAGCCAATCACGTCCCGTTCGAATATCTATCGTGTCTCCGGATCGCGATTTCCGTCTTCGAAAGTGGAACTCGAGTCGAGTTAATTAAGCCGGACTTACCTCGATTCCAGATTCCACATTTCTCAAGAACTTTATAAAAGGACTACCCGCCTACTTACCTCGTGTATACGGCATATCGATCTGTGATGCACTTCGGATTAGTCTTACACGCGTACAATCAATAATTGCACGAATCCCCAAGTACTGGAAATTAAAGTGTTTCCATATATTTTGTCTTATGGAATATTCATTAAACCTGTAATGGATGATGTGCCTGCTGAAAGCGACGTTACCATTAAAATCACTTCCCACCATTGGTGCAGAGTTAATGATGCAGGGAAGGCTGTGCTTCTGGTACTGCTACCCTCGACACGAGCGGCCATCTTCACCCTTTAATGAAATCCTAGGTCACAGTGACGTTTCAGGAATGACTCGACGAATACGGGAAACGCACAGTCACGTGGGACGGGAGCGTGAAGGAAGAGCCTGGACCTGGATAAGAATTATAAATATGATATTGAGAAGTTTATTGGCAGAGAGGACACTAATGAACGCACTGAAGGGATAACCGATGTGGAAGGCAGATGAATAGGGGGGAAGGTGCGCTCTGTCGAATTGTCAGAATTCCAGAGGGTGGATGACTCGGTACGCGCCGAAAGGTTTTGCATCCGCGAGGAAGATCTGAGGAATAGTTGAGAGTTCCGTCGATAGAATGGGAAGCCTCGGAGAAGAGGTTTCGGTCGTCCCGTCTCGAAATCCCGTAAAGCCTCAGGCTGCTTACGGAGTCGCGAACGATGAAACTACTCTCGGCTGCGCACAAAATTCTCATACGGAGGTGAAAGGTGAAGGAGAACGCCGGATGTTGGACGGAGGAGCCAAGGGGGACGGAAGGGAAATCAAAGGAATGGGAGCTAAGAATATTCTTACGGTTACCTACCTATCTTAGAACTTTTACCCAGGAGGATCAGGAAACATTCCTCGGGACTATTTTCGAGCCCTGGACCACCCTACGAACTTTTACCCTTTCGACTCTTTTACCCCTTTTCATATGGTTTCGGGGATCAAGGCTTTTGCCACGCGTTTTATATGCAGTATTATCTGCGATTTTTATTCCATTGCCAACGTTTCCCTGGATTCTTAAAAGTTCTTCTAGGAAACATTGGAATTGTGCGACCATGCGCTTTTCCAGAAGTGCATACCTATAAATTTTACTTGATAACATGACGGAAGCTTCTACACAGTTTAATGATACAGATGCATAGCGGTTTAATTAATGATCCTCCCTGTAAACAAATGGAAACAAGACTTGGCTGTATAAAATGAGCGGCGTACAGCGAATGAGAGATAGAAGTGCAACTGCATTCGTCAAGATGAACGCTCAAGTGTTGACGCTAGTGTTTCTTCAGGCTCTTCTCGTGGCACTTGCCACGGGTGCCTCCATTGGGGGTTCCGTTAGTCTAGATGGAGATTCGGTAAGGAGCCATTATTCGTTCCTGGTTGACTAACAATAAGTAACGTCGTTAAACGACAACCAGCGTAGTCTGCAAGTTCTAGTAACTTTTGATATTTCCATACAGCTGTCGTCCGAGGCAGAAATAGTTTTTCCAAAAATACCTGGTATCAACAAGCCTCTTCTACCCAACTTGGGTGACATCATGGAACTGTTATCCGGCTCCAAATCTGGCAATAATTCGACAAGCAACGTAAGTCATCATCATCTAAAGATCCCATCATTGCCGACAACCCATCAACGAACAACTGGACCGACTCCAAAGACCAATTCGACGAATATCGATAATCAGACAGAGAAAAATTTCATTCCGACTAACACGCCTAACGACAACGGTCAGACGAACGACAGTTCATCCAGCGAAGAAGCCAGAGTCAGCCCCATTCTTCAGAACCCAGTGCAGCCAACGAACTGACAGAAAATTTTCAGTCCACAGATGGCCAAACGAACTCAGCATCTAAACCAGGCCTTCCCAAAATCCCAAGACTGTCCGACCTCATCCCGAAGATCCCTGTAATAAAGGATCCTTCCAGCGTCTTGCTCCCACGAATTCCACGACTGCCCAGCATCTCGGACGTCGCAAAGTCACCAGAACTGGCCGCTGCCCTCGAGAAGGCCCGAAACATGACCGCGGCTGCCATAGGTCACGGCTCTGATCTAATCTCCGGCATACATACAGCAATGGACCAGGCTATTCGAAGCATTAATCCTACGAAAGCGCTTCGCAATTTGGTGGGTACTATTCTGAAGACTTACCTAGCTGTGGCAAAGACTGACCCAAGGATCGCCATCGGTATCAAAGTTCTTTCTGAGGGTATACGACTATCGTTCGAGGTAGCAAAATCTATCAGAAATATCATTTCGACATAAAACTGTTAAAATGTAATCGATACGATGGTATATCCCCTAGAATTTATCAGGAACCCATAAAGTAAAGTATGTGTATACAATAAATAAATATTACTGCACTTGAGCGTATAAATATTCCCTTAAAATTGTCGTATCTTGATCAGGACACGATTCAAAATTGCATGCAATTTTGCAAAAAGGAAAAAAGCCATAAAATGCTGCCAGGTTGAATCGTATTGAATGCCAGCTACAATCTGTTCTCGGCTCATAAAATTGTCATCATGCGTGCATAAAACATGAGAGCGCTTTGCCGCGTGGGAATGCGCGGCTCCCACAAATCTATACGTACACATATATGTAGTCACATATGTAGCATGGATGCATATACCACATGATGCATATAGGTGTGTCCCTGTCGATGCCGGAGAGTGTTCGATAGGGAAATAGAAATAAAAGGAGCGGAGAGGAAAGTAATAAAAAAGAAAAGAATGAAAAATAGAAAAATAAAAAGAGAATGAAGGAGAGATGATTCTCGGGGAGCGCATACATGTATTTTGAGTTTGGCGCCTCCACCTTCACAGCACCCGGTAAAATATATTTCTCTAGGAAGTGTCGTCACACGAGGACACCTCCAGTTGCTAGGCGTGATATTCCACATGCGTAATGCTCGCGCGAAATTTCCATACATAAATTTCATCCTGGGGAAAGTGGCTACATCGCGTTTCCTATCCAGGTCGGCCCGGAACACGTCCCACGCGAGTTCTTGCGCCATCGGATTCGAACATCCGCGAATTCTTTACGTTCCTCCCTCACAGCTTCTTCAGGCCGCGTCCTACCCTGACTCCGTCGCCCGCGGCGAGGTGTCTATGCGAGAACTAGAAAAACGAACTCGAATCGTTCATAACATATCCAATGCGTTTCTTAGACTATTTGAAATTCCAGAAGTGAATTCTTCCGGGAATCTCTAACGAGAGGATCATCTTTCCTGGATAGAAGTGAATACGGGCGATTATAAAATAGAAAAGTTAAATGTTCTTTTTCTGGATCCACGTGACCAGTATTCGTTCAGAATATTGAAATAAATTTCAAACTCTAAGAACGACCCACTTACAGATAATTACGTATAACGTTATAAAATTGAAAGAGCCACTAATATAATTGTCGTATGTTTAAAAGAAACTGGTTTCCCATCTTCAATTGGCGCGACTGTCAAGATCGGCTGCACCGAGAGAAGATAAAACGTGGATAAGAGAGGCTGCGAATTCGCCCTCTTCTCTTTGGAGTACAGGGTGTCGCAGAGGTCGGACACCACGTAAATTGCATACCCGATTGCGGTTTGCTGAAGAGTGCCAACCCTCCGTACCCTCCTCCTAGGCGGCTCCGGTAGCCCTTCCGTACCAACCCCAAACTGGATCTAACAAGCCAGCAACCACAGCCAGGTTCAGCTTGCACCAAGCTGCCACCTCTAGGGACCGCGATGCCGGCGGCTTCCACGGACTAGGAACTGTCCCCCATGTCCCGCACAGTGGCTGGCAGCGACCCCAGGTCTGCCAGCCCTTTTCACCTTCATCCTCCGTAGGCAACCATCACCCATTGCGCCTGCCATATAGCTATCTCTATACTCCTGTCGCTGATCCTGACAAGCTAGCTTATGTCCACCTATCTTTACCGACAACCCATCGTATTCCCATGTCCACTGGCAATCTGCATTTTTTTTTATTTCTACATTCATGCTTTCAAAGTCACATGAATTAACGAGTCCCATTTTCTTCTGCAGGAATCATTCTTCAATGTATCCCAACTGTGGATCTGACTGCTGTCATTGCAAAATTGTATATACATACATATACTTGGCAAAAAGGTAGTAGCTGCATTGTGGTACGTGGGATTGGCTAATTGCTCAGAGTCTACCCTTCGTTAGGGTTCTTCCGTGTCAAAACTACCCTACTCAATATACTCAGCCTTCTACCACCTTGGCAAGTACGAATCATGAGCATTGCGTCTGTCCTGTCTACGCACAATGTAAAAACTGCTAAATGGCACCATTTGGAAAAGCATCGTTCAGGAGAAATCACGATTGTATAATTAATTGAGAGCGAAGAACGCGAGAAACATTAACTCCTGGATTAGGCGGATAAGAAAGATGGTTATCCCAAGGAGTTGCCAGTTCCTGGTAGAGAAAGAGGAACCCTCCTTGATACCTACCTACTCCAGCACCTACTCCCCAGAGACAATTGGAATCCAGAATTTCCCCAAGTTTCCAAGAGTTTCCGATCTTCGTCGGTGGTCCATTCCTTCTAATTCCCGGTGATCCCAGGGATTCCCTTTCGGCCGGGTCTCCACGGTTTCTTGGTACAAGGTCGATGGGTCTGACGGTGTCTTCAGGGAGAAAGGTGAAAGGTATATACAGCCACTGAAATTGCTCTGTATACGTCGAGGGTGGTCCAGAGGGTGGTTGCTTCTCGTAGAAGACGAGGAGTCTGTAAGAGGCTGAAGAGCCCATCTGGCTTCCAATCAGAGTGTTGCCACCAGCACATGTGTTCGCGCGGCGGCTCAATCAACGGGGGGTGCAGAGCATCCCTTCGATCCCTCCAACCTTTCCTACCCTCTGTATACCTCTCGCTGCTTACCACTTCCCCAGTGGCAACTTTATATCACATAATCGAGCCCCAGGAAGCCGTGCTTCGTCGCCTCGCTCCTGTACCCACCTAGTCCCCACCTCCATCTTCCTTCGTCTTCACGGAGTCTCCGGTTCAACCTCCCCAGTACTAACCTCGTAACATCCCTTATTCCTGGTAACGGGAAGAGGGCTGGCGGTGGGTAAAGGCGCACGTCCATGCTATCCCAGGATGCTTAACGGTGGTGTAAGTAATTGCACGCGTCGGATGAGAGAAAATGTTGCAGCAGGGTGCAACGGCTGAAGTAACTACAAGAAATAATCGCCCTTGGCTTGCTATATCTGCCCCCGCAGACTAAGCTAACCTAACCTAACCCAACCTTCTTTTTACACCCTAATAGTCTTTATACGCGTTGTATGGCTGCTCTCGGCCTGCTCGAGACTTGCGAGTATTAACTCTTGGAAACTTCTAATAGACCTATAAATCGTAATGGACCTTGTCACGCAGTGGTAATTGTTGTATCCCGCGATTGGAAATGGGGTTTCGCGATTACCTCTATTTCCAGATTAAAAACATCTTCAGCTCTAGGATTTTAAGATTGCAACGGAAATTCGTTCGTTTGGTCGAAACTGTTTACTGAGAGGACTTTGAGATTTTATCCCACTGACGAAATATCTCTGTAACTTTTTAAACGACTGGGTGTATCTTCGTTATAGCGACATAAATTTTGACGCAACTGTAGCGCATTCCAAAAAAGAAAAAAAACATCTCTAACGCTGCGTAGACAAAATGGAACTAATTTAATGTAAATGCGTCTCATGTAGAATTTCCCTCTTTCTCATTCATTCTTATGTCAGTCTGTACCCTGCACCTGCCCCCCCCTGACCGCTATTTACTACAAAACTCTTTACGAGTTGCATTCAAAGAGACAACAGACCATTGGAGTGTACTCGGCCTCCGCCCTATGCAAATGCTGACTGGTCCTCAAACGTGTCCTGGCTGTGTATGCGTTTACCTGCCTACGGCCCCCTGCCAATTCTATAGGTTCTCTCTGTATACCGACTATACGTACTCTATAGCACATTGTAACATACGGTGTACTCTTGTCATACTTGACGGTCACGTGGGCGAACGAAATGTTACATATATTATTTAAATTGTTAAGGCTCTCCGACTCTCTAAAACCGTATACAGAAGAAGTATTAATTTCATCTCGAAACTGGAACGGAGAACGTTTCCTTAGCTCGTCTGACTCAGAGCAATGAAAAAAAAAATAATATAACCCAAGAGCAACGTACGATGATTTATGCTCAGGTACGTACGCGTCATTATGTAACAGACGCATGGCCACTGAGTGTTCGAGAAAAATTATTGTATTTCCACGTAAAAGTATAACGTGGCTGATAAGGGGGTCCTGTCAGGACGCTATTGACCTCTGATAGAATCGGAAGTCGATAATTCTAACGCAATCTTGAACGTTGGCTGCATTGCGTCACGTATTACAATATCGCCGCGGCTCGCTGGCTCTTGCTGTTCCATGGAAATGCAAATTGTCAGGCTCGTATGTTTACGTTTGTAATATTCAATCAGCCTGGCGTCTCGCCGAGGGCTCGTCCCTGTCCAAGTTCTTTATTCATCATGGCGGCGAGCATGAATGAATGATAGCGTTTGGCTGCAGGACAATAACGTGGGTATAAAAGAAAGCGATCCCGTGGGGCCCACCGTGCGAGATCAGCCACCTATCTCTTTGCGCTTATACATTATGAAAGATACGGGCCAACAGCCATTTCGTTTCCACTGATACAGATCTTGAGTCGCTCAATTATGCGCCACTTTGTGCTTACAATGCCTGAGCTAAACTAGCTAGATCTTTTTTCTCTTTTTCTTCTTCTTACTGCCAGTAGGCGTATCTTATCTTCTATCCATTTAGACTTCAGACGTTAGTGCCACCTATGGAATTTTTCTTCTACGGATCTAGATATTCTAAGTTCCCAGGAGCATCGAAATTCTTCTTGTCGAAGCTCTCGGTGCAAATGCGGCTGTTAAAATCGACGGAAAGTCACTTAATCTTCCTAAAGTGGTGGCCCGTCGCGAATTAAGTGAATGCAGTTTGTTTGGCTCGACTTGGTGCGGTATTTAAGGGTGGTCAGTTGGAGGGGTTGAAAAGCCCCACCCTCCTGTCGGGATAGGTGTGAGCATGCATGGACTCGCGAGATACGAGAAATAATGGGAGCCACATATACACACGTGGCTATAGTAACTACCAGCACAAGAGAAACTGACCAGCGACCTTCCAATAGCTGCTGAACCGGCCAGCAGCAGCAGCAGCAGCAGCGCCGGGTGCGGTAATAGTCTCGACAATAATCATTTATTGTTCCTCAATGGCGGCTGGAGGATAATAATTCGAGCGTAGCTGCGACCACGTTTCCGAAATTCAATCGACTTTCCAAGTGCAGTCAGCTCGTTGCACTTAGGAGAGAGAGAGAGAGAGAGGGTCGGGGAAACACGCTGGGGGAGATACCTAGAGAGGGATGTAGAATAATTCTGGGTAATGGTGGACGGGAATTAAGTTGCGTCACGTTGAATTCACTTTAGAGTCCCTTTCGGAATTATCGCACCATTCTGGTACGATGCATGTAAACTCATAAATTTATTCTTTTCGTTATTTATAGCATGCAGGCACAAGGCTTGTGACTTGTATTATCCATTGTCATTTGAATGAGACAGTAGCACGTGCTGCGACCTACCGTTCATCTGAGTATACTTTGCACGCACGTGCATAAGTGCATAATGTCGTATTCCTTATCGTGACTATCAGTCCGAGCTTAGTCCGATACCGGGGACAAACTCTTAGTTCTATATAAAGGCCTCTACCGTTGGTAGTCAGATAAAGCGAAACAGACTCCACTTGATATACGTTTCGGCCGACCTGTCTCTGGCCATCTCAGGTTGCAGCTGGGTGGATACTATCTTGGGCCTGACTCGTGCCACTGACAAACGATGCGTCAGTAAGTGCCTACCTGGCTTGGATATCAACCAGAGAAACCAAGCGAAGTCGCCATTAACCTGCACTTGCCTGACGTGGGATTAACATTATCATGAAACGCAAGACCCTTTTCTGACAGCACCTTACAAACAACTGGCAGTTGAATCAACGAGTCTCGTATGTCAGCAGGTTTATTCTACTCTGCATACATCTGGATACTTGCCTGTCGAGGAATTATTAACGCCATTTTGGTGGACCATACGATGTGTACACGTGTATGTAGATGCCCAAGATTTGCATAGCACGCTGGTAATAAACACTCCGGAGCAAACTGAACTCCCTGTAGTTTGATTGGGTCGCAGCCATAATGATGATTCGCCATTGTTATGCTAATCTTTGGGAAGTCGCCCGTGCAACCTTGGGGCCCATTACGCTGCCAGGATTCGCCTAACGTTGTTTGGATAACGCAAATCGACCAGATTTACACCGTACGAGTTTCGATGAGATCAGATCGGAGGAGCAGCTTCCTCTTCGCTGTACCGATTGGCTGGGACTTTGGCATTAAAATGTAACGGACCGAGTTTCAAAAACTTTCTTCAACTCTGGAGAAACTTATCTATGAATTATAGTCTTATTATCCGCTAGAGATCTGCTGCTGGGGAACAGATGGACCAGTGTCCTCGTGGGGGTTACACTGGTACCGTTTATTGCCCCCGGGTTCACTTTCGCTCCTGGGATCCAATTCAAAGATGAAATGACAGATTCACTGCTTGATGTCGACTGAGTTCGAATGAGAAGGGCAATTTAAAACCCTAAAATACTCCTAGTACCCCTTTGTACAAGTGGATTCTCGAGTGCGGGGTTTGTTCGTGATGGGGATGTTTTTTCGAAATTGACAGCTGTGCGTGAACGATATGCGTATATATGCTTAGAGTGAGAATAGATTTCGAATCGAGCTGATTCAGGCATCCTCAATGGTAAACGAATTATTGTTTTTCGTATTTCCAGGTGAAGCATCGGACTCGTATTTCGTCCATGTAATCGTTGGTTTTACGTCTTGCACATTATAATCAGCTGTATGGGACGCGACGCCATTGTAATTTTCATTGGCCGTTAAGCAATTTTCATGATTCAATACTTCTGGCTAATATCGTAAAGTCTCGTACTCAAACGAATGTCCAACTATGATTGCACCGTAGCCACCGTTATACTGCCACTAGGATATTTTTATAGCGTCGCCGCTCAAGGGTTAGAATGGAATTTATATTTGACCGTTTGCTATCGGCGATTTATCGAGAGACCCAGTTTTCAAATGACTGCCGGTTTGAACTCACGCTCGTTCATGGCCTCGGGCTGCCACCGACACGTCGATCGACAGTTCCCTGCTGCCCATAAATAACGCCATTTCACTTCCAACAGTAAAGCCTTGTATTTACCCTAGTAACTTCATTGATTGAAAAACCATATGAATTTGCACGAGCTACACTTCCCATATCAATCTCATCCCCCATACCCAGCTGTTTGAATAATAATGAATCTCATAAATATTTTTTTAAAGCTTCTCTTCGGTCGTTGGACCCATAGACTGGCTCATTTAGCCATCAGTCCTGCCTTACTAGTATTATTTGCTAGCTTGACATTAAGCTAGCAGAACAACTGTCCCAGTCGATTTCTAGCCGAACCCTATGGGGCGAAAATGATCTTTGAAGGCTGAAATTAACACATAAAAAAGCACTTAATTATACAGTATTTTAACTTCAATTTGGAGACTTTGTTTTACTACCTTGACAGGGCTGTAGAATTTCCAGTTTGTAGACACATACGTGTCACGAGAGGCTGTGTCCAGCGTAGCTGGGAATAATAGGATCAGAGGGCTTATACTGGAAGCTTACTGGGTCCGATCAATTATCGTTGGAGCCGCTATCTACGTCATGCCGGCCGGAGGGTGGACAACTGGCACACTCACCCTCTGGCGAAAGTGCATTCTCTCTGAGCCCCTTGCACTCTCGATGGGATGCACTTGACATTTTCGGAGCTGGATCCAGAATGGCAAATTTACATATGGGATATACGCATTCGTCGTTGTGCATTTTGGTGTTGCATTAAAAAAAAAAACAAATTGAAATTCAATTTTGTTTGGAGGTTTGTAGAGGTTAGTATTCAATTATTCCTAGACCTTTGAAGTATTTAAAAAAAGGCTTTGACGTTAATTTCGTTACACCCTGTATGTAGCTGTTATCTATACCAGGGCGCTTATCTCGGCGCTGTTGCATACTAATCAACGTTGGAGCTACGCTTAGGAGAGCCTGATTCAGGTGAAGTTATCTTGATTTGTCTAAATAATCCCCGTACCAATCGTGGACCCACTAAGCCTGGCGCTATTAACTTCCGCTCTGTTCCCACGCTAATCAGAGAAATTCGAAAATTGTTGAAATAAGGGATTGACGCTTGAATAAATTGTATTAGATGAGGTGCGATGGTGTCGGTAAGAAGGATTCCTTCGTAAAATTGTTAGATAGGTTGGAAATGAGGCGGGCGTGTCTGCGTTATTATTTCTAACTGTTCCAGAGTCGTCTTTTCTCTTCCCTCTAGCGACTGGAAACGAATAGTCTAGGAGAAAATAATTCTGGGTTGTCGCAAAAAGGTGCGCCCACAGTTTTTGCCGGTGACACGTCATTCCCCGTAACTCCTATATTCTCGAAACTTCCGGTGGAACAAATAAAGGGGAAGAAGATTGTGGAATGGAAGCACCAGAGCACTTTTATTCGTTTCTCTTTGCGGGCTCTGCGAGAGATTCGAGTCTCCGATTACGCATCTATCATTTAAAAAAGACGGAAAGCAAGTGTCCTGAAACACGAATGTGGCTTCAAGCTGCGGAAATGGAATTTAGTCTCTAATACAAAAGCCATCCGACGAGGATTCCCCAGCGACGTGTCTTCTTCGCGAAATAAAGAGAAAATTGGAGGCTGAACCCACCGTCTTGGCTCTGCGAATTGGAAGCAAATTCTGGAAAACGATAACCCCCCGTGGCTTCTGATGGGAGCAGGAATGAAAATGAGAAAGTTAGAAGACACCAGCTACAGAAAATTATCTCGAAAATGGAAACTGTTGAACGAAGAATCGATAGAATCGTTGGCGACCCTCTAGATGAACAATTGGAGCACGTGAAAAATATTGAGTATCTGTGAAGTCCATATAGGTGAAACGATACAACCTCGGATCTGGTTGAGAGTTCATACAATTAATCAGCAGAGGTACCAACTTAATGGAACGAGGTAAAAAGATGTGCGATAGTGGCGTGGCTCTAGCTCTACTCTATGCCGCCATTAATCAGGACGTAGAACAGATTTATCGGTTGATTGTTTCAAACTGATCTCTACTCCGAGAGAAGGAATAAGATGGTGAAGTGGCCCCTCTCTTGGCTTCCCCTTTTCCTGAACGGTGAACGGTCTAACCCCTCCACGTCTCTGCTGAGGGGTAACCCGGCTGAGGCCATCCTAGTATGATATTCCAATAACCTAATTTTCAGAAGAGATTACTCGCATAATTCACCGACTCAACCTATGAGATGAAGAAGAAAGTTCCATCCGGTAGACATATACATATATTTTGAAGGACAGCAGAACGAGGATACCGAATGAAAGAGATATAAAAGGAGAAAATAGGAATATGGAGCAGAAAGGAAGAAGGAAAGAAAAGGCTGCGATTGGCCGAGGGTGGAGGATTTATTCCCGAAGGGATTTTCCTTCCTGGTTTTGGCCCTTTTGCGAGTCCCACAGGCAAAGTCCTCGTTTCTCGCCTTTAGCATTTACCATCTTTCTCTTTTCCTCCTTTTCTTTCTACCGACGTTACTGTATCCCTGGCTTTCTTTTGCCTTTCCAACTTGTTCATCCTCCTGTTTTTTTATTATCAGGAGGAGGACGTGGATACCAGGGGGAAAGGATAGAGGGTAAGACTGGATTGTTAGTACACGTGGAAGGGTCGTTCCCAGGGAGAGAAGAGGCCTGCGCGCGATTAGATGACTTGTCAACCTACGGGAAAATTGCATTTTACAAACTTGTTTCGAGAAAAGAATTGGAGGGAATTGCGGATGAGGTGTAGCTGGAGGTAGAGTAGGTAAGAAGGAGGGAGGATTCAGAATGTTGGAGCGAGTGTATCTTTTAGTGAGATGGAAAGCATCACATGTAGAATAAGAAAGAGAAAGAGAAAAGGAAGACAAGTCTGGAAATGGGCTCAGCACAGGACTAAAGGCCAAGGAATGGGAATGGCGTGGGGATGCCGAGGGACGCGAGGACTCCCTACCTTCTTCCTGCTGGTACCTACTACTAGTAATAGGCTGAGGATGCTGGAGAAGCCTGAAGGAGGTGAAAGCGCGTTGAGCGATGCAAAGTCGCCGCCCCAGGAGCAGCCGAAGCTCCCAATCCTAGCATCTTTCAAAGAGACACACAAATTGCCTCGGAACTTAGTTTCCTCGGATATAAAGGACTTTTCGATTACGTTACCTCTCGTGATTGATTCGGGATGACGATTGGAAGGACCACCCGATTTGCGACCAGTCCTTCGTTATCAGATACCGCGCTGGTACCAGTGCTGGTACCAGTGCTGGATGCAGTTGCTGTATCATCCTGTTCCATCTCTATGCTCTGAAATCCTCAAATGACTGTGCCTTGCAACGTCCTAGGAACAAGCCTGTCATCCTCTGGTCTTATTACCCCTGGCTAGACCAACTCTGCTACACTCCTCATCGGTTTCATCCGTTTGGCTGAGTCTCCTTCGATTTTCCCCTCTGTTGCGCATTAGATCTCTCTAGTGTTTTCTCTCGTTATCCAATCATTCTAGAGCAGTCTGCCACCTTGAGCTTACAAGGAAGACGCAGTACTTTTCACCCGGGTGAGAAGCACATCCAGGGGCTGATTGAATGACCCGGTCTAGGGGATGTGGCAAATGTCGCTGGGCATTCGGAGATTTATTTAAATAACGTTCAGGAAACTGGACGCAAACTTATTCAAACAGGGATAATTTAGTTGGTGCTGCGAGCTCAGGGCCGAATTACGAGGGTCAACGGTCACGGTAAGAAGTCCCTAGACTTTGGATGATGCTGCACCCGATTGGACCCAGTCCTCTCCCGCTTGAATTATCCCTTGGGAATGATGTTTATCCAGAAACGTGTCGCCAGACTTTGTCTAGATAAGCCTCCCTCCCTCCACCTCCCTCTTCTCGCCTAATATGGCGATAAAACCTGGAAAGATGCAGCGAATCAAATTATCAGGGTGCGTGATTCTTTTGGATTTTACGCCTCGCGTCGCTTCAGCCTGTGTCCGACGCCCTCGCGAATAAGGGAACCCGAGGGGCAGTTGGACATAGAATAAATACTAAAGTAACAGAAGAGGTCAGCATGGGACATTGTGAACTATGAAAACAGCAAAGTAATCCCCAGGATCACAAATGTACACTCGGTCATTGCGCAGCACATATAAATTGTGAGAATCGGGTAATCCTGGCTAGGTAAATCTTTATGGATGCGAGCAAATTGAGTCACAGGGGGAAAACTGGAATCCTGTGATTTTTTGAATTTTACGGTCGACCGCGTTGATCGCGACGTAGCGCCCGACATACTCGGTCAGGGATGTAGCTAGGATCTTTTCGACGCCAGGGGCGTCGTGACGCCCGTTAGCATCCAACGTTGCATATACATGAATACTGTGCTTAAATAGGAAGCCTGCTTTATTCCGACTGCCTAACGTCTAGACGGTGACCCCTGGATTTGAGCCGGGGTGAGACTTCCATGAAATTCTCGGGAATGAAATATTCCCCCATGGGGTGAGGTCGATTGTGAATTTGGACGTTTTCCGCTTGATTGGACGACGGTGCACTGTGGGCGTCGATGTGGAAACCTCGATCCTCTTTCCGTCAGATCGTGCGATGAGACTCGTCACCGGAACGTTTTTACGAACTGCAGTCACCCTGCACAGGGCACGAATTCACTCCGTTAGGCTTAGTGTCGCGTTGATGAAAAGAAAGGAGAAGGGGAAAAATTATTTTAAAAAAGTCTCAAAAATATAAAAAAAGTTCATCCATCTCACTTGGTCTGAGAGAAGCCGAAATTGCACTGTAAATTACGAGTCCAGGGAAACGGCATTTCTCTTTTTTCGACTCCATCTCTCTTTTCCTTTCCTGGAAAGGTCTGGCGAGATTTCACTTCCTGTAGAACGCACCTATAGTCGACCACCATCCTCGAGAGGACTCTACAGTTTCGTTGGTACCTCGAGCTTCTTTTACTTCCTTTTCCCCTATTTTTTTTAAATATCTTTTTTTCCCCTTCTTTTCTATCTTTATCAGCATCTCACGAGCTTTCTGGATTATTACATCCTATGTCATTCTTCCAGGTTCTTCCTGGGCAAAATTGTACTTAAAGGATCCGTGGACATAATAGCCTAGGGATAGCTACGGCATCCTGGGAAAAATACTTACATGGTTACTATAATGCGCTGACGATGTGGCATCACGTTCTACGATTTCGAGTTCTGAATCGAATTCGATACGTCGAGGCTCCAGGCCATCCAGGGTCTCTTGGATACAATGTGGATGCGCTTCTGCGACCATCCTCAGCCAATCCTTTACTCGAAACGCTATCAGGGACTATTGTTAGGAGAGATGTGCAATCTTGTAGATGATTTTATGAATCGACCTTTTGCAACCGGAATGAGTACTCTTATTTCTGAATTTTAGAAGAAGAATGACTGGATGGATTGAATATAGAGACCTAATTCCATTGAAAGGACTACCAATCGGATGACCTCTTGCTTGGATCACATTGCTGCAGGCCAGTGCTCCCTTTCTACAATATACTTTCCTGTCCTTCTATTTTGGGATCCTCTTTGATTTTTCTCCAAATTTTTCCATCGACAATCGGAAGGACAAAGTCATAAATTCATGAACCCAAGAAATGTTTGACTTTCTCGCACGGAGAACGTCCAAGAGTCGGTGTTGATTTTCAAGGGAAAATTGGAGATTTTCCAAATAACGCTATTACTATCAAGTTCCTGATTCTGTATATACGTTGCTACGTTACCCGGATGAAATTCTCGAGGAGACTCCTCTCTCGATTTTTCCCATGTGGATACACCTGTCCTCGCATGGACGATTCGCATCTCGTGGAAGAATTTTATTTTCTCCTTGAAGAAGGGACCTGGGAACCAGAGAGAAAAGTCTCGATTGGAAAAATGGTACAGAGAGCGAACGCGCGGGATGCTGGACAAGGAGCCTTATCCAGAAGCTTGCTGGCCTGTTGGCTGTCGGCTGCCTGACCAGCCAGTGTTCCAAGGATTCAGTCAGTCAACTAACCGGCAAGGAGGACAATCAACACACCATTGAGGCGAAGCGATTGTCGTCCATCCGGAAAGGCTCGGTTGGTCCGGAACGGATTATCCTTTGACCGGTCAAAAGCTGAGACAATAATACGCGGATGGACTTGGGGATAAGAAAGCTCCGAGAGCAGTGCTCGCACGTTGGAAATGGCGCAGACATTATTTTCCATTATCCTTTCGGCACGAGGAACAGAAAGATCCTTGCAGAATCCTTTATGGATCCTATCGACCAGTCCACGGTAGACGCAGCTGCTACCTTAACATTTCAAAATTCTCATCTCGAGCCACGTGACTAGGATCAAAACTTCTGAATGGACTATGGAATGCATGATAAAGTTCCGTAACGCGAAGCTGCTCGAAGCTGCTCAGTGACAAAGGATAACACTGTGCCGGCCACATCCTATTCCTATGGATTCTGGACGGAAGTAAAGTCGCATAGAAACTCGGCATTTCTCTGTCGCCCAGCCTGGAAATTCTACTCACCACTGTAAAGTTACAATCTCCTCTATATTCTTATATCAAAGAGTCCAATATTCATAGAGAGCTTATGGAGTAATACGTGATACGGTGCATTGAGGATTTTAAGCGCCTAGCAAATGCACAGTGCATAGAACTGCACTCGCAGGAGGAGGACGCGTCCCGAAAACGGTTCCATTGTGTCTGGCTAGTGGAGTTCTACGATGTGAAACGTGACGAATAAGTACGGCCTATGAATAAGCGTGGAAAATGTATCGGCAATTGCCATCTCTTTCACGTAGCGATATCTCCCAGTGGGAGGGTGGGACATATAATCGAGGGTGCCAGCGGCAGCAATTGCACCGATAGGTTCCCCGGCCATTAGAGTATCCTGGACGAGACCCAGAAGCTGCTTCTGCAGTAAATGGATTTCCTTTCAAAGGTTCTCCATGTAGGTCGACTTGCCTCTGCCGGACAGGGTTTTCATAACTCTCCTCGATTCGGAACGAAATCGACGGCCTCGATCTGACCCTGCACGCCCCGGCCTACCCTCGCCCACCCTCGCCCACCCTCGCCCACATTGGCTGGTGGACCCTCATCCGCAAAGTACTCCTGGTCTGCCCTGGGATCATCTTAAAATTTCCACTCACTGCCTTACCCAGACTCCTTGCGTTTCGTAATCGTAATCCTAGCGAACTTTAAGTAAAATCGATATCCGGTTTCTCTAATGCATCCCTAGGCGTACCAGAGAAACCGTAGGAGCTTCCCTGGGCCTTTTGGTGCAGCGCCAGATGGCCTAAGTTTCCTGTGTGCAGTTCCGGTTTATTTCCGGATCGTTTGCTCGGGCAGGCGCGTTAACGCGCTCAAGCCGATGCAATGGAAATGCTGTAAGCTTTCCCTATGCATATTATTGCGCCACTTGCAGCCAGAGCGTCGCAATGCTAATAATCGTTACGGCTCGATAGAGTGCAGTTTGATAGTCGTCCCGAAGTCCCCATTGCGATGGTAAATAAATAGCGTCATTATACTCGGCATATTTATTCACGGTATCTCGGTA
>JARQSV010000641.1:440604-473614 GCA_030142285.1 Calameuta idolon
TTCCCTCATTCCCCAGTGTCCCTTTATATAGGCCGGAGGAAAGCTTCCTTCAAAATCGCTTCCCATACCCGTGGCTCACGACTGACATACTGTCCCCAGGAAAGTCTATGGCGTCCCATAGTCCGGCCAATATGCTCATCCCCTTGCGATCCCGATCAGCGATTACCTTATCTTTATCTCCCTATGGTTCTGATTTCGATGCGCATTGTTATCGCTGCCTATGGGAATTCTCCTACCTAGCGCTTGATCCTCCCACCCCCCTTCCAACAACCCCAACAACCCCATGGATCTCATACTCCAGGCTCGCACCGCCATTCGCACGTAAAATGTAAATTTCCTGAGCGGTCGGAGCCGATCGCTGCAAGGGAGGTTTTTTTTATTGGAATCGCCCATCTTCTTCCTTCCTCCCTCTTCGACAATCCGAAGCCTTTTCGTGAACCCTTCCTTCGGAAGGACTCTTCCCCTCCGAACCCTCCTTCCGTTCTCTCATACGTATCTCACCCTCCACCCTCCTTCACCTCTTCGTACAGTCCTCCGAATCCTGTGGGAGGGATAGTCATAAAAAAAAAAATAAATTCTACTGATCAAATTAACCCGGTTGAATGAAATAGAATGAAAGTCAAGAGTCAAGAGTCGGTATGGCAGGGGGAGGGGTATCGCATTGGGGTAGGAAACTTGTCAATGAAAGTTTGACAGCGTAACGTAAATGCAAGTGCGTGCAGAGAATTTCAGGAGCCATGTCAAAGGGGTGGATAATAGCTGCCGGGACAAGTAAGTCGTATACATTCAGTGATGCCAAGGGCCTCTACAGTAACAGTGATGCGTATCCGTATGTAGTCAGACGTTAACCCGACGTCATCGTGTGAGTGAGTGCGAGGGGTGGTGTCCCTCCCACCCCTGCCTACCTGCCTGCCTGCCTACCTACCTACCTACCTACTCGCGGCATCACGTCATATAGCTGACGTTTCATGAATTGGAAATGTAATTTTACCACGGTAGCCCCAGACCGTAAATGTTTGCATGATAGCTACGGGAAAGTAAACGAGTGCATAATTCCCACGAATATGTCGGCCAGCGACGTCCGCCGGCGCCTCCTGCCCGAGTTAATTCGCTGGCTTAAGACGCCGTTAATACGATTTACGTCCAGAGCTGCTCTTACACTTGATCTTTGCGTATCTTTAGTATTCGAATTCAGAGACGTCTGCACGGTGCGTGATCGTAGGTGAAAGATTATTGCACACATATTTCCCATATGTGATTTCGAAGAATGGAAGAGGCGTAAAATTATCACTCGAGATCACTCCCTTTCTTTTTCTCTTTCTGTCTTAATTCCCAAATAGCCTTTCGGCATTATCATAACGCAGCTCTGAATAATCTTTTACTTCCTTCTTAGCATTTTTGCCCTTCTTCCTTTTATCCCGTCTTCGCGGTAGACGAGGGTGGCGGCGGCGGCGAGTCTTTCTGTTAAAGGGTCCGTTAGGGGAGATGTGCCCGATGAAAACGGAAAATGGCGTTAGGAGGCGGAGATCCGATTCTGCCCGGTTCTACCCGGTTCCCTCTTGCCGCTTAAATAAATCATAAATACGACTGCGTTTACCGTCTCGGTTAGCCCCGAACCACCCTTCGGCTTTATGCATTCCCCGTTTTAATCTAATCTGCGGGCGCATGTAAGAATATATTAAAGAAAAACTTTGCGCCGCTGCGACGTGCTCGCGAAATTATACCGTCTAGCGATGAGGAAGGATAAGAAGGACGAGGGAGACTAGAAGAAGGATAGAGTAATAATAATAATAAGAAGAAGAAGAAGAAAAGAAAGAACGAAACTCTCCTTGACATTGCATCGCGCTGTTTCTTAATGCGCAGACATCGACGCCTCCAGCCTCACTTATCGCTTAGACTATACAGAGTCGATTCCGACCCTCCTACAGGTTTCATACATTTATTTACATGTAATTACCTTCCACTCGTCACCCTCGACTTTCGAACTAATAAGCATGCACGATACTCTCCCCTATCCTAGACGCTATTGAATTTAGTTAGAAAGTAGATTAACCCTTCAGAAATCATCCCTAAGTATCAAGGTACCGGGTTATACAGTATCCTTGTCAAAGGGGACTGCCTGACGATTATGCATACGCACTTGAGAACTGGCATAAAGTAAGTAAGGAGGAACGTAAGGAAAAGAAGAAACAAAAGAAATAGTTTCAGAAAATCCAAGAGTGAATATGCGTGGAAGAAAGATACGCTGTATATTCATGTACGGTTTGCACAGTGTGGCGAGGTGAAGTATTGACATGTGAATAAGGGTGATCCCTAAGGGTGTTGGCGGCGTATATAGTTGTAGGTAGGACTAGGTGAGTAGGTGGCTGGATGGGTGGCTGGCTGGCTGGCTGGCTGGCTAGGTGACTGGGTGTCGCTTCCGTCGGTGGCTCTGCCACAGCTAGTGGAACGGGATGGGCTGGGATCGGATAGGAATGGGAGGGAGGGAGGGGGGAGGGTTGCCTGGGCGTCGAGGGTGTCTCGGGCGTCTCAACCGTCTACGGCTGGATTCGAAAGCCGAGCGTCGGTCTCCTCTGGTGATGGTGCTGGTGGGTGAAGGGGGGGGAGCAGGGTTGAGTAAGGAGGTTCCCAGAAGAGGTAGCAGGGGTTGCCTTATCTCCGTGCACCGAGATTGACTTCCTTTCTACCCATTCAGCCGCTCAAATGAGTTCCTTTGATAACTGTTGTGTGATCGAGTGTGCTGAATGCTGAAGGGTTTAGAACGGCGGTCGTGCGCGCACTGCCTCACTCCGCCATAGGTGAATATACACGTATAGTATAAGAACCCTCTCTGTAGGTATATAAAGACTTCCTAGATGTCGTAGGACGCCTGGAATTCAGCTAAGGGGTTAAAAGAAAATATTTCTTTAAGACAGTTGACACCGCGTGCTTTTGTGACTGTACCATTTTCTTTTTTTTTTTTTCTCTATTTCTCACCAGCTCCAGAGTTTTATAACACGTATATTTATCATTGGCTTAATTCAGGCTTAAAAACATTGCACAGGGTACTCGTGTACCGAATAATGACGGGTAACGAGGACGCCCTCGCTTTGCCTGGTATTTGTGTTTTGAAAGGTAGCGAGCATTAATGACACGGAGGGTAGCACAACCCTTCCTGGCGATAAGATTGATCGCTGCTTATTATTTAAATTAGCGTTACCAGCTACGTAACCACCGTTGTTATGATAATGGAAGAAAATAATTAGCTCTCGTGTCGTGCTCTTTGCCACCGTCTTCAATGGGAATTTCTCTGAACCCTTAGTTATATTCCGTACTTGCGGTAATGTTGCGTACCTGCTATACAGGGTTATTCATTCTTCATGGATAAAGGATCGCATTCTATTTAGTAAGATAACATCCTTTTACTCTTACATTAGTGATACTCGGTATTTGTCCTCCTGTATTACGGTTCCTGTATTTGTGCACTTCTATAGAGAAATACACAGACCCGTGACGATCTTCTAGGTAGTCGACCCAGGTAAAGGTTCGTTTCATCAACGCTAATTGAAGCGCGTGGGAAATTATTAATATGCAACGAATTACAAGGGGATGTATATTATATCTGTTGAGTGGAGAGAGAGAGGGGGAGGAAGGGGACAGAGAGAGAGAAAATATCCCTTTGACGTTTCACTGTTATTTAAATGCATACTGACGGATTCGCAAATCCCAAAGGAAGTACCTTTTGAATTTAACGTTAAAAAAAAATGGGTCATTAAATAATGAACCGTTTCCCACGGAATACCGGAAACGTCCATTCGCAATCCTTTTCGTATAAGGGGTGGCGAAGATTCATGGAGCAAGTGGAGTCGGTGAACACGTGGCGACAAAATCTGAACGAAGAGCCGAACGTCAGGTGCATTTAATGCCTATGCAACGTGTATAAGGACGACCTATATGTTCTCCGTCCGAAAGGTCCTGTACACCGAGGGTGGATATCTCGTGAGTGGTAACAGTGAATTTCCCGTAATCTCGTGATATCGTAAATATTACGTGTGTCTGCGGTGGGGTAACTTCCTGGCTCGGATGGTGCCTGCTATTAATTAAGAGGCCGCCCTTAGGGGGCGAATAGAAGCTGGGGCGGTTGGCAGCGCCGAGGGAGGTGTCTCGAAAAATGGTTCGGTGGCACGAAATCACCCCCGTGAACGAATCGAATTCGAATTCCGTGAGTCCTTACTTCCAATTTGCCAGATCATTAGTCGCCGCCGTACTGTAACAATGAGGAGCCAGAGAATCAAGGCTGCCGTACCTGTACCTTAATATGGCTGTGGAGAATTATACATGATGCAGCGAGACGAAGGATAGAAGATCTAGGGAATGTCTTGAATTCTAAAGAAAGGGCAAAGGAAAGTAAGCACAAGGGTTGTTTCCTCTGCCTAATCTTTGAACTACCTCAAGACGGTAGTTCAGAATATACCAACCTTCTCAGGACTGAATCTTCATCGTACGTATAATGATTTCGTATCCCTTGGTGCTAGATAACCTTACAGCGCGATGGGCCAGATGGGGTAAACGGCATAGCGGGGGATGAAGTAAGTAAGTAAGTAATACCAAGAGGGGTGATAATTGTCGGGATACCAAGATCCACCCTTGGCCTCGCGAGACCCTAGATTACAAACTCCATCGCGCGCATGTCTACCCCTGCCCTTAAGGGAAGACTTTCCACACCCTCCCAGGTACAGCCTGAGGTGGTCTGGCTGGTCGGCCTGGTAGGGCTACCAGGGCTGGTAAGGGTGTCAGTCCTACAACCGAAGGGATGTTACCTCCAAGGGAATATATACAGAAGCAGGAGCAGCCACTTTCCTTTGATTTATCGTTCAGCTGTTATTAACACCCGCCTAGATAAGACCTTGGCTTCTTGTAACATTCTCACCCCTTCAAAAAAATACAGAGAACTGTTTTCATCCCTCTGCGCTAATCATAGGGGTTGGTAACGAGAGGAAAATGGCTCCTCCTCGGAGCGAAACAGGAAAATGTAATTAGCCATCGAGAAGGTCCTTGAAGAATCGTCGAGGACGAAGAAAAAATTGAACAGGAATCCAGCTACGTGGAGGTAAGCCTTGTGCCTCCGAGTGTCAGCTACTTGACGGAAGACTCCTATTTCCTCAGAGTCCCCCACGCATCTACCTACGTCTCGACAATCAGAGGGAAAAGGTGCATTGGAAATTCAGAGAGGTGCATTTACACTTCAATAAACGTTATTACTTCGTGTCGATGCAAATCAACAACAAACTCCCCAGCGGCATTCGTCGCCGCCTCGTTTCGTCCCGTGGGGCTCAGGAGAAGGCAGAACCGGAAGAAGAAGAAGAAATAGTAACAGCCGAAGAAGGAAGCGAAGGCGGCAGATGGTGAAGATTGTGCAGGCGGAGTCACTCGCGTTCCGCGACTCATTGAATATAAAATGCATTACGTGGCCAACCGAAATTTTTACCCAGAGGTGAAAGGTCGACTAGAAAAGTAAGGAAGGTGAAAGGGGATACCTTGGCTATGTCGTCGTTTTCCCCATACGACTTGATCGCTGCACCATAGCCAGTTCACACCCCATGGACCGGCAGGTACCAACCACCTCCGCTACCCCGTAGCAAGGAGAAGGCATTCGCGACCGAGATTGTAAATCATTGTAAGGTTGATGCGAAGTAATTTTCCCGGTGGCAGCGATTCGACGTTAACGCGAAACGCCGCAAGCAGAAGCGGAAATCAAACTTGTCAGTCAGAAGCCGGGAGGTTCTCCCATGGGGATAGACTGCTGCCGGATATGACGTCAGGTCTCCACGTCATCTCTCTAATCGGTGCCTCTCTCCCCTACAGCAATGCATTCCCAATAGTCTAGCTGCGCGTGGTAACCAAAATACGAAGAGACATACGTGCATGCGGAGTTAACGTCATTTTCAAAATCGTCATTCCTAACTGTTATCGGTAGCAAGTTAGCTTATCGGGTGACGCTATGACTATGACTATAGCGTCACCCGATAGTTTACTATTTTGTTCAGAGTAAACGGGCCAAACAAATGGCACGAATTAGTAGTTATTATGCTTTACGTGGATATCCGAAGGCAGGAATTGCTGCCGGCCATAGAACCACTAGTGAGGCAGCTTCAATTCTATCGTTTTCCTGACACTGGAGTCGCGCAGCCCGATGTTATATAGCGCGTGAAATTTGTCGCCATTGTGTCGAGATGGAACTGCGTTCGAGGGTAATACAGCCACTGCCACTAACTAGCCCTTGTTATATCGCCTGGCTGTTCGTTTGAAAACTCCCCTTTCTCCTAAAGGACGTAGCTACCTACAACTAGCCACCCTGCCACCCTGCCATCCTGCCATCCTGCCATCCTGCACGCAGTGTTCAAAACTCTCGATTCCCTCAAACATTAAGCGAATCGTCGAGATACGCGACTCACCGAAACTAACAAGTCCTAAATGCCGAGGGTTTCGTGCTTCGAGGATTTTTGAAAATTTCCTAATTACCTTCCATTCTCTCCAGTCAAATTGTTCAAAATTTACAGGACTCTGCATGCTAATGCTTCGACTGCTAATGACAAGGGAGGAGTTTGGGCAAGTGCTTCTGTGCTTATGGAGATGCTAAAAAGATGTATTTTCTCTTGCAGTTCACTACCGGACTTGGATGTTGATCAGAGAAGAAAAGAGAAGTGGCAAATGTTCTGGAAAATTGATAACAGCTCGCACGATTGTTAAAGACATTTGTCGTGGATACCAGTTCTAGATAAGTGATTGGTGAGGGAAAATAAATTTAACCGGAAGTAAAGACGTTCCTTGGAGTTCCGTCGACAGGAGATTTCTCTATAAATAAATTCGTGAAATCTCGATCCTACAGCATAATGCATAAAACATTGGGCAAGTGAAGGCGCGTGAATGAAAAAAAAAAAAAAGGCACAAAGATAAAAAGAGATGAGACAGGGAGGAATAAAATGCGACAAGGAGAATGCAAGATAGAAACGTAATGGCAACAGTGTCAGAAGGATGCGGTATTAAATTTCATTTTAAATGTCGAAACTCTACCAGTCCCTGTGTCTTCACAGATGTTACCAGGATCCTCTTCTCCGGCTATACATATATTGAATAGGCCACACCGTGTATACCAAAGCACATACTCTGGCTCAGGTATTTCTTCTATAGCCATATACCATGTACTATATGCCTAAAGGGATTCGAAGGTAGGGGAAGATCCTGAAAAGGAATCCTATATGGTCCTCGAATTGACATTGAGTCCCTATTACGTTTGAATTAACCAATAATTCGGAAGTCCCTGGAAATAGATCCCAAAGGACTCTCGATAAGGAGATCCTCCTCTCATATCATCTTCTCAAATATTCCTACCTGCGTCTCAATCACACCCATCGAGGATTTCTCTTCAGATCCTTTACTGGGAGAGAATCTGGATCGTCTGTCAGCAGGTTTCCCATCCGAATACTCGAAAAGGATCCATCCCATTCTGTATGGAAGAGCTGGTCGCCATTGTCGTCCTACCAAAATCCTGACTCGAGTTTCGCACTCGTAGCCAGGATAATGGAAACTCACCCTTAAGTCCTGCTTGGAGAAACGATAAAAATGATATTACTCGCGACGATCTTTTCGATTACCGCATGTCCTTCGTTCTCGTGGATCCTTTTTTTTCAACTGGAGGATCCTGAAGACTATCGGCCACTGTAGGCCTCTTTGAAATTCTGTTTGCTCTTCTTTACCGTCACAGCATCCAAATACCGTATACACGGTGATAACCGTTTGGCAGCTTCCTCTGTATCTCTGTTTCGTGCTGCCTCAAGTATATGAAGAATTTTCAAACTATTGGACCGGAAGTGCTCTAGGACTTTACTTATAAGACAGCTGTAACCTAGGTTAGATTAGCGCCGGTAAGCCAAATTTTACGATAAGTGAAACCATCTTGTATCCCTTGAAGCGAAAATCTTCGAAGAGCCTTATGACTTACAACCCTACAGCTATACTTCTTCAACCCGAGCAGACACAGCCTGCAGACTACACTATAGAGATATATAATTTTTGGCCGGAGGCTGTGAATCATGTCGAGATAAGAGATGACGGAGGACTTGTTTAATAAGAAGAAAAATCATGTTCTTTGAGATAAATTGTTCATCATCCATTACCTGTCGTGTAAAGGATTTTGACTGGTAACGGTAATTTTCTATGGGCAGGACATGCTTCTCGCGAGGAGCGTTCCTGGATGCTGGGCGCCATATTGCAGGTCACATTTCGCGAAAGCTGAATTTAATGCAGAGCATATTGGATGGGGGATGGAGGAGCAATAAAAGATCAGAAAAACGAAAAAACATTCAGAGAGATAAGCATATACTGTGTACCAGGGTGTATAAGAGAGGAAGATGGTGGTCCAAGGGCAGGAGATAAAAAAGACAAAGAAGATGGCTCCATAGGTACAGGATGGTGACAGGACAATTTGTGCGCATAAATCATAAGTCGCTTCTTTATATCGTTTAATATGAATCTCTCGCAAGTATAACCCTTTTCGTTTGTACCGCGAGGAACCAAGTTCCGCTGTCATTCGGGTAGAAAATACCGAAGGTCACGAAATTCCTTAAAACTCGAAAATCTATTGATACGTATCTAATATTGGCATTTCTGTCAGCCGACGCGTAAGGCGTTGATTTCCTCCAAGGCTGCTGGTAATAAGAAAAGATTGATAAGGGCGCCGTCGGTTATTTTCCATTCGGCGAGACACTTTTTTTCCTCACATTTTCCAATATTCATATACGCACGTGACACACACACACACACATGCGCAGGAGTGCGTGACGCAAGAAAAGACGCCCTGAAATAAAAATCTCGAAATTCTCACGACAGTGACAAAATGAAGTAACAGGTTCCCTAGAAGGAAAAAAGCGTTCCTGCCGCGGTGGGGCTCGTTATCGTTTCTTCATTTTAGGAGCAAAGGATTTCCAAGCTGTCCTGGAGGAAGCAGGAAAGACAATGAGTAGGAGGGAAAGAGGCTCCAGCCTATGGAAGTGACGTCCCTCTGAATCCTCATTCAGAATTTCACCTATCCAGTCGGTCCTGGACTCCTTTTGGTATTCCCAAAGTCACATCCTTGCCGTGTCACGATGTGTCTACCGGCAGCGAAAACTCCTGGCTTCAAGTTGCGCCTGCCTTGGCCGCTCCCGCCTAGCGATTCCAGTCACGCGCACATTTATCCTTTTTCCGGAATGAGTGATAATTCAACGAAATCGAATTACGAGACGGACCGAGGCGAAAAGCGCTGAAGTTACCGCAACGTTGCTGCCCGGCCCGCCGAATGCCGGCAGGTGCGCGACGCCGCTTCTATTTGATTATGAGCTGCAGTCTCTGCATAAAGTTTCCACTCTACCCTCACTCTATGGCCATTTCTACGGCGCTCGTACAGGTGCACTGCCAGTTGATCTGGCTTCATTTGGCTCCCTTGAGCTAATGCGCGCTGAGGTCGGACCGTAAAAAGAGTTAATGGGGGAAGGAGGGAGGGCATTTCAGATTGGGTTAGTATCCTGAGAGGGCTGAGAGGGCTGAGAGGGCTGAGAGGATTCACCTCGAATGGCCACTCTTTTAAGTCTGGACTAAAACCATAAGGTAAAACTAAGGTGGACCGCTCTGAGAAATTTCACAGGAGGATGCTGCGGATGAAACGAACGAGGTCCAGGGGTAGATTGAGATAACAGATAGAAATAAACGTATTGACTTGAAATTGAGCGTCGTTGATCGAAGGTTACTTCCGTTAACTACTTTTGCCTCAGGAATATCGTCGGACCCTCCAGGCCCCTCAAGTCGTTTTGGGTTACCCCATATCCTTATGGCGACTCCACTTTGGCTGAAATGCCTTACGGGAAAATCTTTTCGGGAGAATCCTCGAAAATTTATATAGATTTATATCGGTTGTTATGGGGCTATTCGATACGTCAGTTTGATCCCCTCTAACTGCGTCTTCGGTCCAATTTATTATAAAGACTGCGCTTTCGGGGACGCATTATCGATAAGGGATGTTCTCGGGGTACCTTGGAGCTACTGTGAGGAACCTATAAATACAATCGTTCCTATTTCTTACAGCGATCCTTTTCACGTGTACATCTCTTCTTTGTATCCTCCATGACAATGGACCGTCTCTGAAACTACCTGCACTGCATGGAAAGCGCAGTTGCATCGCTGTGGTTCCTGCAAAGAAATTGAATGGATTCTACGTCCTGAAAAGCGATTCTCAGTTTCCCAGTCGAATTAATCGAGCGTCCTGCTCGAAGGACATTGTCCGTACTCGTAGTCCCTTAACACGATAAATTTACAAGAAGTTTAATTTCATTTTATAGGCGTGATACTTTAGCGAAAGCACCTAACACTTTACACTAACGGCGCCCGGCATGGTACGCCGGCGCTCGGCGTCGAGCTAGGAATTATACATTATACCTATCTTAAATCATGGCTCAAGTGCAACCTCATGTAATTATATCGCCGTTTTTAGAACCACCCTTAATACACCGTTATGTCCTGCGTGATTCTTACTAACGATCCAGATGGCCATTTCGCCTATGCTTCGACTCCTTCCTTCTCTCTCTCTCTCTCTCTAACCTTTATTCTTACAGGCGAAAGATCCTCCGCTGTTTCCAAGAAGAAAGAAAAGTACCTTTGAGGATAAAAAAATTGGATATTCCCAGGAAACGCGCACACGTGCAGTCTGCAATCTCTTGTACGAGCGAGAAGAGGCCTCTGGGAAAACTTAACGATGGATACATACTCTCGTGCGGAGTATCGAATGCTTGATTAAAGAAACTTTTATAGGTGAGCTAGAATTATAAAAGAGAAGGAAAAAAAAAGACAAATTTGATTTTCTCATAGATACACTATCAAACGACGTCAGCATCTTTCACGTTACTTGTCCAACTAGGTTTAGCGGGTTTCTACCTTGCAACGCTTTTAGACAAAATTACCCAAGTATTTTCACTTTTTAATTTTACTTTCGCAACTTTGTGCAGTATTCTTACTCCTTTTTCTTTTCTCTACTTTATCTAAAGGTCCAAGATCCTTTTTTACCCTCAATGATTTCTGAAAGAGTATACCGATTTACGACACCTTCACGTAGAACTCATAAAGGACAATGTCCTCGTAAAGGCACCAGTTCACTTAACCAATGAGCCGAAGCTATAAGCTCAAGAATTTTGATGATGATGCAGGATTAGATGCACTTCCAGGTGCACTGCCTTGGGCTCCTTAATATAAAGCTAGAGATATTATAAGGTTGGCTTCTTGTAAAGGTAAAATAAAAACTCCAGGTCAATGTTAGTGCAGACTAAAATTATGGACGTTATTAATTTGTTCTCTCTTGTTAAAGAAAACGCGAGGATCTTAATATATCATGCAATCAGTATTTATGTAAAGACTTCATTTTCTCTGAACTCATAAAATTCATCAGTCAATTTATCGTTAACGTACAGGTCTACTTCGGGCAGGTACTTTATTCAGATCCATTAATTGGACAATTTCGCCCGATTACTTTTTAAATTGAAACGCATCTTCTCGTTCTTCCACCTTATCCTTCCTGTTTGAACGACGCAACTTGTTCTTCTTCTTCTTCTTCTACTTTTTCTCCTAGTGATCCTGATACTTTACCCTTTGTACAAATATCTCAAAGTTTCTTCCCTTTGAAAAAGAAGGTTCAAGCACACGTCCCCGGGTTACCAGATTCGAAGTTTACTTTTCCTCAATTCAGAGTAAGAAGAAGGTTGCCTTTTTACTGAAGTATCTACTCGTTTCCCTAGGTCTACGAAACAGCCTGAATGTCCCTAGTGTAGAAGATTTTATTTGAGGGCTCGATACCGTCCTGAGATAACTCATCCCCTCACTTCCGATTAAAATGTATCAAAGTCTCGTGAATTTAGTCTGAATCGACTACAGAGCTCACCGTCTATGCAAACACCAAACCAATATCGTAATTGCTCTCAAGACTGTTGGCACAAGACTCGCTGACTTCACTTTGCGAAGTGCCTAGTACATATCTACGCCTTTGCATTTGCTTGAGGTTACCACGTGCCGAGACTCTTCTTCTTTACTTACTGCCTGTGTGACTTTAATCTGTGCTGCGATAGTTTCGAATAGCCGTGTATGTGTATGTGGATAGAACTTTTTGGCTATTTTTAATGAGAGAGAGTATCTTAACTAAATTAATTGACCATTCAGTTTTTTTTTTTTTAGATGAAGATTTTCCTCAACTTCATTTTTTGGAAAATTCAAACTTTTCGAAAGGCCACCAGCTGGGATTCTTGTGTGGTCCAAAAGTGCCTAAGCGCTTCTTTGGCAGGGGTGGATGCTGGTTACTTGAGAGCTCTAGGGTGGAAAATACCCTGCTCTTCCATCTGTCGGCATCGAGCCAAACTCCACGCCGTAAGCCGAGTACTCTAAGAAACTTCACTAGCCAGAGAAAAAGTACTGGAAGTTTTCGTTGGACGGTGGAATTTCGTGGAGATTAATAAGAAAGTAGTACATGGGGGAAACACTTGCGACTTCACAGTGAGGAAATCGAATCTCTGTTAAAGGAAGCTAGACTGTGTGTAAGTTAAAATGACGCTGGTAGTTACAGCGTCTCGTGGAAAGGTTAACGATATGCAGATACAAAAGACCGTAGCCTTTAAACGTGGCTAAGAAAAAGAAAAGAGAAGCGAGTAAAATAGAAGTAAAAAGGACGTAACGTAGGGGGGGAAGAAAAAGGGAAAGATAGAAAGGGAGAAAAAATAAAAGCGGAAATCCGAACAACGGAATACGAGACAATTCCGAAGGGATGAAATGCAAATCGGAAAATAAAGGTAACGTTGCGGAAAATTAAATACCATTTGAATAACGCGAATGGTAATAGAATTATCGGGCTGTGATCGATTAAAGCGATATATAAATGTCCTCTACTTCTGGAGAAACGGTACCACCCACCAGACCACCCAGGTCTTCAATTCAGAGAATAATGCAAGATCACTTTGGGATCAGTGCAATTTCAAATTCCGAGTGGGTCTTTCCGAAAGCGTATAGGTGCGAGAGCACCAGACAGGACAGACAATAGGGGAAGGATTCTCTAGATCCGTACTGGAGAAGGTAGAGAAGGTTGGGAAGGTTGGGAAGGTTGGGAAGGTAATACCCATGGTGTACCTACCTATATTATGTACCCAGAGAGAAGGGCCTTTAACGAATGCCACGCAGGTCTGATTGTTTAACGCAGCGAGCGTGAGGACGGCTCTGGAGCTTTTAGCCAAGACGGATGAGGACGAGACTGGCTCCAGCAGGAAATTGCGTTTCATTGTAGCTAGACGGTGTTTGCTACCCAGCTAGCTATCTCAGCCTCCTTGGCTTCTGTATCCCGAGTTCCGTGAATGAGCTCTGAATGACAATTACATCAGCCGAGATATCAGCTCGTTCCACTTTCGTTTACAAGGCCTTAAAATTCTTAAGACAAGCCTGGCCTGTACGGATACCACCATCCATCTCCTCCTTCTTCTCCTTCTTCTCCCTCAACTCCTGGCCGTCTTCATGGTCGTCATCGTCGTCCTGTTCCGCCTTCGCTTGGGACCTTGGGACTCTTCTCCCTGCCAATTTCCTTCTTTTAGGACTTCCTTTGACTTACATCCAGCTCTAACTTTCTTCATTCTTTTATCTAACGCCTCCCAGTCTGAGCAATTTACAGTCGGATCTACTGGGAACTTCGTACCTTCCTAGACCTTCTCTCTATAAGGTGCCCGGAAAGAGTGTTATAGGGGCTGAAGGATAGAAGACAGATTGAACTCTGGAAAATGAGCTAGGATGATGGTCAGGGTGAGGGCGAGAAAAATCGAATCTAGAGGATAGCCACGTGGCACAAGGTCGGTTATTTATATTCATATATCGATGCATGGGAAAAGTTGGCAACCTTCTTGCTCACCACCTATTTTACCCAGCCAGGCTGCATCCTCCGTCCTACCGGCTATAAATACAAAAACTGCTGCAGCCGAACGGCGATTTATTGCATATGAGTTCCAGGATTTGTCAATCGGTACCAAGAACGTGGAAGGGAGGTCCCTGCCTTCAACCACCCTCCTAAGCCACTTATTTCCACGTACAAAAATCCCATGAATCATGACCAACGCCATCGCTGCTCCTGCAACGGCCTATGGGATAGACACTATCCCCAACCAGGCCAGGACCACCCTGCACCCAAATATCTGACCACTGCTGGGTTCTAGTCTATCGGCCAATATCAATAAATAAATTCAATATATTTTCAAACGCCAAAGGGATGCTCCGTTATTTCGAATAATTATATTGTTTTCGAAACTCTCAGAACGTAAACTATGAACTGCATCGCCAACCCTTAGCTACGCGTATAAGCGTCGCTAAGGGAAGGAGAAGTAATCGATTTATCAAACGAGAAATTTTACGAAGGTATGGAGCGGCTCATCCCCTAGCGCAAGGGATGCAAGCAAGCAACCAGTCAGCCAGCGAGCCGGGCCAGCAGTATGCCAGTATGTAAAGAGCAAGAGGGATGGAGTAGACTAGTAGAGGGTCGGTCGGCGAGATTGAACCAGCGGCCACCCAGAAAATGGAGTGTCGCAGGACAAGCCAACCGTATCGGGCAATTTATGACATGTAATTAAAAAGTCAAGCGCCGCTTGCAAGCTCGTTTCTTCGATGCGCGTTACCAGCTGGAAACTCGATAACCTCCCGATATAAACCAGTGAATTTTCGTGAAGCCTCCAAAGAAATTTAAAAATAGTACTAGGAGCCACCGACGTATAGTCATCTTCCGATAGTTTCCTATGTAGCTGCTATACTGGAGATAGCAGAACACCAGTTGGTAACTGTTTTCTACTTGCTTTTAAAGGCTCCCCCTCTACCTCCCCCACTCGAAGTCCTACCAATTGCCTTCCCCCTCCAGCTTCCCAGGATGTTTAGCCGAAGACTCATATCCTGTACGTGGAACTCTCATCATCGTGTTCTATTTTCAACGAAGAGCTGCACCTTTGAAATTGCACGACTTTAAACTCGTTCGTTCGTCCTGCAATTCATAACTTGATTCGAGGTACAAGAGATTGTATAATACCTGGTAAATGATTCCGATAGCGTTGATGCAATGGCTGATAATAGTTGCCGATGAAGAAATTGCAACCTAACTTGAAATAATGTATATTTTTATATTGAATTCAAATTGGACCAAGCAAAGGAAAAGTCAGTCTGAAGTTTTCTCTATCTCGAATTAGGGAAGCAGGATGAGATTTGCAATGGGAATCAGAGAAAGGGGTACAAAGGAAGGAGATGGAAGATAAAGGGAGAGAGAGAGAGAGAGAAAGACTCTCCTTTCCTTTCATTATACCCAGAACGATTGAGTACAAAAGCTCGAAGTTGCTTGAAAATCCAGACTCGGGCGAAACTTTTTTTAATTTCATTTACTCTAATTTGTAAGGTAAATTTCCAATAGTGATTCCTGGGTTGAGTGAGGACCGGTGAAGAGGAGGACTGAGGCGAGGGACTAGGAAGGTATAGAGGAATTGTGGAGAAGAGAGAAAGAGAGGAGGCACGGAAACTATGGTGGAGGCTACTGGTACCGGTACTACTGGTACTGGTACTGGTACTGGTACTACTGGTGCTGGTACTACTGGTGCTGCTGCTGCTACTCACGTTGGTACTTCTACTGGCACTGGTACTGGTAACGTTCGGTTCCTGCCCAACTCCACTCGAAGTTTTGATTCATTGTAAGTTCCTCAGGGTTTGAATGCGTGAGCCAGACGATGCCGGCCGGAATGCAAAGCGACCGGCAAAAGTTACTAGACGGCCTGGATGTTTTAAGTCCCTAGCTTTCTCTCTTTTCTCTGTTTCTCTCCAATTTTCTTCTTTTCTTAAACCTAGACAAATCCAAGTCCCCTCAATGCATATCCAGTGCACAATGTTTTAGGCGCATAACGTGGTACTCCATGTGCCTGTTTATTATTTTGCTTGGGGGAAAAAAAAATATATCACTGGGTTTAAAGCACATGCGTAGGGACATTTCGTGTGTGGTACTCGTGTGTGCACATTCCTGAAATTGGTGGAATGTTAGTCAGGACTGGCAGTCTGGTGCACTATTACCGACGCAAACAATGGATCATCCCTGGAGTCATTGTCCCGCATCGCAATATAAAAATATGAAGCCGCCAGCCCGTAATCATATGCTAAGGCTGTCTGAGTGCTCGAATTTCTTTTTCACTCTTTTTATACCTCTCTTTTTTCTTTTCTTTTATAATATACCGAGAGAACAAAAGATTCGGGATGACTCCTCATTCTCGTCAATATGGCCGAGCGTACATATTGTTCGATCAAGATTTATCCCAGTGAGTATAAATCTGTTGAAATCCTATAGATAATAGTCGGCAAATTTAATTCTAACAGAATCATCTTTTTCTAATTAAAATCAATGGACCTTATAAGAGCGATAAAGTTACTCAGGTAATATAGGCAGCAGTGGCTCTGCGATAATGAAAACCCTAAGAGTTCTTCATTCATTATTTAACTGCTGTCGTATTTTTTGTTTTTACCTATAACACAGAATATCATTCGGTATTCAATTAATTGAAAATAATTCAAATTTGTTCCAGACGACTCTTTGCTTCTATGAATTTCATCCTGCCTCTCTTCTTCTCACTGCTTCTTCTCTTCCTTGAAGTATCGCAGCTTCCCTGACCCAATTGTCCAGAATCAGGATGGATCTCTTGGTACTTGGAATTTAAAGGGAATTCCATAATCAACTCGAAGGAAAGAATGACATGCATTAAGAAGAAGACTGAGTGAAAGTGACGGAGGAGGAGAGGAAGATAGTGGGGACTAAGAAGTAATTCTGCTGAAGGAACGACACCTTCAGGTTGAACGTTCTCGCTTAGTAATAATTCTAACGAAGGACAATAATTAATATCAGCAATTAATTATGAATCTCCTGCGAGTTGTCGAGGCACTTCAGCTCGAACCAGCTTCGCTGTTATTTCAAGTAATGGCGTGTGTTTATGCACGCGAAGTAACTAAACTTACTTACCTACTCCTCAAACCGAACGAACCTAAACCTAAACCTCGAGAAACCAGCGCTCCATACACCTCGAACCTCGAACCTCGAACCTCGAGCCGTTCCCATTCCGCCTTTCCATTCGTTCGCTCGCTCCACTCTGAATGATAATAAGATTTGACTCATTAGAAGTTTCATTAGAGCTTTGTTTACCAGGCCTGAGAAGTGCCGAGCGAATGAGTGAAAGGTAGAGAAAGGGTCTAGGAGTGCGAGAAAGAGAGAGAGAGAGAGAGACAAAATTTCCAAAGCACCCAGAGTAAGCACCTATACTTGAGAGTGAAGAAAGACAGAGAAAGATTCCCTTTTTCAGGAATTCACCGATGTCCTATGCTAATCCAACCCTGATTCTCAGCCGATCGGGTTAAGAAACTTTTCGAAATTCTTAGAATCTTCTGCCTACCGGTTAGGAGATTCGTAATCCCAGGTAGAGGGTTGTCTGTTCCCCCCAGGACGTCGTAGAATAAAAAGTGTAAAAAAAAAGAAAATTGAACGTAGCAATGTATCTAACGTAATATGGAAGCTGTGGGAAACATCTACGCAACAGTGTGTACACGTATAAAGGTTTGCGCGTAGGAGGAGAAAATGCAAAAATCATTAGGCGCACTGTAAATGTAGAATATCATGCGGGAATATGCCGAAGGGGAGGAGAATTCCTGCTGGCAACGTGAATATCTTTTCATCCCTCGGTTTCCCTACTCGAAGCTTACATAAGTGCCCATTCATCCAGCATTCGGAAAGAGAGTCCATCAGGGAAGGGGAAACCCCGTTCAATTATTTTTTATGGGGAATATAGAGAGACGAACGGCATGGCGCGTTCCTGTTCCTCTTCCTCTTCCTGTTCCTACTTCGCCAACTAATTACGTCCTGAACCATGAAATATATCTCATCCTTCCTTTCTCTGTCTATCTATTTCTGTCCATCTCTACGTTTACCCATTTTCTACCCTTTCCTCCCATTTTTATTATTCTTATTTTACTAGCTTCCTTCTCTCTCTCCCTCTCTCTCTCTCCCTGCTCATTTTTTCTCCTTCTACTCGAATTTCTTACCTTACCGCATTTGCCGTGGATTCTGCTATTTTGTGTCACCAGCAACCAGCAGCAGGCATTGTTGTCGATCCAGTCGCTTCCTTTCTCTTATTCCGTCTCCACCGACTTCCCTTACCGTCTCTGGTCGTACCCTTTCTCTCTCGTCCTTTACAAACCTCCTAGTTCCCTTTCAGGATTCTCTCTCACTCGGTCCTTCGTCCCAGGCTTGACGAGACCAGAAAAATCTCAGATAGAGCGTCGATTCTCGAGAGCGACTCTCGCCAATTAGCTGAAAGAACTTCCGCAAAAGGAAGATCGTGCGATCATCCTGTTGGTGAACATTTTTACTCCCCTTTTGGTCCTGACACCTTTCTCCCACCCCCCCCCCCCCTCTCTCTCTCTTATTTAATCTCGTTCCTTCCAATGCCCCCTCTACCTCTCTCATCACTGTCTTCTCCTTCTTCGCGTTCTTCTCCTACCCTCTATTCTCACCGACCTTACTGTATTCCTCGTTGCCTCGTTTAGACGTTCCCGTAAGAGTAAGAGGACACGCGTCGACCTCGCGACGCCATTGCTTTGGGATCCTTCAAGAGATAAGGACAGGATGGATAAAAGTCACAATGACAGTCAGGAAATAATTGGAAAGACTCTCGGATGCGAACGACTCGTCCTGTCAAAAGAAAGCAGCCTTGGGTTCAAAGGGTTTGAAAGACAGGCTAAACAATGAAAGAGAAAGAAATAAGTAAGAGTACAGAGAAAGTAGAAAAAGTCATCAGGAATTCCAGCCTCGCAGAGACGTGTCGCATCTGCGCGCGTGTCTTAATACAGGAAAGAGCGTGTCGTCATTTATTTTTTATTTTTCCCTCGCGACGGGAATCGCGCCGCATAAAATTTGATCAAACAATCAAAGAGAGTCCGTCGCTTCTTACGAAAATTAAAGAAGGACGTCGCGACGCTCTTGGAGGCGTCCCAGTTTCCATTATAGGTGTCAGCAGTCGGTTGGTTTCGACGACGTCGACTCTCCCGTCGCTACAGCACGGACTCCAGAGTCAGGTTGGGCTGTAATGATTATGTAATGGCAAGGAACGCAGTGACGAACCTTTAGGCGATATAAGTTCTCTACAATGCAACCGGAAAATTAAATTCCAGCCCGGCAGTATTGAAGCAAGTTGCACAGCAGCACATAGTCAGCACACGCAACCTGCGACAGCGCACAGCCCGAGCTTCAGATTGGCGAACTCAAAGTTTCTCTTTTCACACTTTACTTTCTTTTCTTTTTTCCTTCTTTATTATTCCCATCTCTCTTTCTCTCTTTCCCTCTTTCCCTCTTTCTCCCTTGCAATTCAACCCTCAAACCTTAGCTCGACCTTCTCTCTCTTTCTCTCTCTCCCCCCCTTTACCTTGTATTATTTGTTCTCATCTCCCTCGCATTTTCATTGATCTAAAGAGACGTCGACGTCGCGACGCCTGATTTTTAGTGCGCTCTCACGCAATCGAAAACTCTCGGATGAAGTGAAACTCTCTTTTTACTGGGATAAGATACAGGTTACAAATCGAAAGTCAACACACGGGTTCGGAAATGTTTTTAGACGTCCCTGGTATGATAAACCTAATGAGTAACGAGTAATGAGTCTAGTAGTCATTAACGCGTTTTAATGTAATTTTAAGTCTTTGATACCTATTATATATAGAGATTGAATACCGTAGTACAATCGTTAGCTATGCATATCAAGAATATAACCGAGAGATGAAACTGGCTTATTATCGGCGCGTGTAGATTGGCCCGCGGTATGAATGATAAATCTGGACTAGGCAAATACAGTAATTTAACATTGGCTAACGAGTCATCTATATGGTAAACAGTGGGGTTGGCTCATGGCGCTCTGCCTACCGCAGTCACTGCACCGCCACAATATCAAATACTCCACCGCACACGGATTTAACCAACGAGCTCACGTTTGGACACGTTCCCATATTCACTTTTAGCTCCAGGCTCTTCGGCCTGGGTTATATCATCGCGATGCACGTACATACGTATACGGCACATTTTTGCAGAATAAGATACCCAAGTGTCATTTAGAGAATGCCCTTTGGCATTTGCCTCCTAACGTGACTTGCAGGAACTACAAGCTCCCAATAGAATTCACCATTGGAAGATTATCTCTTGGATTTCTATCCTGGGAATATTTTTTTCTATCGTCACTCTCCTATTTCATTTTCTCAGGAAAATCCGGAAAAATGCTTTGGACCTGAGAGCAATATGCCCCGCAGTAATGCTCAATCTGCAATATATATGGAGCCCATCTATGCGCCGATATACCGACGAGTCTCTGTGAACACAATTTGTCAAGCTCTCTATCTCAACGGCTATAGAGTGTCGCAGGACCCAATAAGTCTAAAGGATGCTGTAGTGGATATATGATGGATATAGTATATTTCACCATACTCTTTTTTTCTTCTTGGAAGAGGAAAACCAGAAAACTATTTTGCAGTCTAACTACTGAAAAATAAATTTTTTTCAGTTTCAGGAATCATGGCGATTATGAAACGGTGAGATTTTAAATGAAAAAAAAAATCTGTGGAGCATCGACAAGTAACAATGTCCTATGGAGGCCAGTGGAGAATCCTTCGCATCATCGGATATATTACTGGAAGCCCTAGGGGCTGGCGACGCCCCTGAAAGCTGTGCTTTTCCCTCTTCTTATTCACTTATTGCGTTCGTATCTGAATTTTTTTCTTTTCTCTATTTCTTACACCGAGGTATGGCTGGTCACGGTCTTACAGGCGCATAATACATTCAGTAGTCTACATCGACAATGATGCGTACTGGGGTTGCTTATTTTTTTAGTTCTCTTTCTTCTATTCTGACCCATTACAGCAGAGCACAGGTCGTCGGAGTATGGGTTACTGTTTGCTACCGAGATAAAACTGGATTTGTCGAAGGACTTGTTAGAGGGAAAACTCGGTAGACGCTTCTAGAACTTCTCGACATCGGCGTCCCGGTACAAAGACGCGAAGCCAGCCGAGCGCCGCGGTGAGGATGCACCGCAAACGCAACATAATTGGGCTGAAATTTGCGAGAAAACAAAGGCCGAAGCACCAGACTGTAAACTCGTGTGTTTTCGGCTCGAGCATCTCGTTCTCTCGTTTATGGGTCCGTATGTGTTAATCTATGGACCATCCTCCCAGGACCATGTTATATGGCAGTACGGTTTCCTTGTTTCTGAGATTATCTGGTCTACGTGGAGGTCTCATATTTTCAAAATAGCCATTCGACTGTCTGTGCTCGAAAACTTTGCCAAACTGTCATCAAGACCGAGTACCCATAGTGTTCGATATGAATAAAATGGAGAATATTTCAAAATTAACTGGACCAAGTGACTCGGTGGAAAATTGATGGAAATGAATCCAAAATGAATCCAGAAATTTTAAAATAATTCAACAAGGAAAAAAAGAATGTCGTACGAAGCAGACCGTACTGTCTTCTGCAATCCTTTTTCAAAAATTCCTTAAGACTTTCAGGACCTGAGCAAGAGCCACTCCTCTTTTCCAAGCAATGGATCGGATTAAATATTATTACGAGGAAGATGCGGACGTGTCTTGCTCGTCCAGCATCCCTCCTGTCGATTCGATGCCAGAATCTTTCTACCCTTTTCCCTGCAGCTTCCTTCATCCCTTTTCCCAGATCTGTCGTCTCCTCTCGCTTCTCAGCCACGAAAGTTTGGCCCCAGCCCAGCCTAGCAATTCCAGCAATTCCGCCAGGGAATACACCGCGAGTAATGCATTTTTCATAACCGGGCGATATTATCGCCCTCGTTGCTCGTATTAATCGCTCTTGGCAGGATACCGGGTGAGACTCTTTTCCAGTATAAATTCCTCGAAAGTACCATCCTTGTTGAAATTCTCTCGAGATTATATACGTGTAATATATTCGCTGTATTTCGATTATACGTACCAATGCAATCTCATTAGCTCGTAGACTTTCTTCTTACACTTTCTTTTTTTCATCCCCGTTACAATACCCTGAATCTTACGATTTTTATTAAAGGGGTGGACGCTTCGTCCGTGACGAAAGCAATAGTTTTTATATGCAAATACAGAGGGAGTCACTCCGTAATAGACGTGATTAAAGTATTCTGGCTGGATTATCGGTTTGATACTCCCAGACGTCTTATACTTGAATCCTGCCACTCTTGCCAGTCTCGAAGACTTCATTATAGGATCATCGAGACGTCACGGACTCCAAGTTGCAGTCTGCTTAAGAAAAAGATAAAGAGAACGAACGAACAAGTGGTTAAAGATTCGCTGACATTATTGCGAACCGATTGTACCGTTAAGTTACGTAAGTTATGGAAAATCGATAAGCATAACGAGTTGTGAAAATCAAAAGGCATAGATATAATGAACAATTAATAGACGACAGTGGGGAGTAATAACGGAGAAGGACTAAATAATGGTAATAGGGGCTGGACCGTTAAGGGTTGATGAGATAAAAACCGTCCGTGATCATTAGCGAGAGGATCTTGAACATCCTCGCTATTTCTTATTCTTTCTAACTTTCTCCTGGCTCTCCTGCCTCTCGTACCTGCTATCCTCACGATCGTAAATGGACTTTCGCCTTTCTCTCTCTCTCTCTCTCTCTCTCTCTTCTTATTCTGCCATTATCATATCCTCTTCGCTCGATTCTCTCCTCCTCTTCCTCTTTCTTAAAGAAACTTTTAATGTAATTGTCGCGGGACGTGAAAACGCCGCTCCTCGTTGCGCAGTTTTACTCCCTGCCGTTGGCTGTGCTGATTCTGTCTCCTCTGGCAATTATTAGTTCAGTCGTTTTATTAAAATATTATACAATATAGATCCTCGAATTCCAATATCGCAAAATGGTCGGTCCTTAGCGTGCTCCTGTGGAAAAATCAAAGTCTGCGAATAACGGTAGACGCTGCTGGATACCTAACTGAAATTCATTGTCATTGAAGATAATAGGTAGCAAACGTAAAGGATCAGGCGGGAAGCCGAAACGCCTCTAACGATATTATTCCTCGGTTCATTTAAGTTAGATAACAACAACTATATACCATAGAGTGAGTAAGTGTAACAGAGCATGGAACAGGGAATAAATAGATCGAGAGAGACAGAGCGAAGGAGTTAGCAGTATAGGGAGAGGGAGAGAGAGAGAGAGAGAGAGAGAGAGACGGAGAAAGTCTAGCAAGGTAGGTAACAGCCACCGTGGTACAATATCCGCTACATCTCTCGCCTCCAACCTAATTACTTCCCGGCCTCCAGGAGGGCAGCATCCCAGGAACCGAGCATCACGGTAGTAGCCCAGGCGTCCCAGCATCCCAATCCCTACACCCCCCCCTCCTCCTCCTCAGATAGTAGTCTATCGTAAGAACGATAGCCTCTTTTATTTTATTTCTTATACTCTAGTTTAATTAGTTCCCCGATAATACCTGCTATCTCCTCTCCGCAGTCAAGAGAGAATAAGACTCTTTCTCCATCATCCCCCAGGAATATCGACTATCCTCATCTTCGGCCCTTTTATATATTCCCCAGAGCTCTTCTCCCTCAATTTCATTTGAATCATTTCAGATTTTAAATTCATCCATCCCTGGCCTTATCCCTCGCGAAAACCCTCCAAAAGTTAACATTTATTACCAACCACAAGATTCTCCCCCCATCGCCCGCTTACCGATACCGAATGGCTACATCGAAAATCTATCATGGCCGCCTCCCTGTATTTCGAACGCACCCTGCAAACTTTATCTCGACTCGACTCTCTTGCAGTCTCGTGTATTTATTTTCCAACCCTTTAACAAGGAGGGGAGGCCGAAACCCTCGAGCCGCCCTTTCTCCCGTAGGCACCGCACTACACCAGCAGCCCCTTTCGGGGTTTGTGATGCGTGCAGACGGTCGCGCACCGTAGATCGCGCGTGGTTGCACCGAAACTGCATAACTGCAGCCACCGGCGTCAACGAAACGCCACCCCCTGCCACCGCCAATTAGGCCAATGGTCCCGTTTTAAAGGGCAACAGTAATATGTCCCCATTGACGGGACAAACTGTCGCAATTGATATACCGAAACGAGGACACCGTAGTCTAATGGCCCGATACTACGCTGCACGGACTATACCTGCTGCGGAACTTGCACTGCACATGCACTATACATATACGTGTTTTCCTTGACTCTATTTATATCTCCGTCTCTGTGTTGCATCATTAGTATACATCGATATCAGTTGCAACCACTGCGAGTACAAGAGTCGAATTAAGTCTACAGGGTGCTCGATTTGTATTCGCTCGATCCCTGGTACTTATTTCTAGGCAGGCATTATCGTTTCGAATGATTTATTATTCCGATATTGACTCTAGGCCTTCGCCATTCGTCTTCTGCGTTTTAACCAACTCTGTCGACAACTTGAATATTCAGTATTGTTTTCTATTACTGATTACATGCGCGAAATACTGCACTACTCAAAACGCATCAATCGTTTCGAAAGTACGGTGCGGCACGGTACGATTTATAGCGAGTCAAAGAAACAATTGAAATGTCGAGAGTTGTTGTTGTCGTCATGATGTCATTAATATTTTCATTGAATCGCATTCATTCTGCACGTATACTTGGTATTTTTCCGCATCCTTCTCACAGCCATCAGGTGATGATGTCATTTTTTATTTAATAAGACTCCAATGTCAGTAATCAGAACTTTTTATTTTCCAGGTATTCTTCCATAGCTTGACTAGCGAGCTGTCCAGAAGGGGACACGAGTTGGTCATATTCACACCAAAAGTTGTGAACGATACTACTCTAGTTAATTTCACTGAAATAGATCTTTCGGAGACATATCTTGCTGGGTGGAAGGAGATCGTGAATTATGTTAATTTTAGAGAGTTCTGGGTCTTTTTCAGCACTATTTACAAGGCCGGCACTTTCTTTTCTGAATCCATATTGAGTCATCCGGAAATGCAAAAAATTTTGAATCCACAAAGTGGTGAAAAGTTCGACTTGATACTCATGCAGATACTTTATATAGATGCTCTTCATGCCTTATCCAGCATCCTGAATGTTCCTATGATAGGATTGACGTCGCTGCCTCCTATTGGCATACATCATCACATTATGGGTAAATAGAAACTAATGGGATAGTCTCTTGTATGTTGTTTAAGCTGAGGGTTTTGAGCTATTAGATACTTATTCTATTTAATAGGAAATCCTCCACTGCTGTCATATATTCCTGACGTCATGGGTGGTCAGCCAGTGAATATGAATTTTTGGCAAAGAATAATCAATATTTATTGTTACGGTCGTCAGATCTTTGAATTTAACTTTATTCATCTGAAGAGACAGCAGAAGGTTTTGAATAAATATTTTGGTGAAAATGCTCCTGACATTCGTGCAGTGTCAAAGAATATCAGCTTGCTTCTTGCCAGTACTCAGTATCCCATTTATCACCCACGTCCTGATATGCCATCTATAAAATTAATTGGAGGTTTAAGATTTCACAAATCGACTCCGAAGGAAGAATTGTCACCGGTACGTAAAATTTCATTTTAAACGAAATTGATTAGATTATCATTTGTTTCATAAATTTCAATGGGTTTCAGAGGATAAAAAATATTTTAGATAACGCAAAAGAAGGTTTTATATACTTTAGTCTGGGTTCGAATATCAAAGTCTCAGAACTTAGTGAGGAAAATCGTAACGCGTTCGTTAATGGTTTGGTCGAATTGCCTTATAAGGTAATATGGAAATGTGACCTCGAAGATTTACCTATAAAGGCTAAAAATATATTTTTAGAAAAATGGGTACCTCAACAGGATATTCTCGGTAGAGTAATAAATACAGAGAAACGTATGGACGATATTTTCAATCAGATTAATTATTTATATTTTCCTTTACAGCTCATCCGAATATTGTACTATTTTTATATCAGGGTGGCCAACAGAGCACCGAGGAGGCTGTTAATAACGGAGTTCCCTTAGTGGGCTGTCCTGTTTTCAGCGATCAGCGATCAAACGTTAATAATTTGGTATCCCTAGGGATTGGACAAAAGATTGAGTTAAGCTCTATGACTAAAGAAAGCATGAAGAAGACCGTGTTAGAAGTGATCCAAAATCCAAGGTAAAGAATTTTCAAGACTTCACCTACATATATCGAGGTACATAAGAGTTTCCCTTGTTTTGCAGCTACAAGAAAAATGTACTTGAAATTCGAAGTTACATTAACGACAGAATGAATCATCCAATGGAAGAAGCAGTATGGTGGACCGAGTATGTAATTCGGCACAAGGGTGCGCCTGCCTTACGTAACAGATATCAGGATGTCCCTTGGTACCAAATGGAAGGCCTGGATATTTTAATATTTTTTATAATTATACTCTACGCGTTGCTGTGCGGTATGTATCTTCTGACACGCTGTATAATTTCCAAAATATTCTTCCGAGCAAGAAGATCGAGAAATTTGAAATCGGACTAGAGGAAGAGGAGCTGGGGGTAGTAGGAGTAATTTTTTGAAAATAAAGAGACTGGAAGGTTGACAATAGGAAACCTGCCACATAATGTAACTCGCAGGGGCAATGAGCTATGAAATTGCTTTACGCAATGGACCAATTATTTGTTAAAAATGTTGCTCAAACCCCCGAGATCGACTCGGTGTTTGATACGATATGAATATTATTGAATATGCATCGCCGGGCACGTTTGATTGCACCAGGCAATAATTGATGGGTGCCAATTGCCAGCTGTGCCTATTCGTCTGGCATGGACGCTTCCATTTCTCCTAGCAATGGCGATGGTGGTTTGGATACCAGCTGCCCCTTTTGCCCATCGAAAAATAAAATGCAATACACAACCCCCTTTCACTCTGTTTGACCTAGCATCATCCCTTTTGCAACTAGCCACTGGAACAACGTTCCCAGCCAAATACCACCACTAGGTCTCCCCTGACCAAGGTCCTTTACCAAACCCTTTGCCTCCCTTCAGTTCGCTGCACTCTAATTCATTTTGCACGAATCAGCGGAACTGCCGCGCGTTTCGCTAATTTCCCTGTGATTTCCTCCACCCTCTTTGCTCTGCTTGACACTCCTTTTATTTCTTTTACACAATTATCATCCCCTCTATTCGCATTTGACAATTCCCTTTACTCGTACCCTTTATTTCGCAGCATCCAATTGGCTGTTACAATAGAGATTTCTTATGATAATCATAGAATTTGCTGTCTGAATTGGTCCATGGGATAAAGGTGAATGTCAAAAGGGGACCGAGTACCTTTTAGGAGCTTAGGGATTACACTTGAAGATGGTTAGGTGGAAACTCAAGGAGCGGGGAGAGAGAGAGAGAGAGAGAGAATGTGTATGGAATAGGAACGGAATTCAAGAACAACTAGAGGGGTAATGCACATAGAGAGAGGGAGAGAGAGAGAGTGTGTGTGTGTGTGTGTGTGTGAGGAACAGGAGAGGAGAGTTTCTCGTCGCAAGCCGCCAATTCCCACGAAGGATTCGACTGAACTTATAATACCTTGCGATGCGGGATCCCTTGCGGCACGCTTCCCACTTCCCAGTCGGTATTCGCACACCTTTATAATTAATGCCCTAATGCTGTTTATTAGGATCGAATAAACATGACGGATTGCCAACGGAAAGTATTAGGTACCCTAGTGCCGGCACCCTCTAAATCGGCTATTCTGAAATACTAAAAGAACTCTATAGGTATAAGAAGATTGACATTAAACCACCCTGCACACTCCATGTCCCTATTCCTATTAGTAAAATACGTGAAGGCCCTAGTGTGACAGATAAAAGAAGATAATAGGAAAAAGGAAACTGCAAAGTCCCAAAGGAAGAATGAATATACTGTACAGGAGACCATTTTATGCGAGAGATACTTTGAATAGCAATATCCATTATCCGAAAGTTACACCTGAACGGTCATCTCGTTTCTCTGTGATCGGATTGAGGCTAAACGAAGTGTCGATAGGGGTACGTGAGAGAGAGAGGGAGAGAGAAAGAGAGTGAGAGAGAGAGAGAGAGAGAGGAGGACGCTGAAGAAGACACTGCTCAACGGGTAAAGTGTATGAAACCCATCGAGCGAAGGAAAGGAGAAAGAAGTTGGAGTGTTAAAAAGAGAATCCACCGATTGAACGAGTTGCATTACTTTAATCTTCGTAGAAAATCTTGTAAATAATCGTGGCAATTACCAGGATCGAGCTGAGGCAAAACGTTCAGGGGGATGAAGAGGGATCTTTTCCCAAAGATATAAGAGTCGGGGTGGACACGATCCGAGAATACGATCGGACGAGGGATGAGAAGCACAAGGGTGGAATCGAACCAGGGGATTCGGAGAAACAGCCGAGAGAACGGGTGGTCTTATTTCATTAGCAAAGACGACAAATTGATTGATAATATTGGCTCAAGTATTTCCTGAAATGTCACCCAAGCTTTTGGTCCAGAGGATTTTTCCTTCCTTCTGATCTTTCTTTCCTCTCGTTGCCAATAAGACAGGATGTAGTATTTTTTTTCTCATCTGCATACCTACCTATTATCTTGTTCTCCACTATCTTTTATCAGCAACCCTCTTCACGTTGGCCCAAGATGCGTGGTGCCAGTCGACAATCCCAGATCATGTAATGCGCCATTGAAAGCTTTCCCTACATGAATATCTAAGTATGCAAATGTCCTGGTACGTTAGACATTACTACTCCTCACCTCGTAGGCGTTAGTCGTGCTTCGTTCCTTAGTCCCTTAATATATAGACACTGAGATGAAGGGTGGTTTTGGTATGGATTTTCATCCCTTAAACAGAAACGCTACTCGATGCCTATACTACATAACATAGGAAATACTTTCTAGTTTTTTTTTTTTACAAGGAAACCACCCCTTGACCCATATTAGTAGTTACACCTATAACCCAGTATTCTATAGCACCTGATAATCCATTTATGATTCCAAAACTACCCCTTAAAGATACCAAAATCTCCTATAGGTTGAACCGATTTAAGTGCCAAAATCTTCATCTCTAAAGTACTAAACGTGTGCCATCAAAGGGCTATTGGAGCCTTTTAAAGAAAAAGCTATGTTTATAAATAATTGTCATTGTCGATATGTTTAGTGTTAAGGAACCAGAGGGAGATAAGAACCTGTGTGCCCGCTAGGACGGAAGTAGCCCACCGGAAAAGAGGCGTGCCTCGATTTTTCGACAAACGATGGTATTTATTTTGGCAGGAAAGCGTCGCCGCATGTCTCCCGGCGACGTCTTAAATCTCACGGCAGTCCAGACACGTAGTAGACCTTCCCAATACTCCTGTAGGAAAACCTTCCAACATACCTGCTGGTATACTGGTAACATACATCCTTGACTTTTATACAAACCACAGGCGCGTTCACATATGTGGACACATGTGCCTGAGCCCTGGATTCCTTGTATAAGTCTTCCCTGGACTCGACTCAAATCAACAATGGAGGAACGTAGCATTCACTGTGCTCGAGGATGAGGAAAAGGAAGATAAGCAGCCTACTAACGAGACCAGAGACGAGATCACGTCCTGCTTCGGCATCGGCCTGTGTAGAGGTCTACCGCTGGCCAAGAAGTGGCAGAAGAAGAGGTAGAAAGGAAATAAATAAGAAAAAAAAAAAAGGAACTGGAGGTAAAAGAAGTGTAGGATGCTGTAGGTCCGTTTCGACGATTTTCAACGCCGATAAAAGTCAATAGGACGCCACACGTGCTCTTCTCAGCACGTGAATCGCTTTATTCGAAATGTCTTTTACTTTATTGAAGTTGCCTGTCCTCTTTTTTTATCTAACTATATTTTACAGACTAAGACTGAATTTGATATTCCTTGCAATTCATTATTATATCTATCCTCTTCATTTCTTTTTATTTATCCACTCTTGGTCGTTTATCTTTTTCATTTTTGGAATTCGTCACTCTGTCTTTTTTCTTTCTTCCCGCTTGAATAACATTTGCGAAAGTTTTTCGAATGGCGCCTCTATCAAGAGGTACAGGCAGGTGGCTATTAATATCACAAGGAACAGATCACCGCAAATATCCTTTAGCTGAAATTTGAGAATAGCATTTTTTTTCATAGTTTCAAAATAATTGATTATTCTATTTATTGTACTCACCATTGATGAGAAGTTCATGTGTCTTGGTGTTCGTAACTGACCGGCAAAAATGATTAACGTTAGGAAATGTGACACAAAGATACTGTACGATAACCGTGATAACAGTTTCAATATTCTGCATGATAGAATACTATTGATAATTCCTGAAACACAAAGTCGATGAAGAGATTTGTAAATATTTCAAATGTCTCCGAATGTCACTGATTTGTAAATTGACATTTTATTTCCAATTACCTCCGTATCCATAGTAACAGACAAAAATGAGCCAGGCCATCGCTACAGTCCAGATAGTTTTATGAATTGTACCAAACAATATATGATTCCCGGCGTTATAAACTTTTTCATTAGTAATAATGTCATAGGAACCCAGAATAGGATATAGGAACGCAAATAATGCTAAGCACCATCCGCCAATCAGTTGGATCTAAAAACATAATTTGCTATTGAATTAATAATACAACTGACTTATATTAGAAAACTTACCTTAGACATTTTGATGCTCTTGTGACAATACATAAAGTAACCTGTCAGAATTCCAATTAAGTAGGGTATTATCCTTATGTGAGTATGATCGTAATACATACTTATATGGTTGCTCAATATTTCCTCGCTATAGCAATACAATTTTTATATTAATTAAAAGATGCCAAATCACTTCGTTTCTTAACAACGTGGATTTCATACAAAACAGTAAACGTACTCCCTCTGAAACGTAATTGGTAAACCGGGCAAGTTCAGTATCCATAATGTCAGGGCCTGAATTCCGGTAGTAACGGCGATGAGAATGCCCAAGAATGTTACACCCAATTTGGGACTGTACCGTAGAGGAATGATGAGCAATGGAGATATCAAAAATAATTGTATATCCATAGAAGTGTACCAAGTCTGTAAGACACACTGAAACGCAAAAAAAAATATTTTCAATTAGTTATGAACTTAAAAAATTGAAAAATTTTCAAATCATATTTACCCTATTGCAATTGTCCTTGTCGTAATTATTTATATAAAAAATAGGCTGCCACCAATTTTTTATACAGGCTTGACTATTGCGATCAACGTGTTTCTTCCAATATGGACCCGTTGACAGTCTGTGTAAGACTGTAATGTAAATTCCAACGACTGCCAACAAGGCTGGTGTCAGTCTAAGGTATCTTTGAAGAAACTTCTTGAGATGATTGACTCTTCCTTTCTCTAAGCTTGACATTAGACTGTAGCAGCGCACCAAGCCAGCAATTATTAAAAATGTATCAACAGCCAGACAGAAATTCCAAATTGGCAGTATTGCGTAGGTCTTGTGGGTCTGTCGTGAGAAAATTATTATTACAGTACACAAATCTTATATAAATTTGACGATTAATCAGATTAAACTAATTTTTTTCAGATATTCTACTGTGATTAATAATATCTATTATTGATCTTACGTCGAAATAGGATATCTTATTCGTATAGGGTAAGTTCGACGCAACTACACCTTCATGACCGATTACAACCCACAGAGCTGATATCGATCTTATCCCATCTATACATCCTATCATGTTCTTCTCAGAATTGTCATAATTAGTCAGTCCATTCCAAGAACGACTTAGAGAGAAGGCTCTGAATATATTTAAAAGTAATCCTGTATTTTTTAGAATATTAGAAATTATTAATATTTGTCATATTTTTAAATTGATCGATCGACTCCAGACAAGGAGCAATGACTTACCTTGTCTTTGATGGGTTAAATTATCGATTAACGTTCCTATCAGCACCAGTAAAATTATAAGACCCAGGACAGTTCTGAATAAATCAATTTTACACGTGAGAATCTTAACTCCTTTATATTGATTATAATTTAATACTTACAATATTGCATAATCTGTTCGCGTAAACTTTTCTCCGGGTTCGTTTCTGTAGCAATCTTCAGGAGTCACTTCTACATAGGTACCGGTACCCGGAAGGATCCTAGCTGCAGCCACATTTAGAATATCCTGAACATCCTTATGCGAGCAGGATGCAGGAACGCATATAGCCCATTCGATTCTAGATGATTTTGGTGGCGGAAATGTTCCCTAAAGTTATATGAGTTATACTAAATCCTTTTAATGCCAAAGAATAGCCTCCATTACTGTAAATTTAGATTTAATCAACGTACTCGTACGAGCTCCTCTATTTCTGTATCAATACGATCATAGGTCGCCATTCGCAAGAACTCAAACCACTTTGGATAATTTTCGCGGATTAATCTTTTATTCAAACGAATATTAGCCATGCAGTATTGCGGCTTGATTTCCATCGGAGCGACCACGGAGAGGCACTCGTCAAAGTCTCCCAGAGTTCGTATGTTCCCCATGAGAATTCCATGAGGAAATTTCGCAGAAGCGTCCATCACTGTGATATAAAAATTACGTATTTATTAATTGCAAATATCGTAGCGTATCGGATTCATTTGTTTGATTCATTTAATTTTTTATTTCATCGATACTAGAGTATGTCTACCGAAAATAAGTTGAACCTATAAGGTTGATGCTAATAGTGCATAGAATTTGGCCCGATTCGGATTCATTAATTTAATTCATTTAATTTTTTATTCCATCGATGCTAGAGTATGTGTACCAAAAATAAGTTGAACCTATAAAGTTGATGCTAACAGTACATAGAATTTGCTCAGATTTTTTCGCCCAAGAACAATTGTCATCGTTTCTTAATCTTAATTTCATCTTCATCAATTTAGCCAACGTAATTATATTGTTACTTCCGCGTGGCAAATCAGGTTCCACATACGCTGTCAATAATTAAATATCAAAAGG